>JADLZK010010909.1:0-326627 GCA_015847255.1 Hyparrhenia diplandra
TCAACAACCAATGCCAGCCCCCAACTGGGCGCGCAAAGGCGCGCGTCAGACTACTAGTTCTTTCCCATCGAAGCCGCCGTGCCGCTGCACTGCCGCTGCACGGTGCTCCTCGGCCTCGACGCGCTCCAAGTAGAACCGGCTGGGCATCCACACGTGCCTGCGCCACCGCGCGTACTCGCTGAACACCCACCCGTGCGCCTTGGGCGGCGCCACCGCCACGGCCTCTCCCCACTCCCCGCCGCCGCCGCTGCAATCGCGGTGCTGCGTGTGGATCCAGGATCGGCTCGGCGTGCCGTCCTGGTGCAGCGCGCAGCGCAGACCTGGCGGGAGCCTCGCGCGCAGCAGCACACAATCACCTTCTACGGGCTGCTCCCCTCGTCCGCCACTACCACCGCCGGCGGCGGAACCGTGCTCCACTTCAACAAGCGTGTGGCGACACGCTTCGCCAGCGCACGCCGCATCCACGCCTTCGCCGCGCGCTCCGCGAGCTCCGTGTCCGTCGTGGCGCCGGCGCCGTTATTCCTCCTCCTGATGTCCGCTCTGGCGCTGCCGCCGCAATTGGTGGGAGGCGCCTCAGCTCCCGCAGCGCCTTCTTCACTGCATTGCTCGACTGGACCGTCATCGGCGCCGTCGTCGTCTCCTGCGACGCCGCGGGCGGCTCCCCCGCCGTCACCGCCTTCTTCCAGACATGCGGTGGCCATGACATGGAATGATTGCTCGCCATCCAGTGCTGGAAACTAAACCTACGTCGATCCGGAGCATGATCGGCCGGGTTTATAATAATCCCGCACGCGCACGAGCATGGCAGCACGTGCGGCGAACAACCCCGCGACGACAGCCACTCGCGGGACACGGCGGGCGGTTCGCACCATTGCTCCTTACGCTGCATTTGTTCAGCAGGCGATGGATCGGGACGGCTAGGGGTTGCGGGCAGTTTTGGTAGGTACCCTGGTACCTGGCTTGGCACCAGTGAGCTGCTAACTTGAGGAACAACTAGCTGCTGGCAGAACTGCACGGACGCAGCTCTCGGTGCAGAATTAGCATGCCGCCGTGCAAGGTTAGTTAGTTCAGGCCTTCAGGCTGAATCATTGTGTCCTGCTTTGCTAATCTAGAAATCTAGAGCAGAATCAATGATCCGTCGACACTCAGGCTGGTTTTTACCTACACGATACATATGCAAGGCCTGTTCGATACACATGACTAGGAATTTTGGGGCTAAAAAAATCTAAACTAGCTGTGATTGACTAGTTCGTTGGTTAATAACTAGTCGAAGATTTGGGTGAAATAAGACCACCTATTAACCATCCTGTTATACACTAGTAATCATTTAGTGGTTGTTCAGATACAAATACAGGAGATCGATCCTATGATTCAGACACAATGTTTGCTAGTAAAACTAATTCACAGAGCTCCTTTACCACAAATAGATCAAATCATTTAGCGGTTGTATTTAGTGGTTGTTCAGATATAAATATAGGGGATCCTATGATTCAGATCTTCCTAGCCCACGAATTGCGTGGGTTTCCTCCTAGTCAGAATGTAAAAACGTATTCTAGGTGTACAATAGAAAAGGCAGAGCACGATTGCAGACTCTACTCAAGCCATTCTCATATAAAAAAGGATAAACAAGATGTAAAAAAAGTGGAATTAAGACATGCATAATAACAAGATAACTGAAGATAACTGATATCTAACAAGTAGCTAGAACACTAGATTAATGGATAGCAGAATACATCTTATCAGAGATAAGAATGGTTTTCTGAATGTAAGATAGCATCTAAAGTTTACAGAAAACAGGTGGAGGACAACAGCTAGAGGTACCTAATACTTCTGCAGCTACATAGCGACTGATCAAATGGATCACCAATGCTGATATCATGCATATGCCTGATGTGCACTAAATTAGTGAGTAGGTATCGTTTTTACACGTAAAGAGAACTTGGGCATCCTTAGAAGCTCTGTTCTTCAACTTCAGTTTTTACGCTCCTTGGTCAAATATTTAGAATCACAACTTTCACGCTGGGTCGCTAATTCCACCAACTCTAGCACTTTAGCATTCAGAAGAAAGAAGTTGGCGAAGTCCACGTCTCTCTCCGTCTCTTGATAATTTATCAATATTAATTTCTTCAGATAGAGATCAAGGCATTCAATATAATCAATGGGATTATGATGTTTGCCGCTTTTGACCTATTCATCGTTGGAGAAACCTAAATATGAAACAGAAAAGATTTCTGGTCAATCATGATTCAGCATGAAGGCAAATTGAACAGGTTAAAAAGGAAGATATAACTGGAACAGAGCAGTTGGACAAAAACAAAAAATTGGTGGGAAACATTGGTTACCTCGACATATAGCTTCTGCAAGCAGGGAAAACATTTCATAATGCCAATAACATCATTGATGCTAGGAGGGAACATGTGCACAACCAAAACCTTCACTGTTCGCACCACCGCTGTTGAGTTGACATGCATAGTTCCCTGAATTGAATCATTTATAGTTTCATTAATCATTAGGTATAAACAGTAAGAGCGTGAAACATAATAGGGTGACACATTAAGTTAGAAACTACAGGTACCATCAAAATAGTAGTCCCAAGCTCAAGTGTTGAAATGACAGGTGTGAGCGATCCCAAGAACTGAAGTTTGGGCGCCCCAGATATGCGAACCGATGGGTCTCTTTCAGAATTAGGTTGGACTCGGATGAAGAATCTTTCTAGGAGCGGCGCATCCTCAATAATGACTTCTTTCAGCCTTTCAGGACCCCATAGATGGTGGACAACCGAAACACCAAAAGCTTCTAAGGGTAGGGAAGCTAATCTGAGGCGAACAAAGCCCACACTTGCGCTCAGCACTAAGCTCTCAAGCACAGGGCATTTGGAGAGCAGAGTGTGGAGCGTGCTCTCAGCAATGTGGATGCGCCTGAGCGTGAGCTGCTTGAGGTTGGGAAAGTGCAGCCTATCCAAGAAATCTGCAGGAAATTTGACGTAGCAGCAGCTGCCGAGGGCGAGGGCTCGAAGCGATGATGATAACCGGAACATGGCCGGCGGCATCGGGGTCATATGGTTGGTCAAATCCCACAGCTCGAGCTCCTGCAGATTGTCGAACGCGGGGGTCCGAAGCCACGTGTCTAAATCGGGATAGATGTCATATTGCCAACCGAGGGAGAGGCGGCGGACGGGGCCGGGGTGCGTGGAGAGGACGCGGAGACGACACCCTGATGTCCCGCCCGAGAAATTCGCCGTCGCAGAGGTTGAGTGGGGGAGGAGCGCCAGAGGCGGCGCCACCGCGTGGACAAGGCTTGAGTCCGGGCGCCGTCATCGGTGGGGAGGAGGGAGACGATGGTACCGGGGATGGCGTCCGGGAGGTCGCTGATAATGTCGGGGCCGCCGGCCAAGCCTTCCAGCTCCTCTTCACGGCCCCGACGCCAGCGCGGCCCTCCGCCGCCACCCGACGTTTCTTGGATTTGGGTACCCTAGGTGCCGTCGCCATTGAACGACGGCGGGTGGGGTTTGCTTCGACAAGGGCAGCGATGGCTATATTGCTTCGACGACGAGGCCCAGCTAGCCCACTAGTTTTTTTTTTCCACTGACGGCCCAGGTCTTGGAAGGCGTAAAGTTTTTTTTCTCCGTTCGGTGAGGTGCACGGCCGCCGCACCGATCGCCGCATACCGGCGGGAGGGGCTCAACTTCACCTCACTGAAGGGGGTGTCGAAGCGAGGTGCAAAGGCCCACCCACCTGCCGTCTCGGATGGGCTTCGGTGGTCGGGTGTCCGCGCTGCTCTTCTTCCTCCTCGTCGCCGGCGCTGTAGCAACCGACCAGATCTTCACCACTTCAGGTGAGCGCCGCGGGGCCGCGCTGGATTCCCTCACCCTTTCTGCCTGGTACCCATGTACTTTTTTTTTTTTTTTTTTGAGACGATGGTACCCATGTACTGTATTGTAAGGATCGAGGGCTGATTTGAGAGTCTTGATTGCGCTTTGGTTTCGTTTTGTTTAACACTGATATGATCAAGATAAGGGCTTAACTGGTTGCTGGTCGTCAGGTGTGCCGTTTGGGCGGAATTTGCGTGAGCCGAGGTACCGCGTCGAGCTCCACCCTATTGATTCGCCATTCCATCCGGTAGGATTTCTAATGGGTTTGTCCTTCCAATCCTTGTTTCTAACAAAGCAAGAGCTTTTTTTTTTTCTTCTTGTACTTAATTTCATTGCTGATTATCTGTGCTCGACTGGCTGTATGGGTACTTGGTTCTAGTGAACTGTAATTGAAATTAATTAAAGTTTACCAGCAATTTTTGAAAGCTCATATATACAAATATATAGACAATCCTTGACTTTACTACAATTGTTCATTGGCTCCGAATGACCAGAGACTATGCAGGCAATGCAAATCTCATATTATTTGCTAAATCATGTAAATTTTCATGTTTTCAGAAAAACAAACATATTTGAATTTTACATTTTTTTCTTTGGAGATTACTGCTTGGCATAATTCAAAACCTAATCCCTTTTATCCTAACTAGAGATGATTATGGTGTATTCAACAGGAGAATGGTAAGGAATTGGTGCCAATGGCCAGTCATCTGGGGAGACGTTATAAGTGCTTTCTACCAGTTGAAGAAACTAAAACCATGAAGTCAATGCTCCCACAAAATGCAACTAATGTTATAATGGAAAATGAAAGGAGAATTAAGCCAAAGGAGCCAGATGAGTTACTTGAGATTCTCAAGGATCAGTGTTTCTACAGGGTGAGTTTGCATTCTTGTGTATATACTGTATTTCAGTTGTGTACATGTGTGCTTGGTAGCCTTGTAAGTTGTAGGCAATGCCTAAAAAAAAACTGATTATTATTTAATTCGGCACAGCATGAAGGTTGGTGGTCGTATGAATTCTGTTATCATGGGAAAATCAGACAGGTTCATGTAGACAATGGCAAGGTAAGACTTTTTTTTTCAATAATCTTGTCTTTTTGCCCAGGCCTGTAACAATAACATTTTTTGTTATTCTGTCTCCATTACCTCAAAAAAAAAATCTTGGGATCTTCCAGTGCAAGAATTGCTAAATGAAGAAGCAAGTTCTGTACTTAGTTACAATGGGGAGAAACTAATATACCTTGCATTTACTTTGAATAATAGTAACTGTAGCTGCGATTTTATTGACATTGCCACATGTGCAATCAAAAGTTGCTTGAGCTACAGCATGGCTGTGTAAACAATGTTTATTTTGTTGAAGGTTATTCAAGAATTTGTTCTTGGCGAATTCGATGATGACCTTGAAAGTGCTGCATACCATGAAAAATCCTCTGAGTTAGCTGACAATGTCCATCACGTGAAAGATATATCTAAGAGGTGTTGTAATAAACTGTCCTGAAAGTGGGAAGAGAAACAACATAATATTTTCCTCAGTCTTGAGTGAATATCTTTTGTTCCTACTTTGTTTTAGGTATCATGTTCACTTGTACACAAATGGGACTGTATGTGATCTCACAGATATACCCCGGGAGACAGAGGTGAGAAAGAAACAATAGAATACCATATAAATCTATGAAGTAAAGCACATAGTTGCCATGTGTGCACTGCCTTTGTCCTACAGGTTAGATTTGTCTGCTCGGAGCCTACTGTACTGATTAGTTCAGTGAAGGAGATCTCTTCCTGCAAATATGTTGTAACAATTCAAAGTCCGATGCTTTGCAAAAACCCGTAAGTCCAAGTATTCACCTAGTAAATAGTAATCTTTATCTTTGAAGTACCTAAGCTCACTATCTTTGCTCTGCTTGTAGGTTGTTCCAGCAAGAAAAACGAAGCCTCTCCATCCACTGCAATGAGTTGCCTGCTAAAGCAGAATCCAGTGCAGAGTATGACTCGCTTCCAAAAGAAGAGCAGATTTCCATCATTTCCCATCAGGATGAGCTACATGATTTTCCAGCCTATGCTACTTGATATCCCTCCAATAATTATGTCCGATGTAGAAAAGGCGTTATTTTGGATGATCAGTGGCAATTGAAGAATACTATGTATTAATTATCCCATGGATCCTACAGAAGAGGCTCCTTGTAAAGCAGGTTGAGATGATCGTTCTCCGCTATTTATACATATAGATTTTGAAGGTGGAAGATTTCTCAGTATTAGTGAAGGAAACAATTTTTTGAGACAGTGACATTTGCTTGAAATGTCTTTTTCTCGAAGTACTATTGCTCTGGCGTAACAAAGAATCTGCTGGAGGTTGAGGGGGGGAAAGCACTAGACTTTTTAGTACCAATCAAGGCAACTTAGAGGTCCAGAGGTGAATTGTTTAATTGTTAGGATGACTTGTATTCTTTGTCATCATCTTTGGCAAACATATCATCTCAGGAAGCGTGGGCTTGAGTGCTCAGAAAACAAAGGCCTGTTCTTTTGTTGTAGATCAAGCAACTCAGAGGCCCAAAGAAAATCATTTGATGTTTGGATGTCTTGGCTCTTGCCTCTTGATAACTTTCTTTCTTCGTCAGCTTTACCACCTGAGTGGTTGGAGACACATTTTCTGAAATACAAGTTTCACCAATACTTACTCTATCCGTTTCAAAAAAGAAGAAGAAGAAGAAGTAATTTTACTACTCCAAAGTTTGTCCCACGACATTTATCATTGTAGGCTTTAGGCAGCAAATGAAGTCGAGGTGTATCAAATCAAAGTTGCTGTATTTTTTCCCTCTATATATTTGCCCAATTGCCGTCCACATGGTTATATGTGCATGCTCTTTGCTTGCTAGCTGCATGGTCAATTACCCACATTACAATTAATCTTTTTATAGGAGATAAAATGATTAGAGACAGCATGATTACTGGAGTTCCACACTAATTTGTCTCAAATTTTCTAGAATGACAATTTCTTATTTTTTTAGGGACGACATTTTTTTTTGTCAGAGGGAGTCAAAGAAAGATTATGTCCAAATCTATAAAATATAGGCCCCTGTTTGGTTTCCATAAGTCGGTGACTTATTAAGTCAGTGACTAAAATTGATGACTTATAAGTCATGCCTGTTTGGTTGCAACTGACTTTTAAGTCAAGAAAAAAAGAAGAGAAAATAAATGACTTATAAGTCAGGGTGAAAAACAAGAGAAAATGGTTGCAAGTGACTCTATGACTTATAAGTCTCTACTGTTTGGCAAAATAAGTCACTTATTTTAAATTTTTGACTTATAAGTCACTTGACTTATGGAAACCAAACAGGCCCATAGTATAAAAAAGCAAAAAGCTTTCCTATTGATTTTTAGGTTAATCTACACGCACAATTTCCACATCAAAATTCAACTTGATATATTGAGTGATGGCCATCTGGGGACCAGGGAGAATTCGCATCACAATTGCAATCTTTGTGGTCAAACAAGACAATCTGCTTTTGATATTTTTTTTGTGCGAAGAAACTTCGAGCTGTTAGGGTCAAAGGTGTTGTGAAACGCGTCGTCGCTAGATTAGGACCTTCCCCTCTCCGTCTCTCTCATGATCACGTAGTAGATGAAAGAAGTAGAACAAGTAGACACAAGATAGGGAGACTATTCTTTATTTATCTGAATCTTTGTTATTACAACATAGAGCTCCCACATATATATAGTCCAGCCAAGGCCGGAGAGTTTGGTAAGAGCCCACATACAAGCGGACTAGGATTAGGATTCATCCTTCTCCTTTCCTTCTAGGAAAGAGTCCGTGTGTTTTACAACACTCCCCTTGGGCGATTACCACGATATGCATATGCCTCGTTAAAAACTCCATCCAAAAACCAAAGTGGGAAAAACGGTTCTTGGAGAAAAGAGTACATCGCGATTCGTTAATTGCATTGCACATGTTGTCTCATTAAAAACCTTGTGTGAGAAACCTTCGAGTAAAAACTCACATAGGGAAAAAAAGAGTACAACATTTAACCTTCTTGGTCATATATTCTTCAAGATATTCCATTCTTCATGAATAGATGTTCATCTTCATAATCTATGCATAAACTTTAGTGTTTTAGCAATATGATCTACTTGATCTTTGTAATTCTAGTGGTTTACCTTAAAGGCGATTCAATAAAATATGCTCCCCCCTCATAAAAGCCAAACTTTAAACTTCATGGTTCAAACCACACTTTTCATAAACGTGTGCAAACTAATGGTATGCGGTACCATAATACTATAACTTTCAAAAGTTGGCTCATAATTCTTCTATGAATTATATGGGTATAAACAAGAGCAATATGCTTCATGCATAATGACCACCTATTAATTGTGCAAAACAAAATATTATCCTTCAGGGTAATAAATCCTTTCGAGGAGGATTATGGGGAAATAAATTAATATTCAATATCTTCTAGATAGTGTATAATTAATCCTTAATAGATTTTCAAAAATTGTATATCCATGAATCTTCAAGATTTTGATTGTACCACTAAATAATAAATCCAGCCTTGCGTTTGGCATTTAGGGGATAATTCAATTGCCAAAACCACCATTATTCTTATACCTTCTATGGTATATAGAGGATATCATTACTACATTGCTAGCTTTTCATACACTTTATAAGTGTTTCGATGACACCTTCATGGTGTTTAAGATTCCGCATTTTCTCTCTCGGGTCTATATTCACTTCGGAGATGCATGGTGTTCATTCAAGAATGGTGGTAAATCCTTCATGGATTAATTCCTTCAAGAATATACTTTCATTCTTTAGTGAATTATTAATTCTCTTCTATGAGATATATTCTCTCTTGCATGAGAGATGAGTGATATACACAATAATATTGAGTTATTCACTATAGAATCATTCAATGATTGTAATCCTTCTAGGACATGCTTTTCTTGAGACTTGGATATTCATTAGGGAATATATGTACCTTAGACTTCAATACTTAGTATGAGATTTCTACAAGTTGCGATTTTATATTCTTCGGGAATTATATGGATTTTCATAATCCACTTATTAACTGCATATTCGATATTCATTTGTTTCATTTGCCGGAGATATAGCAGAACATTCATTTCTTCTTAATAGAAGATTCAACCTCAATTGCTTTCTTCATTGACCCGATATAATCGCTACAAGCGATTTTGCCATGGACTTTATTTTTTAGGATCAGGGTTCTCACAAGAGAAACATTCGCAATTAAAGAGGTAGTGTTGTCGACGTGTAGTGTTGTCGACAACTATTTTTTTCTTCTCCCAATACTCTCACAATGTGAGAATATTTTATCTCTGTCATTTCTAAACAAGAGATGGTATATTGTTCTACATATCCAACACTAATGATGCTTGGCGCTTAGTATGTTGGATTTTATCTTCATGATGATCCTCTTCATGAGGTGCTCAACCTTCTTCATGAGGCGTTCTCTTCATGAGAATGGAGGAGTTCCATTTCATTTCTATTTAACAAGTATATACTAAACTAGAACCCACAAAGGCCCCCGTAGATTTAGCTTGATATAGTATACATAGTTTACTACTAGTAAACACAACTTCTAGTTTACTCCTCTCATTTCTAAAAATATCCGCATATGCTCCGCTTCATGCTTTCACAAGAGCATTAGTCAAACTATTAGTTGACTTAGTGCGTGATAGTTTTTCTAGATCATTTTTTTCTTCTCTGGAAATAATATTTGGCATTCAAAATAGGCTTTCTCTCCCCTATTGCCAATATTAGATCTTTAATAGCATACTTCAATAGATATCCCCTATCATGGGCTTAAAACAATTCAAATTCATATATCTCCAACTACAAGTGGAGGCCCATTTATGTATGCTATGATTAGGTTTTATGGGAAAAATTCACGCACATATTTAAACATGGGGGGTTATTATTCATTATGCAGTGAGCTAGTACTTAAAGTGCACTTAAGAATGTTCATCATTTCTATGAACTTCGGGGATGTTCTCCCCCCGGTATGCACAAAACATAGTTTAGAAAAACTATTTCATTCTCTAGCTTCTTTATTATTTAGCCTAATAAATTGATCCAAGTACTCATACAATTAAAAATATGGACCATATACTACGAAAAATATAGATACGCAACATACAAGTTCACATGGAATTTCTTCTAGAATTTTCTAATTGCCATCAATGCAAAAATCCCTTAATGCCTTCATAAATCCCAAATCATCATAATTGTGTTATCCACTATCTTAGTTCCACAATAATTCATCCTATCAAATGAGTTAGTCTCCATTGAGAAAATTTCATAAACTCACTCCCCCATGATCTTAGGTCGCTCGGCCCTAGATCAATCTATTGCTTATGCATACAATGCTTCAAAGTAAAGCATTCCTTAGTTCAACGGGAACCATATAGACATAGCATGCTAGCTAGCCAATTTGATTATGAGGGAAGCACAAAGATAGCTACTAGCCACAATTATAGGCTGCTATGCTAATATTCATGCAAGAGTGGAGATACTTGTAGCTCAATGAAATACATATGCGGTTGTAATGTGAAACGTTAGAATTGAGTCTAACATAATAGATAATAACAAAATGCAAAGCTACAAGCTTACTTGCAATTAGTGCCGTAGAGAAAGTTAACTTCGGTAGGAAGGGACGAGGCGTAACTTCAAGTCCCGATACATGCACTTAAAGATTGATTTAGGGCGGCTATGCCTATTAAATATATATTATCCACATTTTCTTACGCCTTTATTCAAAATTACTCCCCCTTTTCATGCCATAACTACTTCAAGTAGTAATTGCTTCAAGCATTATCTATGAATATCAATTCTAATGCATCCATAGAATCCAAATCATACTTCTAGTATTCAATGAATATGACATGAAATTCGCATATCCAATGTACTATTCGGTGTACACCATAGGACTCGGGGTATAATATAATTTCTAGCTCTCAAGATTAAAGGCTTCTTTTTGCGAGATAAAAATAATACAAAATTTATTTTGATAGGCAATAGGCAATTTGTTTATATGTGAAAACATATAAATCTAATTTATTCCATGAGAAGTTCACACATATTACTTCAAGTAATTGCAACTAAGAATATTAAACGTTTCATATTAGTCTTCAAGCTAACAAATTAACCATTAACCACTTAATTCAACGAGAATTAAAAATTTAATGCACCACCATCACTACTATCAATACTTCGGGATATGGAATTCAAAGATAAAATAACGTGTTGTGAAACGCGTCGTCAGCAGTTAGGACCTTCCCTCTCCGTCTCTCATGATCACGTAGTAGATGAAAGAAGTAGAACAAGTAGACACAAGATAGGGAGACTATTCTTTATTTATCTCGAATCTTTGTTATTACAACATAGAGCTCCCACATATATATAGTCCAGCCAAGGCCGGAGAGTTTCGGTAAGAGCCCACATACAAACGGACTAGGATTAGGATTCATCCTTCTCCTTTCCTTCTAGGAAAGAGTCCGTGTGTTTTACAACAAAAGGAAGATATATATATATCATTATTCAATGGAAGACTTGAAGGTTTCAAAGCAACTTGTATAAGAGTACTCACTATTGTGTTAACCGTACTCCAGGGGAAAAAGTACAAGTAAATACTAAAATAAATTGAAAACCAAAATAAATTGAATCCAATTTAGGTGTATTTCTAATAAAGCTCGTACAAAAACTACAAATCTCATGAGGAAAGGTATTTTTGGCCACCGACAGGTGGGGCAGACGGTAGTCGGTGGCCAGCAACTGGGTCCCACTCCAACTTGAGGTTGCCAGCCAATCAGATCGAAGAGCTGTATCCGCGCGTCGCATACCCATGTGGCCGGACGCGTGGGCCCATGAAAGACATTTCTTACGAATAACTGAAGTACCCACTCACTGTCACGTGACCCCACTTTTGTTGGACCCACATGTCATAGGCATCCACGCAGAACATGCGAATCACTTGGTTGGTGTAGCCATCCGTACTCGGAATTAACGTAAATTGACTGTGCTCTCTTTGTTGAGAGTACTCTTTCAACAAATATGCAAGAGAAGGAAGGAGTGGCATTAGTAACATTTTTTTTTTTGTTTTACAAATATGCAAGAGAGATAAGCTCAGATCTCCAGTTCAACGCCCCAATTCTCCCTCTGAGTCGCAAGTCCACCCCCTTGGTGCTTCCCAACTCCCAAAGCCTTTGGTGCTCACCAAGATTCATCTTCTTCCACCGTTGTATCAGCCCCCAATCTCCTCTTCGGGGAAAGTTTTGTTTTGGTTTCCAACCCCCTGCTAGATAGGAGAGACACTCTGATTCTTTCACCCCCTTTCTACAGCAAGCAATTTTGTGTTCTTAGTTGTAGATTGGGTTGGGCGCGAATTTCCCGACCATTCGTGGGTGATTCAGGCATTCGGATTCTATTTTCGGTGCAGTTTGTTCCTGTATCCGGTCTTGCCAAGAATTTATTTTCCATCTCGATCCCTCGTGGCTTTCTGACCAATCTTTGATGCGCTGAAGAGGGAGATGAACACGAATTACTCGGCGCTCCCATTAACCTCCCCTCCATCGAGCTCCAATCCAACGGGGCCAAATCTAGCGCCGCCACCAATGGCGTCGTCAACGGCCACGCCAAGATCTCCAAGCAAGATTCGTTCTTGGGCGAGGTGGAGGACGGCGGCGGCGGCGGCGAGGAGCACGACGACCTGCCGCTCATCGGCGACGGCCCCGCAGGTCCGCCAGAGGGGTCCGGCGTGCCCGCTGCGGTGTTCAACCTCGCGACGTCAATCATCGGGGCCGGCATTATGGCGCTCCCGGCCACCATGAAGGTGCTCGGCGTCGCCGCTGGGCTCGTCTCGATCCTGATCATGGGGGTCCTGTCTGAGATCACCGTCGAGCTGCTCGTCAGGTTCTCGGCCTACTGCCGCGCGCTGTCGTACGGCGAGGTCGTGCACAGGGCGATGGGCCGGCCGGCCAGCGTCGTGGCGCAGATGTGCGTCATTATCAACAACGCGGGAGTCCTGGTGGTGTATCTGATTATCATTGGTGACGTGATGTCAGGGTCACTGAAGCACATCGGCGTCATGGACCAGCTGATTGGCCATGGCGAGTGGGATAACCGGAAGCTGCTAATCTTGGTGGTTCTTGTGATCTTCCTTGCGCCATTGTGTGCGCTTGAGAAGATTGACTCACTGAGCCTGTCATCTGCCGCATCAGTTGCCCTTGCTGTTGTGTTTGTGGTTGTTTCCTGCATCATTGCTTTGATCAAGATCGCCGAGGGCAAGATCAGTATGCCGAGGATGGGGCCAGATTTCAGCTCACGAGCAGCAATGCTAGACCTGCTCGTTGTGATACCCATCATGACTAATGCCTTCATCTGTCATTTCAATGTCCAGCCAATCTACAATGAACTCAAGGAGAAGACGCCCCAGACCATGTACAAGGTTGGGAGGATCAGCACTGTGCTATGCGTAGTGGTGTATGCCCTGACTGCGCTCTCAGGGTATCTCTTGTTCGGCGAGGACACCGAGTCTGATGTGCTCACCAACTTCGACAAGGATCTCGGGATCAGATTCAGCTCTTTGCTCAACTATATTGTCAGGATTGGGTATGTCATCCACCTGGTCCTTGTCTTCCCAGTTGTCCACTTCTCACTCAGGCAGACAGTGGACGCACTGATCTTCGGGGAGCTGGCGACCCCTAGCAGGAAGAAAACACTCACACTGACAGTGGTGCTTCTATCCCTCATCTACCTTGGCTCCACAATGATACCCAACATCTGGATGGCCTTCAAGTTCACCGGAGCTACCACAGGGTTGGCTTTGGGTTTCATGTTCCCAGCCCTGGTGGCATTGAGGCTGGACAAGGAAGGGAGTCACTTGGGACATGGGGAGAGGCTCCTGTCACTTGGGTTGCTTGGGCTATCAATAGTTGTAAGCGTCATCGGAGTCGTTGGGAATGTATACACCTTGAAGAGTAAGTCTGAATGATCTCCCCAAGACGGACAAGTTGATAGCTAGGGTTAGAGGAAGTTTTACATCATGAGACACATGGTGTGTTGCAAGTTGCAACAACAGGCATACAGATCGTGTAAACATGGCGACTATACACTAGGTCAAAAATGATATTACATTTGAGAGAGCCTCAGGATCCTAGATGCATTTTGACCTCAGAGGTTTAACAATGGACCATCCTGGAGGGATTTTTTTTTTGTACTTCGGACCAGATTCTTCAATGTATCGATTTGATTGTGTTTTTACATGAGGGCTCTAGAGTCACTTTTTGATCATCAACCAGAAAAAAAAAGGATGGGTTCTGATGTACTTTTAGAAGATTGCTCCCCCAAGTCATTAATTTGGGTTGTTTGGGGTCATACAATTCTTACACATTTTTATACAAAAAAAATCTGCTTCCAGTGGCACATGATATTGTCTGCCGTGTTATGAAATTCAAAAAGTTTGTAACATTACATTTTCATTTTCTGGATGTTGGTTCATATTTCTGCACAGCTGATTTGATTGCTTACCATCAGCCTGAAGCTCTGAAATTTGTTCAGCATTTTTCATGACTGTATATTCTCATTAAACCCCCGGTATTCAGAAACGGGTGCATCTAAGTTGCAAACACTTTACACAGCACTTTTCAAAATTATCAAAAACTGGAATGTGTGAGGTTATGTCAGGTGCAAAGTCGATCAGATTTGTGAGTTCGAGTAGAAATATTCAGGTGCAACAAAGCTACATACTGTTTAGACCTACATCTCAAAATCTCAAACATGATGCGAGTTTGCTTGTCTTTTTATATTGTTGCGCAAAATAACTGCTCTACCAGTGATTGTATTAAGAGATTCTCGGGGGAGAAATCTACGTAGTGTTTCTAATATATATTTGCAAACTCTGGTAAATTTTGGAAATTTCCACCTTGTCTCCACAGCATAAGACCAACGCAGCTGAGCTTGCTGAATATACAGACATGAATTTAACTCAAATAGCAATGGCAAGCCTATGCGTTTCTTGCAACATGGTGTTTGATACATCAGTTTGTTATACAAAAGGATGACACAAATGTAAAACTACAAAATTGTTACATCATAAGATGGAGCTGTTTTTGGTAGCTTTCAATGTTTACCGAGTCGACTCCTTTCAGCTTTAAATGCACGCTACAGCAAAACTATAAGCACTGGCCATGGCTACTGCTCAACAATGCTCCAATATCTGTGGGTACAGCTTGGACTGCCATGCTTGAGGACGACCAAATCCATTTTACTGCCAGTGCCATCTCCAACACTCGAATATACCCACATGCTCACAATTCCTGCAGGTATTAGACACCATATGTATGCCCTGGTATGTGGAGCTCCAGCCTATTTAGGAACAAAAGAAAATAGATTACAAAGTTGCAGAAGAATATATAAAGAAGCTTGATGAGACGACCTAAATGTCAGTGGTAAGTTGACCTCTGACAATATTGTACCTCCAAATAAAAAAAATGCAGCATTACAATTAAAGTGTTGTGGGAAAAAAGGAAGGTCAAAATTTACCAGTCAGTAAATGAAGTGAACTTGTTTATGTTAAGGAATCACCTGCTACTAAAATTGCGAGTTACTGAGGAATGTAACCATGCATCGTGCACCCTGAAAGATTTTATCAATCTTCTGCCAAACTAAGCTCTGGACCTCAAGAAGCTTCTTAACCTTACTCTGAAGCATCGAGTGTCGTCGTATTGTTTCACCATGTATCTGCTTTCCCAGAAAGATTGACTTTTAAGTACAAACTCAGGGTTAAGATGTTACGTATTACATGCCTTTGAACATAAATGCCCAAACAATGCACAGATTATATACCTTCAAAAACAATTTCAGAACAGCCTGGACAAATTCAAAGTTATTCCTGAAGGAAAGTTCATGAATGAAATAATCCAACAGCGATGAAATGGACTGAAGCTCAGGTCTTTGCTCCAGACCTTCAGACTCTTCATCATCTATTATTTGTAGCATTCGCAGTTCCATATCTAAAGATGATGGTGACAGGCCTTTTAGGTAGTCAGTAAAAGCTGAATCTGCAAAATAGATCCAAGGTCAGCGCTTAAAATCACGAGCATCAATCTCTAAAGGCAACATAGTAAGAATGTATCTCCATATCTTTATCCTTCTTTCTGGATGCATATGATGGTTAGAGTCATCAGATATACGGGATTCAACAATAAGGACAGCATGGCAGAGTCATCAGATCTACGGGATTCAACAATAAGGACAGCATAGCAGCAACCTTTTATAGGATTAACAAGCTAAGCCTTACAAGTGTTATTAAGGAAAATTTACTTGAGTAAAGATAATAGTAAATACTCACAGTTCTTTGTTTCACCACAAGATTGCAACAGCTGACTGAAATGAGAGGAGAGCTCAGACATCTTATGATTTGTATTCTTAGTGGTACTGATGTCTGTTTCTTTTGTGCTGGCAGGGGGCTCAAACAATATCTCCCCAGAAAGGGATGGAACTGAAGGCAAGAAGAAAGGTGCCTTCTCAGGTTTCTTAGGTGGCTCAATTGGTTTATTGCGAACCTAAAGACAGAATACAAAGGTTAGTACTTTAATCTAGTTTTTCAACACTAAACTCTTTTATAATGTATAAGCAAGCAATATAGGCCACAAACTTTGCAATGTTGAAACCTGAAAGCTAGAACCAAGACAAGCACATTTTACCTTTATAATATCCAGATTTGTCAAACTTTGCCATTGACTCTTTGGAAGTAAGGAGAGGGTGACTAGATTGGGTATTTGATGATCCATTATGACAAAAGGTTTAATACTGGACTTAAGTGACTCTCCTGAATTCTGAACTTGTTCTTCCTCGGATCTTTCTGTTGATGAAACAGCTGGCAAACGCACATTCCGTACATGTTTACCACTGGCATAATATTCAGTATCTGTTGAGGCCGAGAACAAGGATTGATTAACCCTGTCAAATTTATAACACATGCATATGAGACTACATATGAAAAAAAAGAACACTATATATATCATGACCCATAACGGCGTAGAAAATTACATGCTATGCTACACAACTCTAATTCGGCGCATATGTTGAAACAGTGTACTGATAATACTATTTTGTTGGCTATAAGTGAGATGAATAATATATTTGTGGAAATTGCACCAGCTGGAAGCCCAATCTCATGATTTTTTTTTCTGAACTATACAAAATAAATTGAGATATGTGCGGGGTGGTATAATAGGCTGAGCACAGGGTGTTGCGACAGAACCCTACCAGAGGTAGACACCATTTTGATCAACATGAGTGGTTGCCAACACATCCATATTAGGAGATATAGAGACAGATGTTATAGATACATCAACATGCATTGCGTCTATCTGCCTTGCTAAACTGATGTCCCAAATCCTAAGGGTCCCATCCATGCTAGACGAGATGAGCCATTTTCCATCCTCACTGAAGCAAAGATCAGTGATACGGTCTGTATGTCCTTCAAATCTACGAACCATTTTCATGGACACCGTATCGAACAATATAAGTACCATATCACCGGCTACGGTAGCAAGAAGGCCTGCCATAAATAGCAAATAATTGTTAGCTGTCAGAAAACTTCCTCATCGGAATACCAAATATGTTGAACACTAGTATACTACCATTTGGCCGGTGAAATGCAATTTTAGTGACAGATTTACCAACATCCAATCTGGATTTCAGCTTGCAAGTTTTAAATTCCCACACCTGCAAGATACACAATTTTATAGTCAATATAATTGTGGCCGAAATTTCATTGAGACTTTTTCAAAAGTGGGTAAGATCATACACAGCTATTCTTTATCGTAGGGTTAAACGATTTCAATAGACAATATGGAAATGCCAAGGAAACAATTTAACCAGTTGATAGGACACATAATGAAGAGCACAGTTCATCATAATGTTCATGTCTGCTCACAAGAAATACAATAAAGCACAACAGAGGGTCATACCTTAATATCACCATGGTATCCAGCACTAATCAGAGAGCCATTTGTGGCATCGCAAGCTAATCCAACAACTTCACCATCATGTGCACATTGCTTTGCCAACGAAGTGTCAATGTAACTACCACGACTAAACCCTGATTGAAGGTTAAATTTTTCAATCCAACCACCTTCAGTGCCCAAGATAGTAAAATTACCACATGCACTTATCACACAAGCCTGTCAGAAAAAGAAAGTGATGCTTAAAAAAGCAAATAATAGCACTTGAATTTTAGGAATCACATTTTCTAGTCTACAATGAAATTCCATAGATACAAAACTTCAGAAACAAGCATTACCTTAATCGGTGTCACAGTGCTTGACGATGGTGTCAAAACATGTTCACCAATTACAAAGTTCTGAAGACGCCATACATATGCCTGTGGAGTATCCATGTGGCATGTGACAACATTACACCAGTCACGTGCACGTATCTCAGCTGAAAAAGAGAGTGCAGTCTAAGGTTAGATTTGGATAGCATAGACAGGTATATAAACAGAAGATATGCTGACCCGTGAAATATCTTACAGGTCAAAGATGTATAACTATCATCTCAGGCACAATTTAATCCGTTAGGTAATAGCAGTGTGGTGCCATGCCATTAGCTGTGGCAATTATTATAGATAATCACCACATTTAGTAAGTTTGTTGCATAACAAGTAAGCAAGTGGCTAAGAACGCACGTGAAACAATTTCTTGGGTAGCATTTGCAATGTCATGAGAGCTAGGCAACATGTCTGCCATTGCCGTGTCTGGTATCTTACAAACATGACAAACGATACTAGAAGGCCCATACTGGATAGCATCAGAAGTCACTTCAACCAATCTTTGTTAAACTGAAGTTCTAACCTTAGCAGCAATAAGCTACAACACTGAGATTGTTTGTCCTATGACATGCCAGCCTAAGTTGCTTCCTAGTTTAAGTTTATTTACCCCTACTTGTGCAACTTATATTTCGGCAGCTGGTCTCCTCTCCCCCTCCCAAAATATACACATTTTGATAATTTGGTAACAGTACATCATACATATCATATGATGAGATGAGAAGATCATGCAGTTTGTAGGATGAAATATAACTCTTATCTAGATAACAGCAACACTTTTCGACACAAAAAATATCTTAAACCACTTGCTTTTATATGTTGCAAAAAAAAAAAAAAAAAACTTGCTACACAAAGCAGCAGAATTTTATGGTGTGGATTCTGTATCCACGGGTTCTGGCGCTGCCATCAGCGAATTCAGCATTTTGCAATCTTCCAAAATTTTATAAAAGAATCATGCATCCAGTACACAAAGTTAAAATAACCTGCAAAAATCTAATTTCAAATTCACATGAAGTATAACATTGCTCATCATGTGCTAATATAGTTCCACTTGTCTTCTCTTAATCTTGTTATCAAACGTGAAATCTGAAGTGAATTTCTGCAGGTTATACATACATGATATATTTATGTAATCTATTGAACATTTCAAAATGTTGGAATGACCTTATTTTCACTATAGGCGGCTCCCTTGAATTGTGAATTTTCTTAACAATATTAGCACAATATTAAGAAATTTTGCAACTTGCAAGAAAAACAAAATAGTACCGCAGTCAAATGTAATAACTGGTTTTAGCTTGATCTCGTCCTCCTGCAGGAAAAAAAAAAAAAAAGGAACTTTTCAACACCCAAACCGGGGGAGGGGGACTGAACACAATAAATGAATAAACCCAGATTGGCACCTTTACTCTTAGCCTTTTTGCTCTTTTTGCCACATGCCGCTGAGAAAGCTCTCTACTTTGTTGATCCTGTTAAGAAAAGTTACATCAAGAGAATTATAGAATGAGAATATTAAGTTTTTGCATCAAAGAGGCAAAGTAGCAAAGCAGCCTGGTATTTGAGACTTGTAAAAACACTATTACAAAGTTACGATGCGATTAGTTACCTGGATAACTGAGAAAAGACGAAATGCTCGATCTTGACCAGCAGATAATATGCATTTTCCATTGCCATAGAATCTAAGAAAAATATGTTGACTCAACAAAAGCACAACTGACAGGAAGCAAAAGATGGGACACAAATTGGAGGGAAGCTGCACCTTATGCACCTAGGTGGAGCACTGTGACCACCGAAATCGCAACAGGCGAGCATCTCCATCATTACTATCGAATATCCACATCTGGTAGAGCATATTAGATTAGGACCTCGAAGTTAAATGAGGCAATCAACAGTTAACTTGTTCAGGGAATTGCAGGGAATTGTAAGTTTGTTCCTGGCTATTTTGTTAGCTGCACTTATTAGCAGGAAATCAAGCCAGAAAGAAGATTCTTGTAAGGTGAGCCAGGCTAACATCAAAATATTTCAAACATACAAGAAAATACTACTCGAAGTGAGGCATAATGGCCTGCATAATTTGAGTACTACTGAACCATTATGAAGATAAAGCATGCAAAGGTTTGCAACTTCAAAGTGATTGGACAGCTGGTGCAGCTGGGCAAGTACACAGTGCATGCAGTTTTCTACCATACAGTAACTGAGAAGTGAAACCAAAAACAAGCACTAACTTTGATTGAATTATCAGCAGCTGAACTCATCAGAATAGGTTCGATTCAAGCAAAAAAGTGAAGTGAAACTATAGAACCATCATGGGCCTCCCTAATCACAGAATGCAGCCGTTTCTTCTCAAGATTCCATATGCTGATAACGCCTGAAGAACCTCCAGAGGCCAGAAGGGGTTGCCCATCTGGAAAACAAAGGTAAATTTGAGAAGGATGGCTTTAGCTAGTCTGAGATACAAAAGTGGTATAACATTTTGGTGTTACCA
Organism: Hyparrhenia diplandra; assembly: GCA_015847255.1. Classification (NCBI taxonomy): domain Eukaryota; kingdom Viridiplantae; phylum Streptophyta; class Magnoliopsida; order Poales; family Poaceae; genus Hyparrhenia; species Hyparrhenia diplandra. Next base: position 20,692 of record JADLZK010010909.1, read on the forward strand.
AAATGGAAAGCCAAAGACATCATATTCATAACCAAAAAAACAGAGAAAAAAAATAAAGCATTGATGTCAGTAAAGTATCTGGCTATCCGCCCAGAGAGAAGAAAATCCAGATGTGTTTCCATAATAACCCAAATGTGGGCTCTATAATTTTACAAAACTTTAGTGTCAATAAAGCAGCAAAAGTTGATTCAAACTGGGGAGGACTTGTCAACACAATTTTTATCCTTAAAATCTTGTTCAAGCTCCAAACAGTTTAAGAACACAATAGTAAAAATGATAATTAGTAGGTACACTGGCTAAGTTGGATCTCAGGTATTAACAAACTGGGTAGTACCTGCACGAACTAAAATTTTGATACGGAACTGGATTAGGGCTTGAGACAAGCATTCGATTTTTGTTGTTGTTGTAACAATGTAGTTGAATAAACACCAATAAAAATTCCATTATCTGAAGTTTCTTTTTCATTTTATGATATATTATTACATCACCTGTTCGAAATGACAGTGCAGTCACAGCGCCACGAATCTGATGGTTGAAAGACATCAATTCTTCATCATATCTTACATTATGAACATGAACCGACCCATCAGAACATCCGACAGCAACTACATCCAGGGCAGGCGAAGAGACACAACACCGAACAGGTGAGTTCCAACCACTGAAATCATACAGTTTCTTTTTTGTGCTGATATTCCACAGCTGGAAGGGGCCTTCTTCACTACCAACAATTACCTGATGCAGAAACAGACTTGTTAACAGAAAAGAAACGAAATGCAGACGAGGTTCAGAGTGAATACTATTTCTGAAGCAAAAGTTCAGATAGCTTCAAGCACCTTATTTAGATAAGTATCAGGATGCATGATGCATGTTGGCGTGAACTTGTCTCCCAATGATATGCTTCCAACTGGTTCCGTGTTTGGTTCTGCTCCTCTGAAGGCCCACATGAATACATTACCTTCAGCATCTGCACTTAGAACATATTCTCCAAACAGGTATAGCATGTTGACCTTTTCTTCATGTCTACTCCAAGTAGCCACCTGATTGAAAGAGAATGTGGGAGACATGCATTTAAGGTATGTCCAAGTAGAAGTTGATGGCCATATATTGTGAGGTATGGATATCCCTTTGTAAGCTCATAGATGATCAGCATTATCCCAAAGTTCTAATTCCACATAATAATAGCACATCTTCACTATTTTCTAATCAGAACAAGGTTTCTAGTAAAGAAGAATGAGTTTGGACCGCCAAGGGACCAATATTTTCTTATGCCGGGCAAATAGCAAAAGTATAGGTAATTGTAGCACAGCAATTTCCGTACCTGATCAGTCCTTTTGAAAACTGCAATATCACTTCCATAAGCAGCAAATGTATAATCCTTGTAGGATGCAATAGCACGAATCTTCTTGGGCAGTTGGGGTCCTTTGATAACATAAGAAACTCATAAACGACAAGAAAACAGAACATTAAAAAGAATACATCAACTGAAATAACAGGCTTACCAGCAAGAACCAAATTCAGCTTAGCACACTGCAGAACAAAAAGGGCAAAAGCAAGATGAGTGTTTCAAGCTTCTAGAATGAAATTCGGTTGCAAAGGAGGCATGTAATGGGAACAGAGCAGAGTAAGGCTCAAATGACAATCACGCAGCTCGGTTGACTACATTTATCCCCTACTAAGAGCAACCAGTAAATAAACCCTGGACTCAGCACCAGCTCAAAACAGATTCTAGTGATTTTTACTACATTCACTTGCTCTCGCTATTGACGATACTGAATTCCAGCAGAGCAAACCACGCACGCTACCTCGCCGCGCGTATCCTAGTCGAAGCTTTTCAAACGGCGGAGCAGACAGAGGCGAGCTAGCTGTAAGGTGGCGACTTACGTTATAGACGTGGAAGGCCTTGCCGACGCTGACAGTAACGAAGGTCTCGGTGCCGAGGCGCTGCACGGAGAAGGGCACGCCGCCCGCCGTGATGTAGCCGATCGCACGGAACGGTTCGAAGATCCCCATCCTCTCTCCCTCTCCTCTCCGGTCGCGGAGCCCCCCTCCTCCTCCTCCGGCGGCGGCGGCGCAGCTGCAGCCACTCCTGTCGCCGCTGCTTTTTCTAGGGTTTCGTAACGCAGGAGAGGAGGCAGGCGCGCCGGCGGCGAGGGTTTTTGAGTGGGTTTGGCCGTTTTGGGGGAAGGCTGAGCGGCGGCGGGAGGCGGGGGTTGGGGGTTTTCCGGGTAGGTCAGTTTGGTTGGCCGTGAGCCCGTGTGGGTGGTGGGTCGGGTCGGGTGATCGGGTCGCACGAGGCAGCTGCCGAACCGGGTTGGGCCGAGCCCAAACATGTTGAAGAAACATGCTGGTCTTTTTTCTCTGTTTTTTCTCCGACACTTTTTATCTCGTTATTATTACATCTCTATAATAATCAGTTATTAAATGTCTTTACTTTATTATTACTCCATTAGATTCGATTTTTCACGTACTCCCTCCATCCAAAAAAACACGATTCTTTGACTTTTTCAAAATCTAATTTGACTATTCGTTTTATTTAAATAATTTATATAAATATTATCAATTTTATTATAACTGATTAGATCATTAAAGATATTATAATAATAACTAATTTATTTTAAAATTTACATAAATATTTTAAATAAGACGGTCAAATTAGATTTTAAAAAAAGTCAAAGAATTACTTTTTTTTTTTATGGAGGGAATACTTGCATTTACATGTCTTTACCTCGTTGGATTCGATTTTCACCACTACTTGAATTTTACATTTCTAATCGGTTATTAAATGAAAGCAAGTAAATTTTTTCACCATTAAGTTAATCCACTTAGTAACCCTGTAATGATTCTATAAAATGGCGATGTATACTTGTTTCACTAGGTGCATTCGCAGGCGTTGACCGAATCCAATCGATGCGCAACAATTTGTAAACAGCACTAGACTCCTTTTCCATTCCAAATTATAAGGCGTTTAGGCTTTTCTAGATACATTTCTTTTGCTATGCACCTAGTTATACATTACGCCTGCGCATACATAATAAAAGAAAAGTATCGTAAAAAGTCAAAACGCCTTATAATTTGGAATAGAGGTAATAATATATGAACATCAAGGTGTTGATTAGGAATTCATTCAAACGAGCAAATGCCAGGAGAACAATAAGTGAATAACAATAACAATAGCTCAGAAAAAATTACAACAATAACGAAGGTGCCTTTTGTACCAAGCAATTTGATGTAAACTAGAAGCTAGAGTAGAACTCACGCGAGAAGTGAGTAGCCATGCCACGGTAACATGGCAAAGTACAGCTATTTGCCATACAACTTCCTCTGCAAAGTACAGTAACATGTTTCGTAACAACAAATATCCTAAACTCTGAAGCACTGACACGATCGAGGACCACCAGTATAAATAACCAGACCAACTATAACTGAGGTACCCATACCACAAAACCAAAAATTCTTTCCGTGGTTCATAACAATAACCAAACCCAAAAAATGAGCTTACTAATCAATTTACAATTTTCTCGATTTACAGTTACCTTTTCCAAACTCGTATCATGCTAAACAATGTGGGTACCACCGAACCTGATGTACACAACAGTTATGGAGACGTCTCATGCTACTACTTCTGCCATAATAAGCCCATAACTGTTACCTTTTCTGCAAGCGCTCTGATATTTCCCTACTGCAGATCAGCTGATATTCGCAAGCCAACCTTCAACTTCTGAGTTCACCGCAAAACTACAACACTAGATATATCTGAATATTCCAGAGCTAATGGCCCAACAATGTTAACCCTGCCCAGCCAATGCTACATGGTGAACCATGTCAAGGGCACGTATAACAGAAGATGGAGCGGGAGCAGTGAACAAATCCAATCTACATCGAAACAAACACATGATCTCCAAATGATGGATCACAATGGGATAAGAGACCGAACATACTGTCGGGATGCACTGTTTCTCCCAAGGCCCAATCCTAGGCCCAACGGTGTCCTATCAGTCTTCTTACTGTGATCACAACACTGAGACGAACCCACTTGGCTATGAGGTTTTGAGTTTGTTTGCGAATCAGCACAACTATGGTCGGTGCCATTAGCATGATGTAAATGATTGTCACCATTCTGCGATGCACTCGTCATCTGTATCATTCCCATTTCCTCATCGGTGTGCAATGTCTGGTCTAGCCGTTCAGTGTCCTCATTGTATCCATTCAACAAGAAGTCAGAGCAGTTCTTGCGAATCCCATGATCATACGGGTTCCTGAATCTGCCACCTGGGCCTCTGAGATATGCATATCTCATGGAATTTGCCATCTCATTTGTTGTAATGTTCCTGGCAATCTGCAAATGAGATGGAAGCAAGGCATGAGCACATTACAAACAGCAGGACCAAATGCAGGCATGCATCTCATGTATAATAGATTGATGGAATGGATAGCTATAGGATGGAAGGCAACATCCTACACAGAAAGCAAACTGGATTCCTAACCTTCATTACTTTATAATGAATCTGAAATAACATAGCAGTTTTATACTTTTATTCTTAATATTCTAGAGTTGAAACCACGATCATTATAGATGTTAGCGCATACTATCAGAAGACATGCACTTATGAATCATGAAAAGGCTGAAAATGGCATAAACAATACAACGATTCCAACAAGGCTGTAAAGATTTCAATGGTAAACACAAATGGCTGCAGTACCAGTTTCCTTACAAGTTTGTGGTGTCTAATCAAAGTTGATGTTCCAGTTAGTGATCAAACAATATTTACAGTTTCAAAAACAATATAAAACCAATCCGTAAAAGCTAACCAAGTTTCTCTGGTAAAAGAAATATAATAAAAAAAAAAAAAAAAAAACTTTACCTGCGATGCTTGAACAACTGTAAGAACTGCAACACCAAAGAAAAGGAAACAATCCGCTGCGAGAAATGAAATCACCCCAGGATGCTGGATCGCAGAATAATGAATCCAAGCACCAAAGGATGATGGAGAATCTGGATCCCTTACAATTCCTGCAACAAAAGCAGCAATGAAGCAACAAGAACTTCCAATGCAATAATTAGGATAAAGGACTCAAGGCATTACTTATAATGGCAGCAGAGCCAGTAATGATCATTGCAAAAACTTCTAGAGTGAGGAACAAGAAGAATTCCCATTTGTTCTTCTGCAGTTACAGTTCACAAATAGATCAGATGAAAGAACACACTGGCATTGAAGAAATAATGATTTTTTAAATAAGACCATATTTCTCTTTCTAATGTTACAAGGGAGTAATTCAGTAAGATTCTCAGAGAGAGAGAGAGAGAGAGAGAGAGAGAGAGCACAATGATTTTTTGTGCCAACTTTTATCAAATTTCATTGTTGATATAAGTTGGTGTCAAGCTTTCAGGATTTGTTGCTTGAGTATCTTAACTCAAATACAATAGAGAAGGCAGATACATTAAATCACAAATACAAAATCACAACAGAAACATGTACCTTTCCTATGCAATTAGATACCCAAGGGCAGTGGTGGTCAAACTGCTCCACATAACGATCACATGTAGAACAATGTTTCGAAGCTAACAGGTCTGACTATCTGTAATGAAGATGTTAGGAAATCTGATCTATGAGAATAACAAACTAGGAAAGAGACAACTGAATTGCTCAATCGTGTGACTTACTTTGCAGGTTATGCAAAGCTGTGACCAGTTGCCAGAAAGAAGTGCAGGATTTTCTAACTCCATCTTCAGCAACGGTTCCTGAAGGAATGATTTAGACAGCAAAATTGGGATTATGTTTTGACTTTTTTTGAAGTCTGGAAATGCATCAAGCTAAAAGAACCAAAGTTCAATCAGAAGATAAAATTACATGCAGGAAACTACATTAATTAATGGGTACTTATATTTTAAACTTACATCATCTCTTTGATTTTGTGAGCCCCTTGTATTTATGTTGATGTAACCTGGATCTTTCCTGCATAAAGCAATAGTCAATGTCATGATGGTGTTGAATGATAAAGGCTGCCTATATATCTAATATATATATATATCTTGTGTGTGATATGAAAGTAGTAGGATAATTATACGACAAAATCAACAGAAGTTTGCTATTAAAAAAGATATAATGATTTAAATAATTTGGTTTCTATCTGAGCATGCAAGAGTTGATCAAATAGCCAGCTACAAAAACAGGTTTAAGATATATCACACAAACTTTTAATTTTCCAAATTTCCATGCTCCAAAAAGGTGCATAAACTGAAAGTTTGACCACAAAAAAAACAGACATAATATTATCAAGAAGTAACAAGTGCTTCCTCCGATCAGAAATATAAAGTCCATCTAGGTTTGTCCTAAGTTAAAAAAAAAAAAAAAGTTTGGCTACCAATATCTACACAGAATGTATTATATTTTAAGTGAAAAGAGGATTATCCAAGTATTTTACATAGTGAATCTATAGAATTGTCAATGTACTCCCTCCGTCCCAAAAAGAATGCAATTCTCGCTTCTCGAGAAGTCAACCATTTTCAACTTTGACGAAGATAATGTAAAAAAGTATTAACATTTATAATACAAAATAAGTATCAATGGATTAATAATGTAATATATTTTTGTAATAGATCTTGTGTGAGACATAAAGCTTAATCCCATAGTTACATTCTTTTTGGGGACGGAGGGAGTATTCAGATATTGGTGGTCAAAGTTAAAATAGTTTGACTTAGGACAAACCTATATCAACTTACATTTCTGATCAGAGGAAGTAGTAACTGGCAATCAATGCCCTCAGGTCTGGTTTGACCTTTTTATAACTATCAACAGAATGCAGTATTTTTAGAAATACCTGCTACATTTATAGAACATGACCAACCCAGCAGTTGCAAGAAAAACTCCTGACCATGCAAACATCCCAAACGGTGCTGTCATAGTCGTGGCATATTGTCCTGAGGAGACAAGCAATAGCATATTACAGAAGATCAAGATAGTGAAAAAACAGAAAAATGCTACTCAATTTACCTGATATAACAGAGTGTATGTATATAATAAGCATGCCAATAATAGTGCACCAAAGAAGTGGAGCAAGCCCCAATTTCGACAATTTCCCAAATCTGGTGTTTGCATCACATCCTCTGTAGGTGTACCCTTCTAGCATTGTCCTGAAAATATTGGTAATAAAAGTAAGAAAATGGAAGGACAATTCAGCTCATGGTCAATATGATCACTCTTATCCAGCTTAAGTGGTAAATAGAAGGTAACCATTTACAAGAGAAATCACAAGTCATTAACTAATCATTAAGAAGTTCATATGGAATCTATGAAACCTATATCAGATAGCATTTAAACATTAGAAAGGTGCAAGGTCAAACTAAATCAAATCATTTTTCCTCCTTGGTTACCTCTGTTTCAGTATTTTTAAATCTAGTTCTTACTTCAAAATTCAGAGGAAAATTACCACTAAACTGATTAGACAGCATGTTATCATGTTCCTGATCGGTTAACAATAACTTGCAGCCTTACAGGGAAACAGGCATACAAAACATACAACGATCCAAACAATCAATCCTGAACAGTAACATGTATGTATATCAGCAATCCATGTGCCAGAATCAAACTGAAAAATAGAGCATCCTTTACAACAATCAGCAGCAGCTAGTAGTCTAGTATTATATTACCATTTTATTTCATAACTTTAGTGCTCTTTTAGTTTTAGTTTGTGTGCCTCATGTCAGGTTACATCTAAAGCCTACCACAACTTGCTTAAGACTAAATGATTTTGTGGGCATAAAATGTCTGCATGCAAAACCATAGTAAGAAACTTGCTGCCACAATACCTATCAGATTGTAATGCTAGGACATTGGGACTCTTTGACTCTTATGAAACTGCAGAAACAGGACTTCAAGTAGGTTACGAAATATAAATGTCATGGTTAATTTTACTCACAAGGAAAAATGCAACTTGCCGATGATTCTTATCGGCAGCAAGCTGTGCTGGAGTTAAGCCAGTTTTGTCTTTCACCATCAGATCATCCTTTTTGCCAACCTGAACTAAGACAGTGCATGCCTCAAGGTTCCCCCGAATAGCAGCCCAATGTAAAGGAGTACAACCTAAGGGTAGCATTTGCAGTTAAAAGGAACAACAACCAAATAAGCTGGTATAATTACCAAAGTAATGATTATAAATAATATAGGCATGAGATAAATTTACACATGCCTTCTTTGTCTTGCCGTCCCCTATAAGCATCCAAAAACAAAAGAAGCCGTATGGAGTCTGCAAATCCCTTATAAGCAGCCCTAGAAGAGAATATGTAAAAACAGAGAGAGAAATAAGCAGCAAAATGTTAAAATTCAGAAGGATGGTATGTTACAAAGTGCACAAGCAGAGGAAGCAAATGAGAAACATATAACACAAGTACAAACCAGTGTAAAGGGCTCCTTCCATCATTATCAGGGACATCTGGATCAGCATTCCATTTCGCAACAATGTGGTAAATGAATGCAGTCTGACCATACTGTGCTGCAACGTGTGTGGCCTGAACACAGAAGTATGATTTTAGTCTACTATTAACCTCTGACCTGGTAAAGTGGATATAATTGGTCAGCGCAGATATACATCCAAAAATGCTCTAGTTGGCTACCGGTTGTCAACTAACGATAGGCAGCTAAAAGTGGAGACTGACATGAGGACCAAAGAGGCAAAGACACAGCAGGGAAGAGAATACAGACCTGATACCCGTATAAATCAGCAGCATCCACCTTAGCTCCTTCTTTCAGAAGTAGTTCAGCAACTTGAATATGACCACGTACAGCACTCCAGTGAAGTGCTGTTTGTCCAGTGTGATCCACAGCATTTATGTCTGCTCCATGCTATTTAAATACAAGCACAAAAACAAGGGAACCAAGGAAATTCAATCAACAACAGTCATCAACCAAAAGTAGTTAATCACCACAACCACCTGATCAGAATAACAAAGTGATATCTACTATGACATCAACAAACAAAATACTCCACATCACCACAACATGTGTATTGCGTGAGATCATCCATTCGTGCAATAAAAGCCATATCATGAGCAGTAATCATCTTGGTATAGACTAATATACTAAGGATACCATTTACACATTTATTTTTAACAACAGCCATTTACACATTTGATCTAATTGAAATGGTTGAAGGCATAAATAGAAGTAGCTAGTTGACACTGCAAAGCCATCAACATTCTTCCTGAACTGTCCTGTTGCAACTGTCTGCAAGCATATTTGATCCAGATGTACCAACAACCTACACCCATCCAAATCCCTCCTCCACATAAACCAGCCACAAAATTCCAAACCCACCACCATGGCAAAGCATTCAGCTCGCAGCTGCACACTTTGTTCACAAACAGGGATGCCTCTGCCATAGAAACTGACCCGAATGATGACCACCGAAGGTGCATAGCTCCTTCGCTCAATTACACAAGCAGCCCACGGTTCTGGCACACAAAATTCCAGCTCAGAAAGTGCATTGCATAGCAACGCAGGCTTCTGGAACGTACCCTAAATCCCTCAATAGCCACGCAAAGCAAACGACCGACTATAGATAAAAGGCCAAATTGCGAGGCGTTGGAGGGGGCGCGGGAGGCCGGGGGGAGAGGGCAACCTCGAGGATGTACTGCGCGGCGGCGACGCGGTTGTTGAGCGCGGCCCACTGGAGCGCGTGGTAGCCCCCGCCGTCGGGCTCGGTGACCGGGCGGCCCTCCCCTCCACCAGCCGCTGCAGCTTCTCCAGATCGCCGTACGCCGCCGCGGTGTACACGTCGTTCTTCAGTGACTCGTCCTCCGCCGGCGGCCCCGCGCCCTCCGCGGCGGAAGGGGCCGTGGACGCGGCCGCGACGAGGGAGGTCGAGGAGGTGGTGGTGTCCTCGAGCACCTCGATCTCCGACGCCATGGGCTCGGCGGGATCGGGGCGGGGTCCGGGAAGGCGGCGAGGGGCCGGCAGGGAGGAAGGGGTCGGAGTGGTTTGACTGGGCGCTGGGCGTTCGTTGATTTTGCGTAGCGTTTGTCCCTTGGTGACTTCTCGTCACGAGTGCGTGGCCGGACGGAGGCGAAGGCGGAGAACGAGAGGGATCCAGGTTGGGCCGAAATGGGATGTCGGATTTTGCATGTCAGGACCCCGGGTTTTTTCTCAAAATTTCGGCCTGTCAGACATGAGGATTTGATGAATGATGAGTACACTAATTCTAGGGGTCTCGGTCTGTTTGTCGGTGTGTTTGTTTTCAAAATGAGGGTGTTTGCTCCAGCGAACCGCAACTGATTAAAGATCCATTTGATTAGTGAAGTTTATGGATGCCCTTGGCATGACTTAACAAGTTTGTGAATGTAATTGACACGTTGTACTCGATTTTGAGAGCTCGTGGATCTAAATGGCACAATTTAACAAGTTAAGAGTGTCATATTTCGATTTCGATAGTTCATGGACCTAAGTGGCATAACATCACAGGTTTAAGGGCCGTCAATTTATTTTACTCGTGCAAATTTCTCTTGTTTGCATTGGTTGTCCGACACAGTCTGCTAGGCAACCTCGCATGCTCGTTAAAAAAGCAGCGAAGATGCTCTCTAGAGCCAAGCTTGGCGGCAGACACAAGCGGGGGTTACCGTCACCTCCAGTCCACAATCTCCCCTCCCTCCAAGTATCTCGCATTGCCCTCACCTTGCCATGAGCATTGTCCTCACCATTAGGAAGATGACGCAGGCCGGCGTGAGCGCTTTGCCGGGGTCACCAGCGTGCACACCTAAATCTCACGGCCAATCCTTGCGCGAGGCCTTCGGCTAGTGCGAGGGAGAAGAGAGCTCGAGAAACCCAGCATGAGGATGATACGTGGACACTTGCCTACACGTATTTTGTTGAGGGAGGAGGACGGGGTGGCTCGGTTTTTCCAGGTGTTCGGGGTAGAACCAGGCTTTCAAGCCCCTGCTATGCAAATTCGCTGGGAATGCACGCGATATGGTCCCAAGTTGACGTTGGTCTGTAGTTACGAAGAGGCGAAAGGAAACTGTAAAGGCGAATGCAATCGACGCAAGCAACTAGGGCTTTGCGTCGAAGCTTGCACTTGCACAAGGAATATTCTTTGAATAGAGCTCCCTGTGAGTGGGTCCGCTCCTGCCTTCAATGCACAGAGCATTACCGTCAAGACAAGATCGCCCTTAGCACAAGGAATATTCTTTGAACATGCAATAGGTAGAGTAACAAAAGGGTCGTGTAAAAGCCTCCGGACGTGTAAAAATAGTTTCAAAAAGGTTGCTAAAGAGGAGAATAGTTCCAAGAAGGTTGCTAAAGAGGAGAATGGAACCTTGGTCCTCATTTAATGTATTTCGTCTAAGGATGTGTTTAGTTCCCCAACTTTTCTCCAAAATTTCCAAAGTTCCCATCCCATCAAAACATCAAATGTACTAAAAAAACGCATGCCCTGGGAGTATGAAATGTAGGTAAACAAAATAATTAATTACACAGTTTAGATGTATATCATGAGGCGATTCTTTTTTGAGCTTAGTTACTTCATGGTAGGATAATATTTAACACAAACAAACGAAAAGTGTTACAATGCTTTTCAGTTTGCTACAATGTCATTTTCCAGGAATCTAAACACACACTAACTCATTTCTACTTCCGGTCTCTGACATGCTTTGTGTTCGATCAGCCCGAGTCACAACCAGGGGGTTCTAAGGCCAGGGCCTAGAACAAAAGTGCCAAATTAAAAGATTGCAAGGTGATTCTTCACGACCTCTTGGCATGCATGCTCTAGGCGACCGTAATGGGTGCCTGGAACTGGGATTGTTGCCCGGCTCAGCTAGCTCCACGAGAGAACCAAACACTTTTTCTTAATTGAGAAATCAAGAGAATATGACTTGCTATCTTTCGTTTTTTTACTGACTTGCGGTCTTTCGGGGTTTTTTATATACTTTTATTTCTTTATTAGTTACACTTGCCCTTTCCAACTTTTAGAACCTCAAGTGAAAACACCCTAGATTATATAAGCTCGATTATATAATACAATCCCTTATCTGATGATAAGCTAGAAAACCACCTCATTTCAGTTAATATCTAGCTTTCTACCAAAAATGTCCATGCATTTACCTGTCAACGCCATTAGTAATTTTTGAAAGATCACTGCCATTAGACCATTACTAAGCCTTTTATCATCCTAAGAGCAACTTTAGATGTGCTATATCCTTGTGAGCTAGGCTATATCTGGCTTTTTTAGAGGAAAATTTAAACTCCAACATACTTGCTATATGGTTTTGTAAAATAGCAAACATATGGTATACCTGAAATCTTGGTGGCCATATATAGATAGTCATAGGCCCTGTTTGGGACTGCGTTTGCTTAGATTATGAGCGAAATAAGCGAATAAACCCTCCAAATAGCTTGTTTTTTTCTTTGCGATCTTGGAACGCCTCCGTCCCCGAGCCCGCACGCTGCTTGGATACCCGCTTGTTCACGCTGCTTGGAGCCGCCCCCGTCCGGTCCCTGACATCCTTGGTGCCATCTCCATGAGGAAGCCGTGAGGAAGATAAGGTAGGAGCAAAATTGAATTAGAAACTCTTTTTTTGTTCCCCTGCACGCCTCCGCCCCTGAGCCTGTTGCATAAATATTTGGGGTATATTCGACATTTTACACCTAGAACAGATAAAGATCGCGGCTTATCAGATAAGTCTGCTCAGCTTATAAGCGAGTTCCAGATACACGGTCCCAAACAGGGCCATAGTCATTTGCTATATGATTTTGTAAAGTAACAAGTCTGTTGTGGATCTTTTTTTTTAGAAGTTTTCTATTTTATAAAATGGCTAAACAATGGCATTTAACTATTATATTTGACAAAACTATTAGAGTTGCTCTAAATCAACAATTCACACCTCCAATATTCTAGCGCGCTGCCAAACAGTTTAACAGCTTATTTCCGTTAGCTTATCATGAGCACAGTGAAGCAAACAGGCCTTAAGTCCGGCACAACTTATATTCTAACATAAAGTAAACTGGAAGATAAATGTTACATAGCTTAACAACACTGAAACGTAGCGAACTTGATGAATTTTGCTACCAACAACCCATTGATAAAAGACACAGAGAGGATGGATGCACGCCGACGCAAAAATCACTCTAATTTCGATTCAGAGGACATGTCAGCTTCTCTTTCACCCTCGCTCTCATTGTTATCCTCGCTCTCATTGTTGTAATCATCTTCCTCCTCCTGGACATCGGATAAATCAAGGCCGTCAAACAAGTCCGCGAGCTGTTCCCGGAGCCACTGCCGCTCCTCTTCACTGTACTCGACGTAGTCATCATCACCCAACTCGACGTAGCCCTTGGCCTCGTACTGGGCGCGTACCACCGCCTGGTACTCGGCAAACTCATTGTTCAGAATATCGAACGCCTCGACACCCCTACGAATGATCTCGACTTCTTCCTCCGACATGTTAGAAGTACTAGTGATTTGGGCGCGCCCATGCGCGCGAGTGATGGCCACGGTTCTATCTGGACAATGGAATAAGATTGACAAAGAATGTATTTGTTACCATTACACAGTCCACGGTTAGCCCAGCAGCAAGTCAACACACGCTGAACAGAAGGCTAAATTTCTAAAACAGCTACAACATGTTCGAACACTTCATATATATTCCATGAGGCAGAGTACAAAAGCCGGCTTTCTAAACCAGGATGTGAGCTGTCCAAATAATACATATATTTTACATGAGATAGTCCTTAGGTTTGTATATTCTCAATTTCTGTTTTTGTGACATGTATTATCATCGATGCTGAAAGTGTGTTCTTGTATCACTCGAAGATGCAACCATTTTGCGGATGTAGTGAAGATGACTTTTGGATTGACGCTGATCACCCATGGAACCTGAAGCAGAATCTGTAGACAAAGAGGAGGCAAAGAGGATGCATGTTTCATGGAGAACAACTGATACTGTGGGTTAAAAGACAAATGATAGAATACCTTGTGGTCCTCTTCCTCCATCGCTGAGTGTTTCCTATGTAGGGGTGTACCCTGTGTATGGAATTCTTAAGAAGAGATGGGAGTAGGCAGGCCTGAATCGAGTAAAACAAACAAACATTCTCAAACATACTTAGAATCTATTTTCTTGTTCATCATCAAAAGTACATATCAACAGTTCGTCCATAGCCTAGTGGCAAAAGAAGAACGTAAACAAACAGTCTAGCAGCTAAACCTCTTTAAGGAAGCAATGACATTGGCTTTCCTCTCTGAATCACACTGCTTAATAGCAGCAGCAATATTTGCCACTTCAGTAGCTCTAGCTGCAAGAGGAACAGATGCACGAGCTATCTTTTTGTACAAAACTAATCCCCGGAAATGATAGTCAACGAAACCCAATGGATATTGTTTGTTCATGGGCAGGATCTGACTGCACAGGAACCCAATCAAAAATGCTCTGTAGAACCTGAATGAAACCTGGCAGTGGACAACTCAATCTCCACCCCACATATGACAGGCCCATCCTCGTGAATTTCACAAATCAAAGCCACATAAAGGACAACGAAATCAGACACTTGATGATCTTGTTGCACAACTGCTAAGAACAAAAAACATAAGCAACTCAATGAAATCAGACTTACCGCACCACACTGCAGGGGCCTAAATAGACGGGGAAGGAGAACAAAGCAAACTGAAACTCACCAAATCTAGCTGTTTACATTTCAATTTGATCTCGCCGGAAACAACACCTCCCTTTCATTGGCCACCCCTGTAGCATAGAGCACACAGAAAATCTAAGTACAGAAATCAGAACCATCAATACTTTACACCAATTCTAATGGCAAGGAAATTTGGGGTCTATTATTAGGGAGCTACCGCTTAAGTAGCTCTCAACAGTATGGGCAAACGCTTGGAAAACATAGACCATTTAATGCGATAGATCACATATCCTAGCAAAAACATAGAAGCCAACTAATAAACAATTTCAAGTGTTGACACTGCATGAGCATTGTTCTAAAGTATTTTTTTTCACGCTGACCATGAACCATCAGTATTAATGTGTTTTTCTCTAGAGTCATATGGGAAAAACTGAAAGAAGCTAATAAGTATTGGTGTTTTCCTAGCTTGCACAATGTGAAGGACTATACATTTTTCATGGTCTGCACACAAATCATCATTCGGAAACTAAGTGGTCAATTTTCCTAAAGAAGCTCGAAAAATGATTAGAATTAAAATAGCCAAATTCTGATGAGGTACCTGAACCTGGTTGCATATTGTAAATCCATACAAATAAATAATACCAGAACCTTAGATATGTATGAAAGAAGACACTAAGATCAATGTTTGGTTGTGTTTCAAAAAAGGCAGCGTTTATGCAAAATAAGGACTGGAATATTATGACACTGGTATCTCACGCTAACAAATTCATCGGCAAATTTTGAGGTCATGGTGGAGTCATATGCTCTCATCTTCCATCGTGTCTAGCCATTGACCAAATCAACAATAAAAGAAAAGAGGGGAAATCTGACCTGGCATATGAGCAGGCTTGCTCTTGATGCGGTTAGAGTAAAGGGGCATTGAATCAAACATCTTGTAGGCTGTAGTCTTTATGCATGCACTTCACTACAATAGAGAAGATCAGGACCACTGAATTACAATGAGCGTTGGTCCGCAACATCAGCTATCTAGCGGGGCAGAAGAGAGACGGGAAGAGGCGCAAAAACCAAATGCGAAGGTGAGCACGGGCCATGTGGTGAGCTTACCAATCAAAGGCTACACACATGGGCAGGCATGACAACAGCTCTGCTGCTCCTTGCCTCCTTCCATGGTGTAGCATAGCTGCGTGCACTTGTGGCCAGGCATGGCAGTTTCCTCGTGAGATGTAGGGGAGGAGGATGCCAGCATGAGCTCCACCCACCACAAACTTGCAGGTGTTGGCGGCCGCGGGGTGCGGTGCGGCGCCACCTCGGAGACCGTATGCCATCTCGAGGATGCGGATGTCGGAGCGGCTCTTGGGTGCGAGAGGAGAGAAGCGGTCGTCGGGGGTCATGCCACGGGCGCGCTGCTCCTCGCCGGGAGAGCCGCCCAGGAGGGTGGGGTTTCCAGCGGCTGGTCCGCCACCGAGCCGAGCCACGACTCCGCGCCCGGTGCGCCGTTCGCGCTGGAGGCGTTCAAGCGGGCCGCGCCGGGGGCGGGTCATCGCCTCCCGATCCCGGATGCGCTCACTCCGCTTTGGGATCGCGGCCTCTGCGCGGCCCGGTATGCGCCGGTGCCCTCGTGGCTGCGGTGCTTTCGACTCCGCCGGTGGCGGCGGGGACCTCCTCCCGGCGTTCGCGGCGGACCGTAGCAAGGAGAGAGCCGCGCAGCATGGGAGCGCCACAGCGCGCCGCGATCGGGGCGCTCGCCCGGCACCTCCCACCGGGCGCGCTCACCCGGACCGCCGCCCGGGGAGGGGCGCTGTCCCGCGGCCAGCGCGCCGCGCCGCGCTGGGACCGCCCACGCCGGTGGGCGCCGCTGCGGCCCGTGGGGGCCGCCGTGCCACCACGTCGGGCGGCCTCACTAGGCGGCGCCGGGAGAGAGAGGAGGGGAGAGGGAGGAGTGGAGGCGTGGGTGGACGAGCGCTAGGGTTGGGTTGGCCACCCCGAGGCCGTCGCTTGGCCTCCCATTCTACCGCGACAACCCAAAAGCGCAAGCCCCCGCACTGCGTTGTGGGGCCCCGCGCGCCGGCGCCCGCCGCAAAGACAACCCAAGGGCGATAACCCGGCACTGAGCACGCTGCCATGCCCCCGTGCACTAAGGCCAAGCCGACCCCACCAGCAGGCTCACAAGCTCGCTTGACCACCACTCCGCGGACGTAAATCGAGCACTGAACCAGGCAGGTCCCCAGCGAATAGAAGACAGGAGGAACACCATGCCGCGGGCCCCATGGCAATCCCTGCGTCTTTGCGGCGGCCGGCGGCGCATGTAGATTTTCCAGCTGCGAGCCTGCGGCCGACGGATGGGACCATCCCCGGCCAGCCAACGACCAGGACGACGGCGTGCTCGCCGCGACCACTCGGCCGACGGCGGCGACAGCAATTGGACCGGGCCCGCTAGGAAAATTTCACAGCAACATTCTCGCCAACGAAGTCAAGCGGCGACGAACCGTCGATCAATTTAACGCGACGGTCATGGGAAAAAAAGACAACGTGGATATCCTGGCCGAGGCTTTTCTCCACACCAAATATACTCTTTAAAATCGGGCGCGAACTCCCTCCTCTCCCGGAAGAGGATAGACTGAACCTCCGCATCTGACAGCCGCTTCTTCACCATGCCGCTCGACGCCCCCGTGGCCGGAGCCCCGGGAGTGCCCACCGCCAGCTCCGCCGCACTAGCAAGATTCTTGCCCTCAATGGAGTTGCCTTGATCCGCCTTGGCCATCTCAAATTCCGACCTCGCCGAGAGATTTCGAAGACAGATTGTATTTGGATGTGATTTCAGAAGCCAGATCGTATGCAGACCTGATGTGATGATCGAGGCGGCGGCGCTCCCTCGCTATTCGGTTATATGGGCGGTCGGGATCCGGCACGCTTCCGACTCAAAACCGATATCTGTAGTATCGACAGGCACGAAACGAACTCTTGAAGGGTCGCGCAATGGATGCGTGCTGCAAACTAACTTAATTTATGCTGGAATAATCCATCTTTTTATCACGTAACAAACAATATTTGCATACACACGGATTGTGATCTTGAAAACTTGAGAAAACTCACTCATCATCGAAGAAGTCTGATCTTTAACTTCGATTCGGTCCACCAAAATCTCGTGGCCTGTTACAGCATGGAAGGTGCACTTGTCGACACTAGCTGACCCGGCACTCTGGGAACCAGTACTTTCCGTTTCTCAAACCAAACGAGAGGCCAAATTTTGAGTTTTTTTTTTATTTTTTTGAGAATAGGGTCTTCCCACTTTTGTATTACCAAATGCAACCAAACGTTTACAGTTTACAGTTCAAGCGTAACGGCGCGCCCGCCGATTTTAAGCACAAAGTCTAAGGACTGAAGGGCATTCAAACGTTGCCAAACAGTACATGGCGTATCATGCCGACTCAAAGTGTCATGCCGACTCAAAGTGACCAAGGCCGAGGGCTGAACAGCCGACTCAAAGTGCGGAAATAAGCTTGCTCTGATCTCCAGTTGTTGGACGAACTCCTCCACCTGCAACTGGCCAAGTTTCAGATTTAGAATCAGATGGTGATGATCCAGTGTCACTTTCAGGACTAGTGAGGTGATACCGCACGGTCACACCTTCGACTTCAAGTCGAATCTACCTTGGCTCAATACCCCTGATAGGTGGTCCGACATTTGTTTGGAATGACATGCCCTCAAAAACTTCCGTGATCAAAATACCAAATACAGAACTCAGGGAGTATGTATGGGTTTGCTCCCCATACTACCACTACAAATCTACAATACAGTACAGTAGGACGTACAGTAGGGGTACAAATAAATCAAATCTAAATCGTCAATATTTTCTGCAAGTTTAATCATTGTTACAATTCGCTAACATTTAGGCCAAGCTATATGCCCTTCCGCAGCAAACAACATTTGAATTATCCTGACTAAGCTGTTTGGTTGTATTGTATTTGTACAGACCGGTCAGCGGTGTTGCGCCATTGTTGCAGCATTTATTTTCGCCATTGTTGCATTGCGGCACCTGCGGTAGTACATTTAACTTGCTCTATATATACTACGTAGGTACAACCAATGGTGCAAAGCTGGAGACACTAGTTCATCTGGTCATCTGGATGGATCGGCCACGGCCAGAGTAAGCAGCATCTCCGTGCACACAAAGAGTGAAGATGACTGATGACAGATCGCAAGCATTGGCGCCTGATGTAGAACGAACAGTCCTTGTCTGAACTTCGGGCCTGTAGACGAAAGCATGATGCTTAAGCACAATAGCATTGCAATACACTTGTAAGAACAAGTCATTGGCCAAGTGATACTTCTCTATACTAGATGCAAAAACCTTTTCTTGCATAAACATTACATATAAAAGCTCTTAACTGTAAGGTTTATTTATGGGGAATACAAGACAAATCAGGAGCTACTTTCTTCATAAGAATTTACCTCAAATGTGTTTCGCAAGTTGTCCCAGGCTCCTCCAATGCTGAAAGCAGAGATGGCAATCTAAATGCAATCAACATTTAACCTCCATTCCAACTATTCCGATTTGTTATTGGCTAATCCCATTTCTGATTTTTTTTTTTTACCAAAATTCAATTTCTGATGGCACCCCTGTTTTGATATTGGATTGACTGGTCCGATGCATGCACGAAACACGCCCCAGGCACCCGCCAACTGGAGCGCCAAAAAAGTGTTCAGCTCTTATCAACTTAACACTTCAATTCACCATGAACAGGGGGAAAGAAATGAGAGGGTCCTCACCGCTCAATGGCTTGGAGTAACTGAGCAGGAACGAAGCCCATTTTGTTGCAAGCCCATGGCATCCCTCCGACTCAACTCAATGTCCTGAAATGTGGAAAAGTTTTTCTCCATCACATTTAACAATGTTCCACATTAAAGCATAGGCTTGCTCCTCATTTTGTTGCCAATAATTCAGGGGAAAAAGGGAGATATGATAGACCTCTTACCGGTTTCGAATCTTAAGCATTCGTGGATGCCAACGATGGTGGGTAGTTGTCTCAGTCCATACTATAGTGATAGTTTGACCATTTTATCCGCTATAATATAGTCACATTTGGAATATGTGCCAGCTTGTTCTTAAAATCTCCAGATTTGCATCTCTTCTCAAGCACTGGTCCACAGTTTAACAAGGTCAATGTCTGCAATCCAGTGAGTTGTTGGATGCATGCTGGTAAAGTTTTCATAAAGTAGGTCTCCATCTTGAGCTCCCGGAGCGAGGTGATCTCACCCAGCCACTCTGGCAGCGTCGTAATTTCATCACAGTTCAATATCTCGAGTTTCTGGAGGGATCTCCATCCCCGAATACTCTCTGGCAAAGGTACATCATCATAACAGTCGTCTATAATCAATTCCCTGATGTCAAAGTGTCGTAGACTGTTCCAGGATGTGGATGAAAACCCTCTGCTATACTTGATCTCCATTTTGTATAATGAGGCAGGGTTGGATGGCCCCATGATTCGATAAAAAGATGGACACAAGTCTTGGCCTGGTTGTCCCTTCCTGCCTGATAAGATGTACCTGACACTCCTTGGGATTGATGGTTCAAACCTCAACATAGAACAACAGTGTATATCCAGATCTTGAAGGCCTGGAAACAAATTCTCATCGCTACGACCCTGCCCCTCCATGGATATTTGCAACTCCTGGTTGGTTAATTCAGACATTGTAATTCTTCTGAGCTTTCTAAGTGGTTCTGTGCACCAGATGCAGACTTTTGACCCTAGGCTCTGTACCCGTGAAATATGCAGCTCTTGGAGGCTCTGTAACTGATCCAGACGGAGATGTTCAAATCCCACACTGGAGAGCTCCAATTTCACAAGGTTCGGTAACTGATCCAGACGGATATTTTCAAGTACCACACTAGTGAGCTCCAATTTCACAAGGTTTGGGAGTGATGACATCCAAAGAGGGTTATATGCACCATTATATCCCTTTAAGCTAAGTATTTCGAGCGAGTCATAAGGGTGGAGCTTTTTTACATCCAGTGTGGATACTTTATTGTATTTAGAACACACAATATGTAGTTCAATAAGCTGGGGACTACAAATCCTCTCCATAAACATATCGTTTGTGTGGACCAAGAGAACAGGGCTCTGCAATTTTGAAGACAAGAAGAAACAAAAGGCATGGCCAAATTATTATTTTATATACAGCTGAATATAAGTTATAAATGACATGCAAATTAATTTACCTGAGTTATATCTACACTTCCAATGTGTTTTATCTTGTCTTTGTCCTCTCCTGATTTGCAACGCTATGGAGTCTGTAGTTGCACTTCTTAAGGACTAGCTTCTCCAAAGCACTGAGATCTTGAATGGATTGGGGCAATCGCCGAGTTTGGCAGCATGTACACACAGCTCACGCAGTGATACGAGTTCTCCAAGCCATTCCGGTAAAGCAGAAAAATTCCAACATTCTAGTACCTCTAATTTGCTGAGGAAGAGGCAGCTTCTGATGCTATCTGGCAAGGTAGTAAGGTCGATACAGGAACGAATACTCAGTTGCTCCAGATTAACACAGTACTGAAGAAGTTCCCACTTCTCGAGGCCATTCATTTTCTTAATTATAATTTCCCTCAGTTTCCTAAATAATGGCGTCTTGGCTCCATATATAGCAGCATCAACTTTTGCGACACAAGGCATATTTGAGATGCACAACTCTTCCAGGTTTGCTAATTGGCCTAATAAAGGGATATGCTCACAAAATATCATGTCAGACAGCTCAACTTTCACAAGATTTGGAAGGGAAAAACTTATATCCATCACCCAGGAGCACAATGTACGACTCCTATAGCCTTGTATTCGAAGTGTTTTTAGGGTCCCATGAGGCTGGAGTTTTTCAAGAATAAGAAAGTCATTAACTATGCTTGAATCCTGTGGTAAACTGCTGCTAGACCACATCAAACTCAGTGACTGCAGTTGCCGATATTGGGACAACTGGCCTTGTCCGCTTACTTCCTCTGCTCTCTCCACATGCTCAAGATTCTGGATAGTTATCTGCTCAATTTTGTAGTCATGGTATTGATATAGAAGGGAGAAGTTATTGGAGCAATTAGTTGCAGAGCCGGTGGTGAAGTGTAGGGGCTGCTCTTCCCCTTGTGTTTCATTCTCTTCCATCTCTTTTCCCCGATGAACCCAGCGCCTGACGGGATCCTCCTCCTCTTTCTGGTCTCCCTCTTCTTCTAGTTTTTCTAATTCTTCCTCCTCCAGTGCTTCTTTCCAACGTAGCTGTTGCCTGTAGCTGTCAAAAATCAAAATCGGATTCCTGTACACCCAACTCCGCTTTGGTCTTACGCTAAAAAGAGCCACCTGCGATGTAACACGTTCAACATTTAAAACTAAATAAACTACTAACAACATTGGTATGCTACAATATCCATCCTACTCCCATGGTGATACTGGCGATCTTGAACATATACAAATGCTATCATGTATGTTAGCAAAATTGAATGACCACTCCAAAATTTTTATCCATGTTAGAGGTTTGATTAAAGTCGAATAGATCTTATAATTTTTTTAGAGTATCTAAATATTCGAACATTAAAAACTTTGATATGTAGTCCAACTCAGATATATATATTAGTACTCCGTCATAATATAACTATGGCGGAGTACTAGGAGTAGATGTGTGCCATAACTAACACCACTGCACCTCCCTATTTCGCCTCATTTTTTTTTCTGATCATTGAAAATATCCCATTCAATTCAAATTTGGCTTCCAACACAAAATCAAATTTTAAGGAATTACCCCACAAGTTCAAAATCAATGTGGTTAGGAGAGCAAAATTTTCTAAACAAAAACAAAAAAATCCTAACAAGTCCTTTTTAAAAAGGTAAAAGCCCAAATTACTCCCCTGCACTTGAAAGTTGACTGGATAACTGTAAATTACTTTTGTGTTGAACTTATGCCTCCGATTGAGTCTAAAGCTCCAATTATGTAGGTGATAGTGAACATCATAACTTATATAGTTATGTTAGAAAAATACATTATGAATTTTTCATCATAATTTTTTTGTACAATTTTGTATGTGGTTAATTTATTATAGATGCCTAAGCTATCAAACATTAATCATGAACATTCATAATGTATTTCTGTAACATAAAATGTGATTTCTTTCCACATACAAAATTTAAACTTAAAATTCAACGTACATGTGGAGAAACAAAAAAAGAAAAATCTTACTAAAAACGTAAATTAGACCAACTGAAATATCTTGAGAGATAAATTGAACATAAAATTAGTTTAGGGTGCTTTCTGGATAATGTTCCTGTGCTGGGGCGAGTAGTCAATTGACCTTTTTCATTATTTAAAAATGGAAATAGGGGCAACTTACCTCCCTTGTATTGACATACGGAATATGATGATAGCCAGATAGTATTGAAATAAGAAGTTAGGAGATGGTGCACTCAATTTTTCCAATCTGGTCATTTTATGCAGTGATTCACGCCAGAAGAAGTAGCGGGTGCCATCAATTTCAATTTCCTGTATTGATGTGAATAGAACCAATATTTTATGAAGTGGCCCTTGGCAATCTGTTATCTTGATTTTTCGAAGGACTCAGAAGGTTGTTCCTCTGCTCTTGGCGGTTTGGGAATGATGCATCTAGTAATAAAAAGCTCCTCCACATTGCTGTTTGTAACTGCTTTCAGGATCCATTTTACAGAAGAATCATCATGTCTTTCAACACAGTCCTCTATCCACATTTTTGATTTGAATGTGGGAGTCAAATGTAGCATATCATATCTTTGGATACCTATGGGATCTTCCTCGATATGATCCAGATTGAGAAAGCTATTCTTGATGAAGTACTCCTTGCACATTGGGATTTTTGGATGCAGTTTTAGATTATGACAGCTTTCTATCTTCAAATAATCAAGTGTAGGGCCTGCTGTCTGTTCTCTTCTTTCTTTAGAGGGAGCTGGAGTTAGTACTGCCTTGCAGGTAACAGCAGGTGCATCATTTCCAGCACAAATGGAGTGTGTCCTCTTTGTTTCTGTTGACATGCCACAGCGTGGAGCTTTTAAACAACCCTTGACATTTGCTACAAGGCCTGCTGCCGCTGCCTTTCTTTTGACTTGCTTATTTACAGGAAGAGAACCAGGTAACTTGTCATGCTTATCTCTTGTTTCTCTCTCTTCCTCATCGAAGTCACAACTTAATGCCACCTCATGTACTCCTGCCTCATCCACATCATTTACTTGTGTCTCTGAGTTGTCATCATAAAATATAAATACAGTGATGTCTTGCAGTCCAACCAGTGTCAGACGTCTTAACTTCTTGCATGGTACAATTCTTGCATGGCGAAGCAGAGGCATATCATTAATTTCCAGTTCCTGTAGATTTGATAAATGTCCCAATTTAGGAATATGGTCACATCCTCTGATATTGGACAATACAATTTTCACCAGATTTGGGAGTGTGTCATCTATCTTGTTAACCCAATTAGGAAATCTGGTTCCATTGTAGCCTTTTAAAGAGAGGCACTGTAAATTGTAATAGGGCCTGAGATGTTCCAAAACTGCCATAGCCTTTTCCTCACAAGCCCTATCAGGTGTCAAAGAAGACAAAGAACAAGACCATTCAAAACTCAAGAAATGAAGCTGTTGCTTCCTGCTCAGTTCCACTTTCTTTGCTTCCTCTGGCGACACCACATTCTCAAGGCATTTAATGTTTAGCTCATGATGTGTGAGATCCAGGATCTGCTGGAGAAGCATAATATTGCTGTGGTTGTCTGCAGATTGTGCCCGTACATTAAAGTTGGGCAAGGTTAGAAGGTCAACCAAGCTTGCAATGCCTTGTTTTGAGAAGAGTGTGAACCCTCCAACTGATAGGCACTTAAGATGATGCAATCGTTGGGTGATGATATCCTGTTGCAGCATACCTAGCTCTAGTTCTCTATTGAGATCTTCCAAACTCTCTACATTTGCCACAGAGGTTCCTGGAGCTTCAGGATAAGCTTTTGCATCAAACCCAGAGAGATTTAGGTACTCCAACTTATCGAATTTCCAATGTGGAATCAAAGTTAGAAAATTGTTAATTCGAGAACAACCTGATAGATTTAAATGCCGGAGCTCACAAAGACTGGTACAGGAATTTGGAAGGGCAGCCAGGTTAGTACAATTTGATAATTCCAAAGTTTCCAACATCGGGCAGCCAGCATCATTCTCACAAACTTCAGGAAGAACTTCAAGAGAGGTACAGCCAGACAAATTCAAACTTAGAAGCTTCTTCATGTACTTGAATAATCCACTAGGTAATAGTTTCAACTGGTGGCAGAAGGACATATTCAGATGTATCATATTTGCAAGGTAAATGAAAGAATCAGGCAGCTCACGAAGTTGGTAACAATGCAACAGGTTGAGAAATGAAAGTTCCTGAAGCCCACCAAACTTTGAAGGAAGCGTTTGAAGCTGAGAACAATATGAAAGGTCGAGGAATGAGAGTTTTCGAAGCTCCCCAAACTCATTAGGAAGAGATTGTAGGCTACTACATCCTGATAGGTTTAGGTGTAGCAGCTCTTTGAGTATATGGATTTCTTGTGGCAGCTCTCTAAGATTTGAGCAGCCATGTAGATCCAAATAGTGTAGGTTGACAAATTCACAAATGTAACTGGGAATATCAACAAGACCAGTATTTTCGGAAAGATTCAATGCTAGTAAACCATGCAAGGAGCTTAGGGACTTGGGCAGAAGGCCAGTTTGCATTCCAGATATATTTAAGAACTTCAACAGCCTAAAATTGCTGATAGAATCAGATAGATCGGCAATAGTGGTACATGTACTAAAATCCAGTACACGTAAAAATTCAGCTCCCATCAAAGACTTCAAACTAGTCTGAGTAATGCTACACTTATCAAAACGAAGAGCCCTTGCTGTGCTAGGTATAGACCAATAATATAGGGATGAGTCACATAAATTTGAGAGCAACATGTATCGGCAGTTGTCTGTATTAGCATGAGGATTTTGTTGTCTATTAGCATCAAAGGCAAGAACTTCATCACCAGCAACTAATCTAGCTAGATCATGAACCAAATCATGCATCTGGAATAGTACACCTTGAGGTTTGTTATATCTTGGAAATAGCTGAAAGATGAAATTGTACCCATGTTAGTAAACTACCTTGCCATGTTTAGTCATAATTAACTTGCATCGTAGCATGTACCAAAAAAACAAAAAATGAACATAAATTGATGTAGAATGGCCTTTTTTTGGTAGTGGAACTAGTTGAGACTATCTAAATAGAACTTTGACTGCAAATACTAAGCAGTAAAAGAAATCAAGGACTTACAGTTGGATACATTCCAGCTTCCTGAAGAAATGACATCTCACGAAGCTCCTCAAAGTATCTTTCTCCAGCTTGTTGCACAGTGAATGATTGGCTAGCAGCAGGGAGCTGAACAAATCCAAGAGCAATCCACTGCTGAATCAAGCTGCTCTTCTCTATGTGGGAGCCTTTAGGAAAAACAACACAATATGCAAAACAGGGCTTGAGATGATAAGGCATGTATTGATAACTAAGCTTCAGTGATGGTAGTACTTTTGTGTCTATGAAAGGTCCATCATCTCCATCTTCTCCCCAGATATCACTATCCCGTATAGCTTCCCATTCATTAGTTCTCCGGCAAAGGCGACCCAGAGAATTTGCGGCTAGTGGCATTCCGCTGCATTTATTTACTATCTCTCTTCCTATACTTTCCTTATCAGCATCCACCTTTCCATGTGGAAATGCCTTTGCTCTGAACAACTCCCAGCAGCAATCATCTGGCAAAGCACCTAATTCTATTGTCAAACTGCCACTCATAAGCTTAGCAACTTTTACACTGCGTGTGGTTGCAATGATCTTGCTGCCTGCTATAGCACCCCGCAGCAGTGTCCTTACTTTTTCCAACTCATCTGGATCTTCTTCCCATATGTCATCGAGAACAATAAGAAACCTTTTCCCCTTAACAATAGTTTTCAAGCAGTCCCGTGTAGCTTGTAAGGTGATATCAGCAGAGCTACTTGCTTTATCCAGTTGAGAGATGATAGATTGACCAATGGTCTTGATATCAAATCTTAGAGAGACATAGACCCACGCTTGGATGTCAAAGAATTGCATTGTTCTATCATCGTTGAAGACCATCTGGGCAAGTGTAGTTTTACCTACTCCTCCAAAACCATAAATAAAAATGATGAAGCAGTTTGAGTCATCTGCTTGCAGCATACTGATTATTCTTTCTTTTTCTTCGATCCTCCCAATGGGGACTTCATCAGCATCTGAGAATGTCTCCCGTTTCCTGAACACTTCATCATCGTTCTTTCTAGTGTCTTCTATGAAGTTGAATTTGTTCCAGTGATCTATTATCTCCTCCACTGTTTCCCTCAATCTTTTCAATTTATGAGGCATCTTCAACCTTTCAGAGCACGCAACTAATTCCTGTTGTCAATAAATGGCATACATCATAACAGAGTTCATCATAAGCTATCACAGTTTAGCTCTGAAATATTATAGCTGGCAAGTGGCAACTCACCTTTGTAGCCTTGGCGCTAAGCGGAAGGACTTCACTCTTGTGGGTGGTGGACCAGGACTCAATGAGCAGAAGCATATCCTCCAAGTCATAAGCTGCAGCCTTGAGCTTCTTGAGAGTGTGACGGACACTCTGCAGCTTTGACGACTGCCTCTCCGCGTCCCTGAGGAATGATTGAATGAGGGACAGCTTGTCCTTGATGCTCCCCAAATCTTCACTGAATTTCAGCTGCCTAGCAATCTCTTTCCAGGCGGCGTTAAAGGTGACATCAGCGAGCTTGCTGAACAACTCCACCACGGCATCCATCGTCGCTGCACGAAACCAGAACGTGTGTAGAGTAAGGAATTAGTAGTAGCAGAGGTGAGGCCAGAGGACTCTTTATCAGCGCACAGTTTCTATTTTCTTCCTGTTCTTCCTCTATTCTTCTTCTTCTTCGTGGAGCCATTCTGCTCCCCCGCTGCCGCCCCGGCTAGCGGCGGCCACGCGGCTCGCCGCGACACCCACCAACCACCTCGGAATCGTCGCGCTGCCCACCGCCGCCCTCACCTAATCCCTGTATGTATGAGCAAAAATCTTGTGCCCCTCGCCCCCATCGCCGGTTCAAGGCAACTGGTTGTCTCACACCGCCCGCTCGGCGGAGCCGCCACCGCCGCCGCCTTGCTCACCGCCCGCCCAACCGCAACTACCGCCAGGCCAACTGTGGCCCAAGGCCTTCCCTTCTAAGCCCGGAGGACATTTGAGGTACCCAAGCTCCATCCCAAACCCTAAACCTTGCGGGTGCGCTGTTCTTCTTCCTCCTCACCGGCATCGTTTCTGTAACTGCAAGCGTGGACGTGTGTCCGTGCGTTGCGGACAGTGCGCGCGTTGCTCCTGCCTGCTTCTTAAAATAGTCAAACATTTTTATACAATAAAATAAAGTTTATTTTATTTAAAGATGGATGGGTAACGAGCATCTTTAGATTGGCATTAGAACATATTTATAAATAAATTCATTTAGAGATGTAAACATTGATATCATTCTCTATGTATGTGTATTTCTCAAAGTTGAAATAGTCTTTACTAATTGAAAAAGGCAAGATATGAAAGAGGTACTCCCTCCGTCCAGTAAAAAACGCTATTGTAGGGTTTAAATTTTTCCAGAAAAAAATGCACACGTTTAACCGCTGGCAGCACATCCGATACGTTTCCATCCATTTGCTGTACACGTGGAGCCTTCCCCTCCACTCGTTACCATTTCCAGAAGACTCACGTAGGGGCTCCAAGCAAACGAGCTCAGTGAGATGAGGCCTGGCGGACGCCCGACCTGGGATGCGGACAAGAGATGGAATGGGAGAGGTGAACTTTCCAGGGGTATTATCGTAATTTTACATGGATCCTTGATAACCGTGCACAATCCTACCATTGCATTTTTTTACTTGGATGGAGGGAGTACCAGCCTACCAAAACCGGATAATGATATGAGGGGACCGACATGTCATCCTCTTTCATTTTGTTTTCGCAGACAGCAAGTAGACATGTGCCGACATCGAGCGCATCAGCGACGGGGAGCCCGTGTTGGCGGCATGAGCTCGAGGTGCGTCCGCACCCGTGACGAGTGCATCAGCGACGGGGAGCCCGTGTTGGCGGCGAGCTAGAGGTGCGTCTTGCACACCGTGATGAGCGGGGCCATCACACACGAAAAAAAGGAAGGCGGGATGGTGGAGGAAGAAAGGCCAAAATGAAATTTTGGGTGGCCAAGTAGGGGGCTTAGCATCTTCAGGCTACCTAAACAAGGCAACTCTATTTTTGAGTAGTGAATAAAAAAATTCCACTCTAAGAAGCATGTGCTCCCTCCATCTTAAATTGTAAGTCACTTGAAAAAAACTTGGTCACCTAAATTTTTTCGATTGTTCTCTCCCAATCGCAAAGACACCCCATGCCACTTTGTTTCGTGCTGGCACCGCACCATATGCCCCGCCACCCCACCGTCGAATTAGCCTCCACTGTCATTGGCCCCTTCTCTCCATGAGGCTCCTCCACGTCGGTCCTCCTCCTCCTAGCGAGGTGCCACTCCGCTGGTCCTCCTAGCCCCCCTAGTCCCCTTGAGGAACCTCTTCGCTAGCACTCTCAGCCTCCTTGTGCTCGCCGTCATCGGTTGGAGAAAGGGAAGAGGGAGAGTATGATGAGTGGGACCCCTTATGTCATTGTGTGCTAGAATTGGTGCCCTGATTTAGGTTGGTGGGTTATAGACAACATGAAAAAAACATAACTCTAAAAGTAGGTGGCTACTTAAGTATGAAATTAGTAAGTATGTTTAGGTAGCAGTGCTGAAGATACTCTGATAAAGAAAAAAGATACCAACAAATTTGAGAGGCATAGTAGCCATTTAAATAGAGCTGAGTTTTTCGTCTCCACTATTAAATGAGGGATAGGAGATTCATTTGAATAGTGTTGGTGAAGATGGTCGTATATGCAGGAGGTCGCCTAGTATATGATTAATAGTCTATAATTCGTCACCATGATTCCCGTTCCTCTATTGTACGTGATCATGAGAAGGGAAAGTACTCCGTAAACAAGCTGCTCCAAAGCAGTAGGAGTGTGAAGGAGCTAATAAGCAGGGGAGGACTACATCAGGGCTACATGAACTAGGGACGCGGGAACCCTTTGATCTTCTTACCACTAGCAGCAGTAGGAGTAGGAGAGGCGACGCGCGGTGTCGGCCTATAGCTGTCTGCCGTGCCCGGAGTCAGGCGGCCGCGGCAGCAGCAGCGCCAGGCGACGGGCGGCCACGCCTGCGAGGCAACCTGGCTGGATGATCGTCTCCTCCTCTTCTTCCCCGGTTCCCCCTGGACCCTGGCAGAAGAGATATGCGTACTTGTTGGAGAACAAATGGTTGGCAGAACAGAGACGTTGTCGATCTCCTCACGATGAATTTCCAAGTCATAAATCGAGACCGTGCTCCACACGGCGTTTACGGGCGAAGCATCCAGACCGGAAGAAATTGGTTGCATGCGCAATGAAATTCGTTGCATGCGCTTGGCCGCTTGCGCCCTGGTCAAGTCGCCCATGGGCCCACTGCCGATGGCACCACCACCACACACCTACACTGTCATGAAGAGCTTATTTTTCGATCCGTTCGGCAAGTCAAGTCAATTGGCCGTCAGTTCCAGGGACAGTGAGAGCTGACGCGCTAAGTCTGAGCAAAGCGCAAGGCAGCCTGTAGCAGGGTCCAAAGAGGAATTGGAACTCGCCGCCGGTTACCCACCTAATCACATAGTAAGATGTGTTCTTTATGTATGTCGTACCTACCTATCCTTCGGGTGAATTTCCGTTTTCACCTTGTCTCCTACAACTGTACGTAAACTCTGTTTAGTTCATCACCTAACAAACAATATTTGCATATACATGGGAGCAGGGCCTTTGAAAACTTTGAGAAAACTCACTCACCATCGGAGAAGCCTTAACTTTACCTTTGATTCGGTCCACCGAAATCTTGTGGCCTGTTACAGCATCGGAGATTCAGTGCACTGGTCGACACTAGCCCACCGGCACTCTGGGAACTAGTACTTTCCGTTTCTCAAACCAGACGAGAGACCAAGTTTCGGATTTAGTAGAACCGAATGATAATCAGTGCCACTTTCAAGACCAGTCATCCCACGGTCGCACACTCGCACCTTCGACTTCGAGTCTGAATCTAACTTGTCTCAATTTAGCATATCCTGAAAAACTTCCTTGATCAAAATACCGAGTTAGACAATAAGGTGGCGAAGCTAAATAAGCGATGCAACAATCTAGCTAAGCAAGCCACAAGTCAATCCTATTATCTCTAATTCACACAAGGGCTATGTCGCTAGTTTACTCCTAGGTGAACAAGCAATTCTAACTAAACTACCACTAGAAGCTAAACAAGACTAAGCAACCTACACAAGCTACTCAAGCTAAGCACCCTAACAAGATATACTACCAAAGTAATGCAAAGAGGCTAGAATACAATACCACCGTGAAGAGTTGAGGTTGTAGCCAATCACCGTGATCACCAAGAAATCTCCAACGAGCAAGAACAAGTGACACGATGATTTTTCACCGAGGTTCACGTGCTTGCCGGCACGCTAGTCCCCGTTGTGGCGACACACCCACTTGATGGTTGCTAAGCTTAATGGCCGGTGCCAAATCCCCGATGGGAGCTCAAGCACACCAATCACAAGAGGGGGCCAAACAAGCCACGAGCAATCCACTAGTGCTCCTTTCGCGAATCTCCCGCGGGGTAAGGAACGACCCCTCACAATTACCACCGGTGTGGCCTCGAACAAGCTCCAATCGAGCTCAACACCGCCTCTTGCTCCAAGCCGCTAGGGAACCGGGCAAATTCCCAAGAAAACAAGAATCTCGCGGCTTCTCCAAGGATGAAGTGCCTCTAGATGCAACCGATGATGCAATGCACTTCTATCACTCTCAATCTCACCAAGAATTCGAGTTATGGATGGAGAGATGAGTGGAGAGGAGTATCACAAGCTCAATAGCAAGTTGGAAGCTTCAAATGTGCAAGAGAGAGACCAAGTACCCGGCCAACCAAGTATATATAGCCTCCTCCAAAGAATAGAGCCGTTGCCTTCAAATTGGGCTCTCTGCGGGGTGACCGGACGCGCTGACCGGACTCACCAGCGAGTCCGGTCGCGAATCCGGTCACTGCTTCCGGTCAAGCAGTGGTCTCGGCCCTGGGCCGACGGCTCCCAAAGCATGCGTCCGGCCGACACTTCGGTCCAGCGTCCGGTCGGTGCGTCGGCTAAAATCCCCAAAACATGCTCTCGCCGGACGCCCACCGGAGCGTCCGGTCGGTCGGCGTGGCGTTCCCGGTCACCGCGTCCGGTCGGGCATTTCAGCGTGTTCTTCATCTTGTTGTTGCCCTTTGCTTCAACCTTGCTTCGCCTCTTGCCATATGTTGCCAACACGTCCAAGATGATCACGTTATCATGCATGTTAACTCGTCGATAAGTTAGGCAAGATCGAAGTTAGTGCTCTCATTGTCCTAAATGCAATATGCAAGTCAATTGGACCAAGAAGCACTTCACTAAAGGATTGTCACGGCATCCCCTCTTGATAGTCGGCTATCTATCCTATAATGTGATCACACGCTCTATCGTGTCTTGATCACCGAAAGGAAAACCCTATCAAGATACCTTTGCCTTGATCTCCCAGGTTCCTCTCAAGCCGATCACCGAGCTTGACGATCCAACAAGTCCACCGACATTGTCCATGTTCATGATCATCATGCTCCTTGTCATCCACCTAATCCTATCTCAAGTCATCACTTAGAGCAAAGGATTAGTCCACAAGTGTGTCATCAATTTTAAAACCAAACATGAGATTTCACGCCCCGGGGGCGACTCGGGGCGACCTCCTCCGCCGTCGGAGCACCCCCGCCTCTGCCCTCCCCGGCGCCGCCGCCGCCCTCGCTGCGGCGGCGGCCGCGCCACGGCGGCGGCCCCCCCATAAGGCCGGGGAGCCCACTGCTTGGCGTCCACCACGCTTTTCCCCCGCTCTCCCCTCCACTTCAACCCCTAACCGGCGACCGGCCATGGCGGGCGACCTCCACGCCTCGAGGAGGCGGCGGCCGCCGGATCCGCCCCTTGTGGTTTGGATCTTGCGCGCGGGTCGTCTCTCCCCCCGTCGGCCATCGAGCTCGAGTTGGCGGCCATGGCGACCGTCGAGCTCGAGTTGACGGCCATGGCGGTCGCCGAGTTCGTGTTGACGGCCATGGCGGCGGCTTCCCCAACGGCGTCATCCTTCACCGCCCCGCCGCCCCGGCCGCCGCCGGGTTCCTCGCCGGCGGGCCTCCCTCCGTGGTGGGCCCGCGCCCCGCCGCGCCGCGGCGGCCGATCTGGGCCCGGCCCCTAGGCGGTGCTACTCCACCCCCCACCCGTCTGCGGGCCGCTCCTCGGGGAGCCTGCGGCCTTGGTGGCCTGGGGTGGCGTGGCCGGGTGCCGTTGTGTTGGAAGGGGCTAAAGCTCGGACGACGGTGGCGCTGGCGCGCCACGCACCTTCTTGAAGGCGTCGTGTTACTTCCACGGCGGCGCGCCCGCCACGGGGGCGGCAACCCGCACCTTCTTCCGCTCACCGTGCTTTGGTGTTGGCGCCGCCATGGTGGCGGAGCGAGGTGGTGCCGGGCGCGGCGTCCCGCGGCTCCGAGGTGGCGCCGCAGCATGCATGCCTCCTCACCGGTGCGGACATCGGAAGTTGGATTCGTGCAACTCGTCGTTGTCTCCACGATCGTCGTCCCCCGCCGCGGGCGGTTTGCTCGTCGTCTTTGTTCCTTTGGTGCTTCATGCTTACCTTCTCTCGGTGTGTCTTGCTAGTGGTGCTTGGTCGGTTCCGCGGATGCTTTGCCGCCGAGGTGCTCTTCGCCGCTTGGGCGGATGCTTTGCCGCCGTGTATCTCTCGTTGGGCGGATGCTTTGCCGCCGAGGTGTTCTCTTTCACGAGCATGCGTTTCGGCGTCGCGGCGTGCGCCACCGAGGTCGCGATCGTTACGAGCCTCGCGTTTTCGGTATTCTTCGCCGAGGTCGCGGGCGTTCGAGCCTATGTTTCCGGTGTGCGCTGCGTGCGAGGTTTGGTGATCGTCTTCCGGCAGATGCTTTCTTTGCCGAGGTTCTTCTAGCGGTTGCTTTGCCGCTCTTGTCTTTCCGGCGGATGCTTTTCTTTGCCGAGGTTGGTTTGGACGGATGCTTGGCCGTCGGTTTCTAGCGGATGCTTTGCCGCTATTGTCGTGTATGGTTACGATCGCCGCTAGCTACCCGGGTGTTGTGTGGTTTTTGTTGTAATAGGTTCACTTTGTCGGGGTTGTTAGTTGGAGGGTCCGCCCCACCCCTCCCTTTTCGTTTCTATTTGTTTGTTTGTGTCGGGGTTTTCATGGGTAACCCGAGGGTTACTCGTGTCTCCCCTTGTATCCGGTTACCCGCCGTTCTTTTGACATTTCTGCTTAATGAAAAACGCACCAACTTAGGTGGGCGTGGTCTCGAAAAAAAAAATCCAAATCCGCTCTCCCACGCGCCACTCTGTCCTATAGGCTATAGGTATCACCGTGCTTCTGCTACTTCACCGTGCAAGGGAACAAAAAGCTACGCATCTTGCGAAGTGGCAAAGCAACAGCGAAACTGAGGGTTTTTGTTTTTAGAAAGTGAGAAAAAGAAATTTAGCAAAAATTAGTATCCTATTAGCATGGAGCCATGGACAAAGAACGTAGGTAAAATATAAAAAATGAACTGTTTGATTTCAGGTCTCGAACATCATTCTCGACAATTCAATAGTAGCTCCTTGGACGCCACCGCAGCTCCCGCGGCTCACTGCCTCTCTTCCTCACGATGAATCTCCAACTCATAAATCCAGGCCGTTCCGCACGGCGTAACAGACGAAGCAGAGCATCAGCCGGGAAATCCCCTGCATGCGTCAAGTCGTCCATGTACCGAGAGTACCACACGCGTACACTGTCACTGTCATGCAAACAAAGCTAGGCCTCGTTGAGATGGCTAAAGTTTTTAACATTTATCATAAACAAGCGAAACGTCTTCTACGGTGTCTTCTGAGGGGTTCAAAGAAATCTTTTACAAATTTTTCAACCAACTAAATGAGCTCTAGTTACTCCGTTCGGCAAGTCTTGGCAGGCAGTCCGAGAGGACCACACGCGTACACTGTCGTTAATTCCATCAATCATCAAGGTTAGTCAAATGAACATCAATCAAAATATATATAGAGGCAAAGCAACAAACCGGAGCAGTACAGTAACTCCGTAGCGTATAAACGCGACATTATACTTAAACAACGTACACGTAGTTAATTTAGAAGTAGAACCAAAAGAACGCAACACGCCATAGGTCTATGCTCTAGGAGTCTACCAACCAGACTAGCCGAGAATAGCCAGTCCAGGCGTTCATGCCCTGTACAAAGTTCAGGCAAACACTACACACCACGTGCAATAGCTCAAGCTAAATTCCTCCTCGAGAGGTAATAAATTAAACACGGCACACTGCTTCGTCCTTCGTTCTCAAAGATAGCAAAACACGTTGCCCTTGTATTCACCTTCGATTCTTCGCTATCTTCTTTGTCCGTTGGTTGATTCGACGTGGATACTAGCATGGTGCAGAGATCAGCCGTCAGCGCGCTGGTCCCTTCTCTAGCGCTGGAGAAAATTGACACACAAGGGAAATATAGTATTAAACACAGCCACACAGGATGAGAGAGTTGCTGAGAGCCTGAGAGAACAGAGTATATAGCTAACAGAGTAACTATGACACCAACGTTGTTGTTACTTCAGCAGTTCAGCCCAGTTGCATTTTGAACAGAGCTGGTTCAATCTATGCTATGAATTCATCAACGATGGCAATATTAGCATTTTATAGACAGATGTGCCAGCACAATCATCATGAAACATAAAATAAAAAGCATAGCATAGCATGGTCAAAAATTCAAAATTCATGACTGGACGCAAACCAACATATGCTTCTAACTCATCAGCAACGAGGTACTACAATACCAGAGGAGCACGTGGAAAAGGGTAGCTTATTATATTTAATAAAAAATATTTACCTCTTGTCAACTGAACATTTCTGCTCATCGTGGACAGGGAGTAAGAAGTGGCAAACTGGCCCTCATCGCCGCCCGCTTGGAGAAGCTGAGCAGCAACAAAGCCCCACGGCCTTCTTCAGATTCAACTCAGGGCTCTGAAAAGTGGGAAATCTGGTCTTGATTACATATTCACATGGAGCCTTGAGTTGAAGCCTAGGCTCCTCGGCTTCTTGGCAATATAGTTCAAGGGAGGAAATGGAAACCTCTTACCGGACTCGAATGTCGAAGAACTCGTGGACTCTAACGACGATGGAGGAGAGACCTCTGAATGTATAATTTGTACTTTGAGCATATTTTTCGGCTCTATCGTCACAACCACTCCTCGGTTTCGAAGGCTTTCCAGCTTCTCCTTATCCTCTCCAGATTTGCATTTTCTCTCAAGTATTATTCCACATTTTGACAGGGTCAAGGTCTGCAAACCAGTGAGATGTGATATGCATGCAGGTATAGCTACCATATTGTAGGTCTCCACCTTGAGCTCCCGGAGGGAGGTAATCTCGGGCAACCACTCTGGCAGCTTTGCAATATGCTTACAGTTCAATATCTCTAGTTTCTGGAGGGATGTCCATTTCCGAATGCTCTGGGCCAAAGGCATCACTTCGTTACTGTCTTTGATAATCAATTCCCCAATATTGTCAAAGCGTTCAAGACCATCCCATGATCTGTTCCATGAATAAATTTCGAAAAATCTGATCTCCATTTTGGATAATGACGTAGGGACGGATGGCCCCATGATTTGATCAAAAGATGGACACAGGTCATGGCTTGTTTGTCCTTCCCTGCCTGATAAGATGTACCTGGGATAAGCAACAGATACAGATAGACCCCCGCGTCGTTCGTACAGGCGACTCGGGGGCGATACAGCACCGCGCCGCCGGGGCTCCGCCGCCGGTTTCCCCGGCCGCTGCCGCCGCTCTCCGGCTAGCGGTGGCGGCGGCCCGTTGCGGAGCTCAACAAGGCCTACCGCAACAGCTTCCCACACACACCCGTCTCCTCTCCTCTTCCTCCCTCGAGCTCTGAAACTTGGCACCAAAGGATGGCCGCCGGTGAGGAGCAGCGCCGCATCCGCGCCCTCCAGACCCGAATCCGGTGACCTCCATCGCGGATCCGGCGAGCAGCAACGCTGGCGGCTTGGAGACCGGCGGTGATGCGGCCAGGCAACCTAGCGGCGCCCCCGCGCGTGCCAGCCCGTGCGCGGCCTCGATCCGCGTCCTCCGAGCCTCGATCCGGTGACCTACGCTGCGGATCCGGCGAGCAGCAGCGCCGGCGGCGTGGCGGCAGGCGGGGTACGGCCAGGCAACCTAGCGGCGGCCTCCAACGCGTGCCAGCCCGTGGCGGCCTGCGTTCGCCGCTTGGGCACGCTGTCGGCGGGCTGTGGTGACGAGTCGTGCGAGGAGCTCCACCGACTCTGGCATCCTTCCCCGTGGATCCGGCCTCCCCCGGACGCAGTGCCCACGGACATTCAGGCCCGTGCTTGCTACGGCCTTCGGTGTCCGTTGCCAGTGCTCTTGGCTACCCACGCCGGTAAGTAAACAGAACCTGGGTGAAAACCTGCCTAGCTTCTTGCTAGCCGGTGGCAGTGGCGTATTCTGCGTCATCCCCCTCCTTGGAGGTGCTGCCGAAGGTCTCGTTCTTTGCCGCGCATGCTGTGGTCAATTGTCACTGATGCCCTGTTGTAGCTACTGGCGGTGGCCAGCCAAATCCGGTGTGCCGATTTGGGTTGGAATCTGGGCGAAAGCCTTATCCGGCTTTGCTCCGGTCCAGCGACGATGGCGCTCCTAGCGTCATACCCTCCCTGGAGGCGTCGCTGAAGATTCAGCTGCTGCTACCTGCTTGACAGGACTACGTCTTTGGGTGAAAGCCCCCTGCTTTGGCCATCTATGTCCTTGTTGCCATTTTGAGCTCCCTACTCTCTCCACTCCCTTGCTCTTCCCTTCCTTGTGTGTTTGGGTGAGTCTGGGCCTGGCTGTAGGTTGTTGCCGGCGCTCTGGTGAGCGTCCGCCTCTGGCGCCCCTGCTCCGTCGACGCTCTCCTTGATGGTGTCAGAAAATCAAATGCCGGGTGGAGTTTCCACCGCTGCCACCATTCCCCTCCAAGGTTTCCTCCCCATGGGTGGCGTTGGATGGTGGTACGTGGGCCCGGATATGCTGGAGGATGTCCCCATCAGCTTGAAGGGAGGTCGTCGTTTCCGGCGATCTAGGCCTTCGTGCTCGCCACCGCTCTTAGTCCCCATTTCGCTGTGGGCCCTCAAAGGGAGGGTGACAGTGGAGCGGCGTAGCTACGAGGAGTGGTGTAGGGCATAAGGGCCATGGTGAAACCGGCGAGTATGTTGTTCGGCGGTGGCGCAAATCAACGTTTCGGTTGGCGACTTTCGGCTTAGTCTAGGATCACCATGATGTTTGGTCTGTGTTATTGTTATGTCTTGTGATGTTGTAATCTCGCCCCCTCTTGTATCTCTTTTGGCCTTGGCCCTTGTACTAAAAGCTGTTTGATTGCGCGACACCGGTCCATCACCGGCCAGCAGGAATCAATGGAGAATTATTCGGTGGGGTCTCTCAACCCCAGGTGATTGCCCAAAAAAAAATAAGATGTACACGGGCGCTCCTTGGGATTGTTGGTTCGAACCTCAAATTAGGACAATTGTATAGCTCAAAATCTTGAAGACATGGAAACAAATTTTCATCGCTTCCCCGCCCCACCATGTATATTCGCGCAGTCCACGTTCTTTAAGTCGGCGTGACAATTTAAAAGTAATATTTGGTGTGGAGCATCTCGGCGGTCCACGGCGTCCACGCCGCCCCGAAATGCGTGATTGGTTTTTTTTTTTTGCAAAAGAGTCCCTCTGTTTGTGCGAAATCATATTCCGGCCCGCTCGGGCCCCCTCCTTCACGGTAACTATGATTGGATTTCTTTCAAAGCGACCCCGTACTATGTGCCTTTTGCAATAACACCCCGTAGGCCCTACCAAATATATCTGACCTCTCCTCACGGTAAAAAACTAAAGCCTTCGCTCTCCGTCTTCTCCGTCTGGCGGCGTCTCGGGGGGCGCCGCCGCGCCGGCGCCTCCACCTCCGCGGCTCCTAAGCGGGCGGCGGCGTTGGCCAGCGGCGCCTTGTGGCGGCCGGGGCGGCCGTGGAAGGGCGCGGAAGCGCAGCGGTAGCGCGGGCGGCGGCAGCGCGCGAGGCGGCGGCGGGCGATAGATCCGGTGGCCGACGACGGGCGGCGGCGTGCGCGCGGGCGCGGGCGGGCGGCGGCGGCGCGAGGTGCCCCCCTCCCTTCTCCTCTCTGTCTGGTTAGGGTTAGGGTTACCGATGCGGCGGCGGCCCGGCCCGGCTAAGCGCCGCCACCGGCCCGATTCGGCCGAGACTACGGGCCGCCGCCCGCCTTTGCTCGAGGGAAGGGAAAGTGCCGCCGGGGGCACATCTCGCCTCGTCACAACCAGGGGTGTGGCTCGTCGGGCGACAAGTCTCGGGTGCAACCGCCGAGACAGGCTCGCGGGCCTGCTGGGGATGCGCGGAGAGGTGTGGGCGCGCGCGCCAAGGTCGCCGGGAAGCCGGAGTCGCCGCGAGCGGATGCGGTGGAAAGCCGAACTGCGGTCGTCGGAGCTCATGAGTTGTCGGGGACACGACGCGCCATGGGCCCCCGCTGCCGTCGATGGGGACCGGATGCCTGCCCTCCCCACCGGACTCCCACCATGCTCCCTCCAGGCCGCCACGCGGCCGCCCCTGCTGCCGCCGGGCGCGGCGCCTCCGACACACCTGCTTCCTCGGCCCCCGTTCGCCAAATCCCCGACGGGCGGGAGCGGGATGTGCCGGGCCTCACGAGGCCTTCGTCCATCGGCCGGCAAGGTCGTGGTTCCCTTTGACTACCAGGCCTCTCATGAGTGCTTGTTACGCTCAATTCCAATACTTTCCCCAATTCCCAAATCTCATTCTCGGTGTTTTGGTTTGGACATCATTGTGGATCTGTCATGCTCGTCGCCCTCGTCAACTAGGGACTCAACGCCCGATGGATGGTGTCTCGGTGGCTAATCACCATAGCGGTGACCCGGTGACACATCACAAAGTAAAAAGATTGATCAAACCGCAATTCGTATTAAGCAAAGGTGATGTGTGCTATTGCTTGTTATAATCGGGAATGCGGCGGCTAAAGATGTGTGCCAATAATCGTTCCCTTGATTCATTTACGAATGAACCAACCATATTTTTCGATATGTTCCATGAATTAACAATTACGTGTCTTGGATTGGAATACATCAACACCTTGCAACTTTTTTTGTTTATGGCATTATCAAAGGCGCCACACGCCGAAAAATTTCCATATGATTTGTTTATCTATTGAGTTCATGACATTATTCATTTTATTCTTAATTCATGGAATTATCCATAAAAAATGGTTATACGGTACTCTATGCAAGTAGTACGATATGCCTATCTTTTTAGCAATCGTGAATTTTTGGTAATGAACTTTCGGATATTATCTAAAGATGGTTATTTCGGGGTAGTGGCTCGGGACGGACATTTAAGGTAGCAAGTCTAATCGTGGCAAAGCGGGATCTCTACGGTGAATTTACTAACCGATAGTTTTATCTTTAGGCAACCATCAAAGTGTGAAAGAATTTAGTCCCTCGCTATCCATCGGGCATGCGGTTGGTTCTGATCTGTAGTGATTGATATGTACTTTGTGAGACTATAGTAGGTCGTTAGAAAACTAGAGTAGCTCTCCCTTTCAAAGTATGCGGGACTAATCCAAAAGATTGAGGTCATTATGCTTGAAAATGAGAAATATACTTGTTTGATCCATGTTCTTAAACTTGGTTGATGAGGACAATATGGCCCAAGTACATGTTCGATCCATGTTTTTAAATTTTGCTTCGAGAGATATTGGAACTACTCGGTTAATCCTAATCGGCAAAGGCTTGCCTTTCATCTTTCTTTATTCGGCTTTTAGCAATCAAGTTGCATCTTGAGCCCCGAATTTATGAGACATACAATTTTGTTGCTTATGGTAATTTCTTAGTCTTTCGACCTTTGGATATTCTACAGAACAACAAATGATGATGCCGCACCATCGTGAGTCAAACTTGCGTATGAACTCGAACCGATTTACATCCCACCGCCGCCGCATTTG
Organism: Hyparrhenia diplandra; assembly: GCA_015847255.1. Lineage (NCBI taxonomy): Eukaryota > Viridiplantae > Streptophyta > Magnoliopsida > Poales > Poaceae > Hyparrhenia > Hyparrhenia diplandra. Next base: position 61,566 of record JADLZK010010909.1, read on the forward strand.
GTGGAGTATGCATCGGTGCATTGATCGCCCCTTTGCCGATGTCACGGTTGCGATTGGTTCAGAACCGTATTCTCGCGCTCTGTGACAATCATACACCAATACTTCCAAACCTTCGAGAAGGAAAGGGCGACGTGAGCTTGGTTTCTTTGGTTTTTTATTAGTAGTAGCCGTGTAACCTTGACTTAGCTATAGCTGAATTTTTGCTTAAGTAGATAGATAGGACTATAGGAAGAACTCGAGATTTTCATAGTAGCGTAAAAACGATAGCTCGAATTTCTTATCTCTCGAATCTCTTACCTATGCCATTGTATTATGCTTCTTCCTATTTATCACGTTCCTTGTGCAACTACAATACAAGTAGTTTGAGGTTAAACCAAGAAACACAAGAGAGAAAAACAAATGTTATATTATTTAGTACTATTTTCTATCATCCAACGTAAGGAGTCACATTTAGACCAAAACATTTTTCTTTGCTTGGCTATCTTATATTTATTTATGGATATTTTTATTGGATCGTAGAAGATTATATTGCACCGACCACAAATAAAAAGGTAGCTTCCTAAAATTTATATCCCGTATATAGGTCACTTTGTTCTACCATTGTGCATAGCCTTGATGTCCGATTAGTAACTCTGTCCTCCTAACCTCGGCTACTCGAGAGATAAAGATCACTCTATGGGGACAGAGAGCTACCGCATTCAACACTCAAGGTGTCTACAACGATGGGGATGAGGCTAGGCCTATCGCCGCCTTGTTCGTGGGGGTGATGAAATCCTACCGGGGTAGGCCTTCGCTTGCTTATCAATTTTATGCTCATCTGTTTTATTGATTGGGAACACACCACCGTGTATAGAGCCTAACGATTCGGTCCTTGCATTCGTTTTGTTCAGCGGCTACTATCCGGCGGTAACTTCGCCTTACGGTTATGTAATATATGTACCCGAGGCTCGATTAGGCTAGAACCCGCAGGTTTAGCCTCCATCTCGTTTGTATGCACATTCACTTTAGACAAAGCATTTTGTTCTTTGTGTGAGCGTTTGGTGACGTTATGCACTTCATGATAGATTCACGTGCCTCCATTTTGCGTTCAATAAAACAAATTGAATCGTGTTCGACGGACCCATATAATATATGGACCTATAAATTGCTTTGTATTGAAAGATGAGAATACTGAGATAAAAAAAACTTTACGCTCCATGCCCGATTCGGGCTTTGATTCATCAAGGTTGCTTACATGTTTTTGTGCTTGATTTCATCACTCGGCTCCTCATAGTATCCGACGGTGTGGGAGGCTCCTCAAGGCAGTATATATGCGGCCTCCATGACCCAAAAACCCTAGCCCGTGAGTCCGACGCGGGCAATCTCCGGGAGATCCACCGGGTACCTCACACTCGGCTCGTTGAAACAACTTGCGGCGCCACTCTTTTCCTTTCTCACTTCAAACTTCTCCGTTTCTCAACATACGATTCATTGGTTCCTCTTTTCCCCGAGGGGTGTGGGCGGGCGCGTTTCAACTCTACATCCTCGGGAAATCCACAAACCCCTCTCCGAAAATGGTATGTCCCCGCTCAACCACAATCTATGATTAGGGTATTTATTTCTTGAACGTCAAATGACGCAGCCTTTCCTCCTGTTTACAAGCAACAAATAAGCCCATCGGATCCATGTCGGGACACCGTCCTACCCATATACCTTCACCGTTTGTCACAAACATTTTTTCACTTCATTTACGTGGGGCCACCCGGTTCAATTTTCATCGTCGGTCACTAGAGTTGTCGGTACCCATATACAACACTTTACAAAGTCGGTTATTGTGACCGATGTGCGCCCGAACGATGGCACCATCACAACCGGCCACATCCACCGGGCTATACACACCCAATTTGGTTATCGGGCCATACCTCTAACCATAACAAGGTTCGAAACAGACTTTTGTCGTTGAGTTCGGTTCCCTTGCGAGAGGGACATGGTCGCAGCGGCTCTCTGACTCGATACCCGACCAACTCGATGCACTTCTAGGGACATGGAACAACCTATATGGTGGTACAACCGTGCATTGGGACACCTGCGGTGACCATCGACATTTTTTTGGCGTTCAAAGACACGCCTTCAACAAGCGGCGCTAGAACCATTGCTCGATCCATCTTTGCAAAATCCGGACACGTCAATTAGTCCACTCAAAAGGAGTGTGCCGCGTCCATGCCTATGCCCAAAGCAAAAACTCTATTCCAACCCATGGAACCATAGCACTACAGTATGAAAAAGAAAACGGCGTACAAAACATTACCTTCCAAGTCACAATGAGAACCTATCTCTATTTACAAGCACCACAGCTCGATGAGGAACCTTCCCTAGATGAACCACCATTCTCTGAAGGCAGCGCTTCAATTTCCATAGACACAAGTCCGCTTGACTCTTACCATATCAAACAAGCATAACTCCCTACCTTGCCATTAATAGTCGAACTAACCTACTCTTCATCCTTGATAGCTGAACTGTTTCGAGTGTGACGGGCATATGATCCAGAGGTGAAGAAGACCCGGATGAGATGTATACGTTGACCTACGCACATAAATAAATTAGATTTCAATAAACGAATCCCTCACATTATTCGTGCCTTTTCCAGTGAACAGGGAGCTTAACGCCGTCCCAATACAGGCGGACACCTCGGACAGTGACTATGATTCTGAGGGCAGGCTTCTGAGGCGTCAATACTCACCTGAGACTGACTCCGACAAGAGCCCTCGCTATTAACGACATCGCCTGTACGTTGTCTACCCACGAAACTATGATGTGTCCTTTCACTACCATCCTGAATGACGATTCTTCCATAAAAATTGCATTCCATCAACAATCTTACATTCTCTCTTATAACCAGAGGCAACCCTGGGTTTTAAAAAAATACTTAGAAGCAACTCATTGATTTGAATTACATGATGCTACTTTGCAGGTTGCTTACTTGCTCTAAATCGTTCTACTTTACAGGTGCCTAGGTGCTGTGTTCGGATGTTCTTCGGTCGGCGTTACCTTTTCCCATCCAGATGACTTCTTTAGGCTTTCCCTACTATCCTATCCTGATGGTCAAGATAGCCATCATAGCACATGCATTGATCTGTATGATGTTTAGCTCTAAGTTTGAACATTTACTATCTATATTGTTTCTCCGTAAGAACATCCTATCTAAATATGTACTGATTACATGCAGTACTTATTATTTATATTCGGTCTATCCTCGCGCGCATGGGCGCGCGCAATTCACTAGTTCTTTTTAGTTTCCTAAGTGGTCCAGTGCACGAGGTGCGAACCGGCCCCTGTATCCATGAAATATGCAGCTCTTCAAGACTCTGTACCTGATTCAACTGCAGATGTTCAAATTTCACATGGGAGAGCTCCAGATTCACAAGGTTTGTGAGTGAAGGCATCAGGTTCAGACACCGAATTTTCACATGGGAGAGCTCCAGTTTCACATGGTTTGAAAGTGAAGACATCCAGCGAAGGAAATTAAATTCACCAGTATTGTACTCCAGGCAGAGTTCCGTGTAATCATAATCATCATCTTCAGCCGCAAGTTGAAGATCCTTAATATGTAGTTCAACTGTATTTGAACCACTTCTCCGAATGGAAAGAACAGGCCTCTGCATTTTCAAGGGTCGCGAGGAAACAGTGGTTAGCCATTTTCAAGGGTTGGGCTAAGGATAAAGCAGCCTTGAACTAAATTAATTTATGTAGTCTAACAAAATTTAAAGCCATGTCTAACGATAATGTTAATGCATGCAAAGAAATACAGCTACTGTGCATGTAGACATTGCCGATAATGGTAAAATCAAATATAAAATATGGGAAAAGTCCTACCCCAACCCTTCCAATATCAGACACCAGGAGTAATTTACCTCAGGTTCGTAATAACTTCTGAAGTTGCAGCCGTTGAGAACTAGAACATATGAGTCCAAAGAAGTCAGGCGGGACAAAAGGTCCAGTTTGGAAGGGTGCACTGTCAGCTCCTGTAGTGACGTGAGTTCTCCAAGCCACTCCGGTAGAGCAGAAAAATTCTGACAATCTACTACGTCTATATTCCTGAGGGAGTGGCTGCTCCGAATGGTATCTGGCAAGGTCATCAGATACCTGCAGGAATGAAAGCTGAGTTTCTCTAGATTAACAGTGTTCTCAAGAAATTTGAGATCATCTGGAGAAAAGGCATAGTTCTTTATTTTCATGCTGCTTGATGTTAATTTTGAACTTCCGATGTATTGCTCAGATGATAGCACATTGCTGCTTCTTTCGATGCTACACCTCTGACTTCCTGGGAAAGCTGGAACAAACCTTAACCCGTGGCAGTTTATAATGGCAAGCACTTGGAGACTAGGAAATATTTCATCTTCACGGCTTTTCTGAAGCTGCTGATCATCATCAGCTGCAAGTGTGGTAATCCATTCCAGGTCATCCATTGTCTCGATTGTAAGTTCTCTCAGTTTCCTAAATGCTCTTTCAGCCCCATATATATCGCGACCCACCTTTCTGACGCCAGGCAAATTTTTGATGTGCATCACTTCCAGGTTTGCTAGTTGACCCAATGAAGGGATACGGTCACAGTTCATCACGTCAGACAGCTCAACTGACACAAGATTTGGAAGGAAATAACTTAAATTCAACATCCAAGAGCCAAATGTATCACCCCTAAAGCCTTGAATTCGAAGTTTTTCTAGGTTCTTGTGAGGCTGGAGTTTTTCAAGAACCTCATTGTGATTAGCTATGCTTGAATCTCCTGCTGGACCACATCAAACTCAGTGACTGCAGTTGCTGATATTGGGTCAATCCGTGATGATTACCTACTTCCTCTGCTCTCCCCACATGCTCAAGGTTTTTGATAATTAGCTGCTTAACTTCATAGTCATGGTATTGATATAGAAGATAGAAGTTACTGGACCCACTAGTGGCAGACCCAATGGCGAAGTGTAAGGGGTGCTCTTGATCTGTCTCTTCTTCAACTTCTTCCTTCTCAATCTCTTCTTTCCAATGTAGATGCTGGCTGTGGGTGGGGCTTGAGCCCACTGGACCCCGCTTTGGTCTTACAGAAAAAAGTGCCACCTGCGTTGTACCAAGTGAAATATTAGAAACTAACCAAACACAAAAATGCTGAAAAGATCACTGCTACACTACAGAAACCACGACCGTGTCACTCGACCCATCCGACCAGTCAGCAACACAAGCACAGTGCAACCCAGTATATGTCAAGTTTTTATTAAAATATAGTTTTTTTTACATTAAACAATATAATTAGGTCTGGAATAATATTTACTATAAATTAATGCAGGGGTCTTAGATTTTTCATTCATGGAAGAGGAATTTTACATAATTGGATCTTTACAATAAAATCGATAAGTCTAAATGGGTTCTCATGGCTATTTATTTATGATGTGGCGCAAGATGACGTCCAGTCTGCATTCTTAGCTGAACTTGTGAGGGTCTGTCAAATTGATGGAGATTTTAACATACTATGCAAAAAGTAGCCAAATGACATGATCAGTTTAATAATTAGTGACCCTTCCTGTTCAATGTTGTTATTGACAGTTTTGACATTAAGGAGGTCAACTTGAATGGTCGATAGTCGTTTCCCTGGGCAAACCCCATACTTATTCCAACCTAGGAAAAGCTGGATGAGTTTTAAAGGCAACTGAATGGGAATTTAAATACCCTTTTTGGTGATGTGCAAACACTTCATAGGGGTGTATCAATTACACACCATTATCTTATCATATCTTATCTTATATCTTATTTTATACTCCTATAAATCATATACAATTAACATCCACTAAGAAAAACTCAAATTAGCTATTTATTTCAACATGTAAGTTGTCCAACTAGGCAATGCACTATCACATACAATTGAAATCCACTGCACATGCAAGTAATGTTGATGCCAGTAAGATTATTTTATTGTCCATGTCATCACAACAAGCAATCCACTAATCCGCAATTTCCGTAGCAACGCGTGGAGAATTCACCTAGTACTCCTATAAAGCAAAATCCCCCTAGCTATTTCTCTCAACATGCAAACTATACACCTCATTAGTCCACTATCAGATACATTTATGGTCAACTAGCATTTGCAATTATGATCTACACGCAAGCAAGACACATCATCCACTAAAACTAGCATTACGTCACGTCATCCCACTAACATTAACTTATAATTGTTTATCCCATTGTGTAAATAATCTTATTCCAAATCATTAACAATTGCGCTAAATGTAACGATGGGTATTGCTTTCTTGATCCTTGAGACCCTTAAGGGTTATGTATTTGCAATTCTCATTAAATAACTCACATTTTTATCTCTCTTTCATTCATCAAATGGTCACCAAAACTAACCTTAAATTATGCGGCAACGCGTGGGGTATCCACCTAGTTACTAGATACAGGAGCACCAACTTTTACAGACAATGAAAAACAATTCAAATTAGAACTCTCCTAGTTTACTAGTGACCATTTCAATGTCCTTATCCTAGAAATTTTGAATAAAGCACGGAAGGGTCAACACCCAGTCAAAATATGGAACAATAAATTAACTGAGTGCTTTGCACAGATATATGCAAAGGTGGGCATCACATAACTTTGGACAACACAAAGCACAAAACCAAATGTGATACATCTAATGAGAGCCCCCAACCTAGAGCTAATGGGCCTAGCGAGGCCCGAGGGCGCTGGCCGCCCTCAACCAACTCCAACGTGCCCTAGGGAGGCCACACGTGCCAGGAGGAGGGGCGCCGTCGCCCTGGCTATCGTCACCGTCTTGAAGAGGTTAGGTTAGAAGATTTACCATATTTTGAGTTTGATTTGTTTAGGAAAGGAGAATCCAATCTATAAGGATATCTCCCATAGTTGCTTGGAATACAAGTCCAATACAGACTATAAATACAGGGAGGATGTAAACAATCGAATCAGGCAATAGAAGAGCAATTGCTCCTTCCTCTCTCTGTCTCTATCTCTCTCTCTGTCTCTATTTATTGGCAGGATTGTGAAAAGTGTTGCTTTGTCACAAAAATGAAGACAAAGCACATGTTCTTTGAATGTCATTTTGCCTATGCGGTTTGGAGCTGCATACATGTTGCTTTAAGCCTTCATTAACCTTGTAGGAGTTGGCTTCCAGGGTTTGGGAGAGTTCAAACCATTAGTTTTGCTAAGGGTGGCAACTAATTGTTGGTCTATTTGGTTATGCAGATATGATTTGGTTATTCTTTGGCTCCACATTTAGCTTATCCTCCATAAGCTTACTTTGCATGCTTTGTTTGTTGTGGCATTGCAGCGATTAGCGCAAATGGTCATGGTGTTCTTCTCCCCGAGCACAATGGGTGGCGATCTAGTCTTAGACTGATGGTCATTAGAGTGTCCGGTTATCCTTTGTCTATGTTTAGGTGGTATGCTTTTATGCATAGGCCGAAAATGGGTTCATGATTATTGTATCAACTAAAAATATTTCTCCCAACTCCCACGGCCTTACCACCACCGAATATAGCATGGGATGCCTCATATAGTCTCTAAAAATCATATCATGGTTATAGCATATGGGATGCCTCATATACCTAGGATACAGATTTCAGCTCCAAATTTATACTAACCTATTTACATTAATACAACATAATCAAAAGGAGCTCCCACGTTCACCCAAAGGGCCTAGAAATTACGAGATTAATTAGGAAGACAGGGAAGAATATCCACCGCTTTATGATGATTCTAACCATGACGAAAGAGTATTAGAAAAAAAAAAAAAAAGTATGCATCATTGGATCTTATGATGACCTAATGATTGAGAGTAAATAGATTATCGAAAAAATATGGACCATCGGATTTTATGATGAACGAAAAGTCGAGAAAAAAATAGAATATCCATATGAAATACAAAACCTAAAAATTATGAGACTAATAACATGCATGTTAAAGTTTATGATGATCCAATGATCAATAAGAATAAATAGAGTATCTATGTTAAATACAAGGCCTAGAAATTATGAGACTAATAAAAAAGAAAAAGAAACACCGTTGGGTTTACAATCATCTAACAGACAATGGCCAAGAATAAACAGACTATATCCATAATAGATACAAGACCCTATAAAGTACAGAATTAATAAAAAAATTTAAAGAAAATACATCGTTGGATTTTATGATGATCTAATGCCAATAATAAATAGAGTATCCATGCCAAATACAAGGTCTAGAAATTATAAGATTAATAAAAGAAATAAAAGTGTACAATTGGATTTTATGATGAATTAAGGGCCGAGAACAATTAGAGTATTCATCATGTTATAATAAGGCTCATAAATTAAAAGATCAACTAGAAGAGAAAAGAATAATATGCACTTTTAGATTTGCGGGGCCTGCCAAAGTCGTGCCAAGGGAGTGGAGTCGTGGGGGCCAGGGAGTTCGGGTCGCCGGCTGGAGGAGAAGGGGCCGAGCGCCTGAGAGAGTCACGGAAGTGGGGAGATTTAGGGGGCTAGGGAAGTCGCGCCGAGGGTGCTAGTCAAGCCGGGGGTCCATGGAGTCTGGCCGTCGGGAGAAGGGACCGAGCGCCAGGGTGGGGACGTCGCCGAGCTTAGAGCCGGGAGCCCGAGAGGGGAGCGTACATCATTTTGGTGTCGTGCATGGCAGGGCTTACGAACCTCTACTTGTTGGGGACGTGCTAGACATTAGTCACCCCCTATTCGGTTCCCCACGATCGAATAGCGTGTAGGCCGACCCGAAAACAACATATTCAGTGCCCGCCTAACCGAAAGTGGCATGTTCGGCATGGCTATGGTGCTTGGCACCGAGATCCCTACTTTCGGGGGAATGAGTTTTTGACCGGGAGACGCGCCCGAGCTATCACCGAAACACCCGCTTTCGGTTTCATATAGCTATCCTTCACCCCTCTGTCTGTCCATTTCCCTATGAGCATGTACCGAATAAAGGCGTTCTCCGCGGTCACCGCGGGAGTGGTTGGGAGGCAGAACGAGGAAGACCAGAAGGCCCCCGTCCCAGAGGGAACATTCCGGAGAATCGGGGTAGGTGGAAGGGCATTTTGGTCATGCAAAAGCCTACGGACGACTATAAATAAAGCCTAGGCAGGCAGTGTAAAGGACGGAAGATGAATTTCTAATACAAAGAGTGTCCTCGTTTCATTTGGTTCTAGTCGTCGTCCTTGGTTTCGCTCGGCTGGTTTGGCTACCCGGAGTTCAGAACAACACTACTTTTTTTTCCCCTAGGCTTATATTTAGGCATGAGAGGCTCAAGTGGAGGCGCAGCTGGGTTGCTCTAAGAGAGAGATAAGAAACTAGATAGAAACTTGGAAAATGATTTTATAGTCAATAGAGCTCACCAAGATAGAAGGCTACTTGATTTCGCATCAGTTAAAATTGCGCAGTCACGGGATAGTAACAGAAAAAAGAAAGAGACAAAAAAGATGATTAGATCTAAGCATGGATTGAGGTTCGTGCCAATAAACAGAGTAAAAGCGCAGAAGACAATTTACAATTCTAATAGATAAACGAAATTGTTTGTGAAAGGATATTCGAATAAAAAACTAAATACTATGATAAGTAAACTAGCTACGGGCGCTATTTGCACGGGCCAACTTGCTACTAACTTAATTCTAAATTATAAGACGTTTAACTTGTTTTACCCTAAATTTGACCACTCATTTTATTAAAACAATGTGCAAAATATCATATATTTTTTTATTGTGACTTGCTTTATTAATAAAAGTTCTTCAAAAATGACTTAAATTTGATAATGTTTATACAAACTTTTGAATAAGACGAGTGGTCAAACTTAAGATTCAAAGAGTCAAATGTCTTATAATTTGAAATATAGGGCAAAGTATTTATATATAACTTAAGTCCAACTATAACCTGATACAACACAATCCAAAATTTACTGTATGGACTCCATACTAATGGTGCCTGGCGTCGGGTTGCTCCTAGGCATCCAAAATTTGGGTAAGGCCCGAAACTGGTCTGTTACTAGTGATAGGTAACATGATTCGCTTAGTATTCTTATAAAAAAAAGAAATATGGGCGACTTACCTCTCTTGTATTGACATATGGAATGTCATGAACGGAAAGTTTTTGAATAATGTTGTTCGTTTCTTCTTCTGATGCAAGCTCAAGAGACGGTATAGTCAGTTTCTCCAAGCTGGTCATTTTGCACAGAGTCGACAACAAGTTAATATCACTGGTGTTGAGGCCATCCAATTCTAGCTCCTGTAGAGATGATGTGAATAGAAGCAACAGTCGATCAATAAAATAACTTTTGCAGGCTGTTATCTTGAGTTTCCGGATGGTTCTAGAACCAGACTCCCATTTGCATGTCCAGGAACGGAACTCCTTGTCAAAAAAACCCAGCATGCCAATGATAATTACTTCATCCATGTTGTTCTCTGTAACTGCCATCCATTTCCCAAAGTCATCTTGGAAACACATATTAATACAAAATTTTGATTTGAATGTGGGAGTCCAGTGCAACATACCATGCACATCTTGACGAAGGCTGGGGCTGCTATCCTTGATGAAGTACTCTTTACACACTGGGACATGTGGATAGAGTTTTAGTTGCTTGCAGCTTTCTATTTTCAAATAATCAAGCAGAAGGACTGCTGGTTGTTCTCTTCTTTCATTAGATGAGCCTGGAGGTAGTACTAGCCTGTTTGTAACTGCCAATGAGTGATTTCCAGAACCAATGTCCTGTGTTCTCTTTGTTTCTCTCGACATGACTCGCAATGGAGCTTTCAGAAATCCCTTAGCCCTCCCTAGAAAGTTTGCTGCTGCAGCCTTTCTACTTTTCACCTGTATATTTACAAGAAGTGAAGAAGGTAATTTTTCAATCTCTTTTCCTGTTTCTCTCTCTTCCTCATCAATGTTACGGATTAATCCCACCTCATTGACTTGTGCTTGTGTGTTGTCATCATAATATATATATATAGTGGCGTTGACTTGCAGTTTAACCAATGTCAATTTTCTTAGCTTCTTGCACGATACAATTTGTACATGACGAAGAAGGGGCATATTAATAATTTCCAGTTCCTGTAGATTTGGTAAATGTTCCAATTTAGGAATATGATCACATCTGTTGAGTTCAGAGAACACAATTTTCACTAGATACGGAAGTGTATCACTTATCTCTTTAATCCATTTTGGAAATCCATCACCATTGTAGCCTTTTATAGAGAGGCACTGTAGATTTTTATGGGGCCTCAAATGTTCCAGCACTGCGTTGGCCTTAGTTTGAAGCTTATGCTCAACAGAAGATCCAGTATCAGAAGAGGACTGTTAGAGATTGGATTTCCTCAATTAGGGCTAACCCTAGAAGGGTAGTCATATAGTTGCATACATGGGCCTCATGGGCCTAATACTCATACTCCAACACCCCCCCGCAGTCTGAACTACCGTCGCAGCGGAGTTTGCAGACTGGACACGAAAAGAAGTACAACACAGGAGCCCCCCCACAGACGCAACTAGCCACGGGTGATGTTGAGGCTGGAGCGAAACTCGGTGAAGGTCGAGGATGGGAGACCCTTGGTGAAGATGTCGGCGAACTGGGAGGTGGTCGGGACATGCAGGACCCGAACTTCGCCGATGGCGACCCGATCACGGACAAAGTGTAGATCGATCTCCACATGCTTGGTCCTCTGGTGCTGCACAGGGTTGGTGGAGAGGTAGACGGCGCTGACGTTGTCGCAGTAGACCAGCGTGGTCCTGGAGAGAGGGCTGTGGAGCTCGGCGAGGAGCTGCCGGAGGGGGGAAGCCTCGCCCACGCCGTTAGCAACGGCGCGGTACTCCGCCTCAAAGATGGAGCGGGAGACGACCGGCCGACGCTGGCTGACCGGGGACACCAAGTTGCCGCCAAGGAAGACGGCGTAGCTGGGGAGGTGGAGCGCCGAGTGTCGGGACACCCGCCCGGTCGGCGTCGGTGTACACCACCACTCGGCCGGAGGGAGACCGGTGAAGCAAAGAACCCAGAGTCAACGGTGCCGCGGAGAGGTAGCGGAGGAGGCGCTTGAGAGCAGTCCGGTGGGGCTCTCGAGGATCATGCATGTAGAGGCAAATCTGCTGCACGGCGTAGGTGATGTCCGGTCTGGTGAAGGTGAGGTACCGAAGTGCACCAGCGAGACTCCGTACTCGGTGGGGGTCCGCCACGGACTGCCCTCGGCCTCGGCGCCTTGCCCCGTGTATCAACCGGAGTGGAGCAAGGCTTGCGACCCGTCATCCGTGCTCGCCGAGGATATCAAGAGTGTCGCCGGCGGTGAAGAAGAAGTCCAGTGGGACGAGGCTCAACAAAGGACCCCGAGAAAATGGTGGAGCATGCCCGGATCCTTCAAAGGAAACTCCCTGGCCAAGAGCGCCGATGATGCGGTGTAGTAGTGAAGGACTGGAGGCTGTGAGGACAATGTCATCAACATAGAGCAGCAGGTACGCAGTCTCAGCTCCATGGTGGTAGATAAACAAGGACGTATCTGACTTGGCCTCCACAAAGCCCAGTGACACCAAGAAGGCTGCAATACGAGAGTGCCACGCCCGAGGGGCCTGCTTGAGGCCGTAAAGAGACTTGTTGAGCCGGCAGACCATGTCAGGACGAGAAGAGTCGACAAACCCCGCCGGCCGACCGCATGTAGAGACGTCTCGTTAAGGCTCCCATGCAGGAAGGCATTCTTGACATCCAGCTGATGGACCGGCCAGGAGCGAGCAAGAGCCAGTGAGAGCACCGTGCGGACGGTGGCCGGCTTCACCACCGGGCTGAAGGTCTCATCATAGTCAACTCCCGGGCGCTGAGTAAACCCGCGAAGAACCCAGCGAGCCTTGTACCGCTCCAGGGTACCATCGGCCCGCCGCTTGTGTGTCCAGATCCACTTGCCGGTGACGACGTTGGAGCCGGGCGGGCGGGGCACCAAGATCCCAAGTCTGGTTGGCGAGGAGAGCGTACTCCTCTTCCATTGCACGGCGCCCAGTGAGGGTCGGACAGGGCCGCGCGAACGGAAGAGGGTACCGGGGAGACCTGCGAGTCGCCGGGCATCGCCGCAAGAGCCCGGGACCGCAGAGTACCCGCCGCGTGCCGCGTCACCATCGGGTGAACATGACGCGGGTCGCGGTGAAGCAACGGAGGGTGGTACACCGGCGAGACAGCGACGCGGTCGTGGGACGCGGCGGTGGAGTAGGTGTGGCCGGTGGTGAGGAGGCCACCGGTGGTGTCGGTGTCGTCGGTGAAGAAGACACCACCGGTGGTGACCGTGGAGCCGCAGACGAAGGAGAGGCCACCCGGTGTGGGGGGGTGGCGGGACCGCTGGAACCCGTATTTGGTAGGTGCGCAGCTGCTCGGCGGAGTCGCCCCGGGGGCAACGCGCACCGCTGGGCGCCGCGGTCCGGAGGAGCGCACACCGGTGTCCCTTGGCCCGGCAGGGGCCGGCCTGGAGGGGCGAGACCACCGGACCAAAGACAAGGTGCGGAGTCGGGCGGCACCGGGGCGGCGGGCCGACACGGGTGAAGTAGGACCTGCAGAAAAACAAGAAAGGTGGCTGGGCCACCGGGTCACAGGACACATCTCAAAGAGGTCGAGGTCGGGAGGGGAAGGGGGGTGGTGGTGGTGGTGGAGAAGGGGAAGACCGACTCATCAAACACCACATGGCGAGAGATGAGGACCCGACGAGAGGTGAGGTCATAGCACCGGTAACCCTTGTGGTCTGGAGAGTACCCGAGGAAGACGCACAGGGTCGAGCGGGGAGCCAGTTTGTGGGGAGCAGTGGCAGCGGTGTTGGGGTAGCACGCACACCCAAAAACACGGAGGTGCTCGTAGCGAGGAGGGGTGCCAAAAAGGGCATGGTGCGGCGTGGGAGCTGGGCAGGCAGCGGAAGGAAGGCGGTTGAGAAGGTAGGTGGTGGTGTGAAGACTCTCGGCCCAGAAACGAGCAGGAAGGGACGCCTGGAGAAGAAGGGTGCGCAGGACGTCGTTTGTGGTGCGGATCATGCGCTCCGCCTTGCCGTTCTGGGAGGAAGTATACGGACAAGACATGCGGAGCTGCACCCCGTGCTCAAGGAAGAAGGCACGAGAGGGGCTGTTATCGAACTCACGGCCATTGTCACACTGGACGGCCTTGATGGTGCAGCCGAACTGAGTCAACACCCAAGCAAAAAAGTGGTGAAGAGAGGGAAAAGCCTCCGACTTGGCACGCAAAGGGAAAGTCCACGAATAATGCGAAAAATCATCAACCACCACCAAATAGTATTTATAGCCAGAGTTACTAATGACAGGAGATGTCCAGAGGTCACAATGTATAAGGTCAAAAACATGAGCCGCATGTGAAGAGGAAGAAGAAAAAAAGGAAGACGAACATGGTGGCCGGGGTTGGCACGCGATGACACAAATGCTCATCGTGAGCTCGAGTACATCGAATGTCTGAGCTACGGCTAAGCCGCATCAAGGCGCCACGCCCGGGATGGCCGAGACGGCGGTGCCAAGTAGTAGACGAGGTAGTGGCGGCAAAAGCGGTGACAAAAAGCCGGGCGACGAAGAGGAAGAAGACGCCGGAAACCGAAGAGTGTAAAGGGGCCCCGTGGCCGTCACACCGAGCAGAGGACGCCGGGAAGCCAAATCCTTCACAAGTAAGACCGAGAGGAGTCAAACTCAACAGAACAAGAATTGTCACCGTAAAACGACGAATAGAAAGGAGGTTGTGAACCATGGAAGGAGCAACAAGAACATCAGGAAGACGAAAAGACCCGTGAGCCCCGGCGGCACCCACGAAGTGACAGAAGACACGACCCATTTGCAAACCATGATGGACGAAGGAAGGGAGGAAGAAGGAGGGCGAACCGACGAGAGTATACCAGGGTCGGGAGTGGTGTGGTACGTGGCTCAGTCGGCGACCCACTCGGCCCGCCGGGGAGGAGGGGTCGGGGCCGCCGTCTTTGTGGTAGGCGCCCAAAGGCGCCAGGTCCCAGCCGACCGGCCGGGCAAGGCACCGGGAGGAGGCCGTGGACGCCGAGTAGGCGCCGGACGGGTCCCGCCCACGAGTCGTAGAGTACCCGGGTAGCACCACCGGCGAACATGGCCGCCGGGCGGGCGAGGCGCGCCCACGGAGCAGGTGCCCGGAAGGGCCACATCGAGATGCGCCCGACCACGGGTGCTGGAGAGTGGGCCGGGTGCACCCGAGGAGGCGCGTGCGCGCCGGAGGGTGGCCACCGCCACCGCCTCCGCCACCACGACCACCGCCTTTGCCGCCACGGTGACGGCGACCACCACCACCACCACGGCCACCCCCACCACCGCGGCCCGGGGGGGTGCCAAGGAGAGACGACGGGCGTGGACGGACGTAGAGGTGGAGTCGCGGCGAGTGGTCAGAGGACGAGGAGGCCGGCGCAGAGACCGCCACAAGCTGAACTCCCTGCTGGAGCTCCTCCATGACAAGGTCGTCACGGACCTGGAGGAAGGTGGGGAAGGGGCGACTCCGAGTGAGGATGCTCCCGAGGTGAGCGTAGCGGTCGCCGAGGGCCGGAGGACGTTGAGCACCCGGATACGATCCTCCACGGGCCAGCCAAGGTCGCCGAGGGAGTCCGCCATGGCCTTCATCTTGCGGCGTAACCTCGCCGACAGAGAGAGGTCGCCCGACGGAGGTCCGGAAGGTCGCCTCGAGCCGCATCGCACGGTCTCGGCGTTGCCCAGAATCGCCCTCGGCGCGAAGCCGCCGCGCGGCGTGCGGAGTGTTGCGGAGGAGGCCGTGAAGGTCGACGGAGATCGCCCCCACGATCCGGGGAGAGGACGCGATCGTCGTCGGCGCAGCCACGCGGCGGTAGGTGCCACGCCGACGGGTCGCACAGACGTGGTCGGTCGGGCGTAGCGGCGTAGTGTGAGCAGGACCGGTCGCGCCACGGGCGCACGACGGCGACTTCCGGCTCGAGGGCGACCGGGACGAGGAGTCGGATGTTGAACACCGCCGCCTGGTAGTGGAGGCGGGTCACCGGTGGGTCGGCCGGGTCGTGCCGGGGGGGACCACGGTGGCGGCCGACGACGGTGGCCCGCCCGACCAGTCGGGTCGCGTGCGGAGGGCGTAGCCCCGCCGTCGGGAGCGGCGGGGTGGCGAGGAGGTGCTCGACGCCGGCAATCCGGGCGCCGGGGCGTCACCGCCCGCCGCGCTTCGGCGCGCTCGAGCGACGGCGGCCTCAGAGACGAGCCTCGGCCCGCCCGCGTACTCCGCCCGGGCAGCGGCGAGGGCGTTGGTGAGAGCGGACACCGGCGACACGGGCTGGACAACGGAGGAGGCGGTCAGGGGAAGGGGGTGGTGCGGTCCCAGCCGCCCCGGTCGTGGCCATCAAGGTGGGAGTCCATGCAGGCATGCCATAGGGCCGGGGTGCATTGAGGCCACCCGAGGAGTGTCCAGATCGGGGAACACACCACGGACCCCCACCTGCGTCAACTTGAGAAACAGAGGACAGCAGAGCCCCACCGCCGGCCTCCGGGCGACCGCCACCGGCGGTGCTCCACCGGTAGGGAGGATGGCCGGCCCCCGGCGGCCTTGGGAGAGGGGAAGGCCCGCATCGGCGCCCCAAGCCCCACCGGACCGCATCCGCGGCCCCAGTCCGTGTCCCGCGCTCCCGTCGGTCTCCGGGCCGGAACCGGGAGGGCAGGTCGGTGATCGCCGCCGAAGGCGCCGCGCCCGGCCGGGCGGGAGGCGCCCGCCCCGCCGGCGGATGGGACGGCGACGCGGCGCCGGGCGCCGGCCGCAGACGGGAGGGCGCCGGCGCGCGCAGCCACCCATGCCCGCAGGGGGAGCTGCTGTACGATGCAGGGCAGCAGCGGCAGCTTGAGCCCACGTCGGTCGGGAGGTAAGGGGAGGAAACTCAAAGAAGTATTGGGGAGGAGGGGGAGAAGGTGGCTCGCCGGCCATGGTGGCGCCGGCGGCAGAGCTCGCCGGCCGCCCCTCGGCGGCCGCTACAGGGAGAGGGAGAGGGAAGGGTGGGGAAAGAACCAGCTTGATACCATGTTAGAGATTGGATTTCCTCAATTAGGGCTAACCCTAGAAGGGTAGTCATATAGTTGCATACATGGGCCTCATGGGCCTAATACTCATACTCCAACAAGGACCATTCAAGACTCAAGAAACGAAGTTGTTGCTTCCTGCCCAGTTCCACTTGCTTTGCTTCCTCTGGTGATAACACATTCTCAAGGCATTTGATGTTTAGATCATGCTGTGTGAGATCTAGGATCTGCTGGAGAAGCATAATATTGCTGTGGTTGTCACTAGGTTGTGCCCGTACATCAAAATTGGGCAAGGTTAGAAGGTCTACTAATCTTGCAATGCCTTCCTCTGAGAAGAGTGTGAACCCTCCAACTGACAGGTACCTAAGACGAACCAAATGTCGGGTGATGATTTCCTCTTGGAGCATAGCTAGCTCTAGTTCTTTATTGTGATCTTCTGAACTCTCTGCATTTCCCGCAGAGGTTCCTAGAGCTTCAGAATATGCCTTTGCACCCACCCCAGTGAGATTTAGGTACTCCAACTTACCTAATTTCCAGAACGGAATCAATTTTAGAAAGTTCTGAATTCTAGAACAACCCGATAGATTTAAACACCGGAGCTCACAAAGACTGATACTGGAATCCGGAAGGGCAATCAGGTTAGTACAATATGATAACTCTAAAGTTTCCAACATCCGACAGCCAGCATCAATATTGCAAAATTCAGGAAGACCTTCAAGAGAGGTACAACCAGACAAATTCAAGACTAGAAGCTTCTTCATGCACTCAAATAACCTACTAGGTAATTTCTGAATTTGAGAACAACCTGATAGATTTAAACACCGGAGCTCACAAAGAATGGTACTGAAATTCGGAAGGGCAACCAGATTAGTACAATCTGCTAACTCCAAAGTTTCCAACATCCGACAGCCATCATCATTAATGCAAAATTCAGGAAGAACTTCAAGAGAGGTACAACCAGACAAATTCAAGACTAGAAGCTTCTTCATGTGCTTAAATAACTCACTAGGCAGTACTTTCAACTGGTGGCAGAAGGACATATTCAGATGTGTCATATTTGTAAGACAATTGAAAGAATCAGGAAGCCCATAAAGTTTGGAACAGTGCAATAGACTGAGAAACGAAAGACTCTGAAGGTCACCAAAACATTGAGGCAGCGTCTGAAGCTGAGAACAGTATGAAAGGTTGATGAACGCAAGTTTTCGAAGCATCCCAAACTCTTCAGGCAGCGATTGTAGGCTACCACATTTTGATACGTTAAGGTGTAGTAGCTCTTTGAGTTTATGGATGTCCTGTGGCAGCTCTTTAAGATTTGAACAGCCATGTAGGTCCAAATATTGTAGGTTGATAAATTCAGAAATGTAACTGGGAATTTCAACAAGGCAAGTATTTTCAGAAAGGTTCAATGCTTGCAAACCATGCAATGAGCTCAGGGATGTAGGCAGCAGACCAGTTTGCATTCCAGATATACTTAGGAACTTCAACAGTCTCAAATTGCTGATAGAAGCAGGTAGATCAGAAATAGTACAAGCACTCAAATCCAGCACACGTAAGAATTCGGCTCCCATCAGAGAGTTTAAAGTAGTCTGAACAATGCTGCACTCCTTAAAATGAAGACCTCTTACTGTCCTAGGAATAGACCAAGAAGATGGTGATGAGTCACATAAGTTTGAGAGCAACATGTATCGACAGATGTCTATATTTGTAGGAGGATTTTGCTGCCTAGTGTCAAAGGCAATAACTTCGTCACCCGCAACTAATGTTGCAAGCTCATGAACCAAATCATGCATCTGGAATAATACACCTCGAGGTTTGCTATATCTTGCAAATGGCTGAAAAGTTAAATGAACCCATGTTAAATAGACATAAATTGGGTGAGGGAGGGAGGGATTGGAACTACATGAGGTTACGTAAATAGAACTTTGATCTCCAAAAACATAAGCAGAAAAAAAATGAAAGTCTTACAGTTGGAGACATTCCAGCTACATCCTGTAGAAATGACATCTCATGAAGATCCTCAAAGTATCTTTCTCCAGCTTGTTGTGCAGTGAATGATTCACCAGGGAGCTGAACAAATCCGAGAGCAATCCACTGCTGAATCAAGCTACTCTTCTCTATATAGCAGCCTTTTGGAAAAACAGCGCAATATGCAAAACAAAGCTTAAGATGATTAGACATGTATTGATAACTAAGCTTCAGTGATGGTAGCACTTTTGTATCTATGAATGGTCCATCATCTCCATCCTCTGCCCAGATATCACTATCCCGTATGGCTTCCCATTCATTAGTTGTCCGGCAAAGGCATCCCAGAGAAATTGCAGCTAGTGGCATTCCTCTACATTTCTCGACAATCTGTCTTCCAATAAGTTGCTTAACTGCATCCACCTTTCCATGTGGAAACGCTTTGGCTCGGAACAACTCCCAGCAATAACTGTCCGGCAAAGCACCTAATTCTACTCCCAAACTTTCATTCATTAGCTTGGCAAGTTTTTCACTTCGCGTGGTTGCAATGATCTTGCTGCCTGCTCTCCCACCCCGCAGCAATGTCCTCAGTGTTTCCAGCCCATCTGGATTTTCTTCCCATAGATCATCAAGAACAATAAGAAACCGCTGCCCTTCAACAATTGTTCTCAAGCGGCGGCGTATAACTTGTAAGGTGGTGTCAGCAGGGCCACTTGATTTATCCAACTGGGAGATGATTGATTGGCCAATGGTCTTGATATCAAATTTTACAGAGACATAGACCCATGCTTGAATTTCAAAAAACTGCTTGGTTCTATCATCATTGAAGACCATTTGGGCAAGAGTGGTTTTACCAACACCTCCGAAACCATAGATAAAAACAATGAGGCATTTTGAGTCATCTGTTTGCAACATCCTGATTATTCTTTCTTTTTCTTCCATCCTCCCAATGGGGATTTCATCAGCATCTGAGAATGTCTCTCGTTTCCTGATCACTTCTTCGTCATTGTTGCTAGTGTGTTCTATGAAGTTGAATTTATTCTGAAGATCTACTATCTCTTCTATCATTTCCCTCATTCTCTTCATTTTATCAGGCATCTTCAGCCTTTCAAAGCATAAAACTAACCCCTGTTGTCAAGAAATGGCATGGGTCAGAAAGGAGTTCATCATAAGCTATTGCAATTTAGGTTTGAAGTAGCAGGTGTGGCAACTCACCTTTCTAGCCTTGGCGCTAAGAGGATGGCCTTCATCCTTGTGAGTGGTGGTCCAGGACTCGAAGAGTAGCAGCATATCCTCCAAGTCGTAAGCCGCAGCCTTGAGCTTCTTGAGTGTGTGACGGACACTCTCCATCTTTAACGACTGCCTCTCCGCGTCCTTGAGGAAAGATTGGATAAAGGAGAGCTTGTCGTTGATGCTCTTCAAATCTTTACTGAAATTCAGCTGCGCAGCAATCTCGGTCCAGGTGGCGTTGAAGGTGAGGTTAGCCAGCCTGCCGAAAACCGCCTTCAGGGCGACAGTGACGAGCAACTCCCCGACCGCAACCATCGTCACTCGTCAGAAGGGGAAATAATAGGCTGCCAAAGGGTAAGTAATCAACTGAAGGCATGTGAAGGGCCGAACAAACAGGAGGGTAAGGGTCAGAGGCAAGAGAGAGGCAACAAGAGGTTAGTACCTTACCACTAGGACTAGGAGGAGAGGCGACCCGCGGTCTGAAGTTTAGCCGTCCGCCGCGCCTGGAGTGTCAGGCGGCTGCCAAAGGGCGGCGAGGGTCACACTCCCACACCTGAAGCTGCGCCAAGAGCAGGAGGTCAACCAACTAGATCTAGATGTGAGCGTGACGCATGGTGCGACATGTACCGGTTGCTGCTAGATGAGGGATGAGCACGATGATTTGAATTTTGCGATGCCGCTGAAGCACCTTCTGTGATTGATTTATGGAACGAGATCGAACATATTTGGAGGTTTTGTTTTCACAAATAAAAATGCATTGCTTGCTTACGCTTTTGACAGTGCCTGTTTTCTTTCCAATCCTGCAACAAAAAAAAGATCAACATTTTTTTTTTTTGCGAAAAGGAAGGGGTTCTCATTAATATTGGCAACTGTATACACCCCCTTTTACAGATAAACCCTGCTTCTGTTCTTCCTGTATTCTTCTTCTTCGTGGAGCCATTCTGCTCCCCCGCTGCCGCCCCCGGCCAGCGGCGCCATGATTCTGCCCGCGCCACCCACCAACCACCTTGGAATCATTGCGCTGCCCACCCCGCCCTCACCAAATCCCTGTATGTAGGAGCAAAAATCTTGTGCCCCTTTGCCCCAAACGCCAGTTCAAGCCAACTGGTTGTCTCAGACCGCCCGCTCGGCAGAGCCGCCGCCGCCGCCTTGCTCACCGCCTGTCCAAGCGCAACTACCGCCAGGCCGCCAGCCACCCAAGGCCTCCCTTCTAAGCCCGGAGTACATTTGAGGTACCCAAGCTCCATCCCAAACCCTAAACCTTGCGGGTGCTGCTCCAAAGCAGGAGTGTGAAGGAACTAATAGCAGGCGAGAACTAGGGACGCGGGAACCCTTTGATCTTACCACTAGCAGCAGTAGGAGTGGGAGAGGCGACGCGCGGTGTCGGCCTAGCTGTCCGCCGTGCCCGGAGTCAGGCGGCCGCGGCAGCGGCCACGGCAGGGTACAGGCGGCCACGCCTGCAGGAGGCTGGGTGACCGTTTCCTCCTCTTCCCCGGTTCCCCTGGGTACTGGCAGAAGAGATGGGTACTTGGGAGAATCGTGAGAGCAAATGGGAGCGATAGGTTGTCTTCGAGCAAAAGGTTGGCAGAACAGAACAGAGACACTATCTCCTCACGATGAATTTCAAGTCATAAATCGAGACCGTGCTCCACACGGCGTTTACGGGCGAAGCGAAGCAGAGCATCCAGCCCGGAAGAAATTCGGTGCATGCGCTTGGCCGCTTGCGCCATGGTCAAGTCGTCTGCCCACTGTCGATGGCACCACAAACCGACACACGTACTGTGGTGCAGAGCTTTCCGTTCGGCAGTGCACTGTCATGCAGAGCTTTCCGTTCGGCAAGTCAAGTCAATTGGCCGGCAGTCCAGTGACAGTGAGAGCTGACGCGCGTCTGAGCAAAGCGGAAGAGCCTGTAGCAGGGTCCAAAGAGGAATTGGAACTCGCCGCCGGTTACCCACCTAATCACATAGTATTAGTAAGGTGTTCTTTATGCATGTCGTACCCTACCTATCCTTCGGTGAATTTCCGTTTTCACCTTGTCACCTACGACTGTAAATTCTGAGATGTTGCCTGTTTAGTTCATCACGTAACAAACATTGAGAAAACTCACTCACCATCTAAGAAGCCTAAACTTTACCTTTGATTCAGTCCACCAAAATCTCGTGGCCTGTTACAGCATCGAAGATTCAGTGCACTTGTCTACACTAGCTGACCGGCTCTCTGGGAACTAGTACTTTCCTTTTCTCAAACCAAACGAGAGGCCAGGTTTCGTATAACCGAATGATGACCAGTGCCACTTTCAGGACCAGTAAGGACATCGCACGGTCGCACACTCGCACCTTGGACTTCGAGTCGAATCTACCTTGGCTCAATACCCCTGTTAGGCGAGACATTTGTTTCGAAGGACATGTCCTGAAAAACTTCCGTGATCAAATTACTGAATACAGAAATCTGGTAGTATGGGTTGATCATAATTATGCCCATACTACTACAGTGCTCTCATACTACTACAGTACTACTACGTACGATACAGCAGGAGTATAATCAAATAATCTACCCATCAGTATTTTTCTGCAAGTTTAATCATTGTTACAATTCGCTAAACATAGGTCTAAGTTCATGCCGGTGCCTCGTACAGACTAGTCAGCGGTGGATTCCGCAGCAAACGACACTAGAATTATCCTCACTAGACGGTGGATCGTACAGACTATTCAGCGGTAACCTTGAAGCAGTACGCCGGTGCCTTGTTGCGATATTGCTGCTGCAGCACATGTCATAGTTCATTAACTTGCTCTGTCCGTGGGTACAATCAAGGGTCCAAGCAGGAGACACTAGTTCACCTGGATGGATAGGCCAGAGTAAGCAACATCCCCATGCAGGTAAGGAGGAAAGATGCAGATCGTCAAGAATTGGAAACTGATGCAGAGCAACCTTTGTCCAAACTTCGAACCTGTAGAATAACAAGATATTTGTCCCAGTTAGGCTGCTACGCTTACCACAATAATGTCTGGGGAGAGAGGCGAGATAGCATGATGGTTACAAGCACAACAGCATAGCAATACAGTAACAGCAAACTGAAAACAAAGGAAGGGGCATCATTGGTCAAGTGACACTTCACTGCAACATATAGTAGATCCTAAAACTTTTTTTTTCTTACATAAACATCACAGATAAAACTCTTTACTGTCAGGTTTATATTATTAATTAAGAGGAATCTAAGGCAATATAAGAGCGGACCTCAAATGTGTTTCGCGCGTTGTCCCAAGGACCTCCCTCCAGTGCTGAATGAAGAATTGCAGAGATGGTAATCTGAACGCAAACAGCATAGAAAACATGTCAAGAATTTACAGTGATTGTTAGTTTGTTACCAAAAAAAAAAAAAAATCCTACAGAGTTTACCAACCTGAACGACATAAATGAGCGGAACTGCGGAAGAATTCAAGAGAGGAGCTCGACAGCGGACTGAAAAACCACGCAAAATCAGTCAATAAGAGGTCTGAACACCAGGGGATAAGGATATCATCTCCCTCATATGTTTGCTTTAACACCAGACAAATGTCCTCACTTCTACGATTAGATTGTCGATGTGCTTTAACTTGTTCCAATCATCTCCTGTCTCACTACATCTTTGCTTAAATCCCTTTGTGCATTTTGATAGTACCAAGCTCTGTAAAGAGGTAAGCCTCTCGATGCACGGGGGCAAAGTTTGCATCGAGTAGGTCTCTACTTTAAGCTCACGCAGAGAGGACATATCTCCTAACCATTCTGGCAGTGTCTCCATGTTCTCACAGTTCAATATCTCCAGCTTACGGAGGGATTTCCAGGCCCGAAAGCACTCTGGCAACGGGACACGATTGTAGCAGGTGTCAACAGTTAATTCTTCACAGTCGAGTAGTCGAAGGGAATCCAATGATTGTCCACTACATAGCTGTCCGATGTACTTGAATTCCAACTTGGATGGTGTAGACATGGATAGCCCCATGACTTGCTTGAATGATAGGCACCTAAATAACCATGTGATCATTTCACTTCCTGATATTATATACTTGGCGCTCCTAGGGATTGATGGCTCGAATATCACGTCCCAACAACAGTCTATCTCCAAATATTCAAGTCCAGGAAATAGATTCTCGGAGGGCAGACACGAGGATTCCCAAACTAACTTCCCTACCCTTGCCATGGTCACTCTCCTGAGTTTTTTATGCAGTTGCATGCTAGAGATGCGTAGCAATGATCTGGCATAGTCGAATCCCTGACTTATAATATTGAATGGCGAGTTAATAAGCTCTGCACAAGAAGAGAATGATGAAACATGCAGATCTTCAAGATTTGGTAAATGATCTAGATGGAGATGTCCAGCTTGAACGTTAGAAAGCTCCATGCTCACAAGATTTGGGAGCGATTGCATCCAATGAGGAAAGCCAACATCAATGGGGTAGTTCTTTATGCAAAGCCTTCTAAGGTTTTGATGAGGCTGGAGGTTTTCTAATGCAACAATATCAATCATATCACATTTTGAACTCCACTCCAGACTTAACAACTGTAGCTCCTCTTTACCCACCAAATTGATTTTCTCAGCTTCTAAGCTTGATAGATGTTGAAGATCCTTTATGTTTAGTTCAATAAGCTGTGGACTCGTAGTTTTTTTCCCCAAAAGAGCCATGTCAATTGATGACCCGATGAAAACCTCGAGGCCCTGATGTTTCAGTAAAACAAAGACCAAACAAAAGTAAAACATCCTGCAATTATCAAGCTGCGGTGCATAAGATGTAAACCCATCCCTATGTGCTAAGACAGCTTTGATGTAAACCATCGGTCGATGCTAGGCTAGTAGTACATGAAACCGGTTTAATATGAAGTAAGGAATAAAGAATATTAGTAACTATCTATGACAACGAATAAAGATAACAAAGTATTTAGGAGTTTAGTCTGTCGTTAGATATATAATGGCCTAAACATGGACTAATTAAAAAACTTTTTCTTCTTTTTTTTTTAGATAAAAAACTTTTTTCTAATGAGTTGTACTCATCATTTAGTATCTATTAGTTTTGTTAGATCATGATTAGTTATTAGGCCTTCTAATTAGCATTCAAAACATGGGATAAACTTGCATCCAAACAGTGATTATGTATCTATCTATCCATTATATTATTAATACAATAGTGTTAAAAGGAACCCACAGCCACCGAGAGGCGAGAGGGTCTCTAGAAATTACGAGATTAATCTGGGAACAGAAAATAATATAAGTCCTTATAAATTATATATAAATTTCTAATACTTATATCCCTTCAAACCACGGGTTTATTAGGAACTGGTGGTAACTAAAAGCAGGGCATATTACCTGTACTTTGATACGCTTGTCATAGTCTTCTCCTGAAATGCAGCATCGCTCACGCAGTTTATAATTACATTGCTTAAGATTCAATGTCTTCAAGGAGGTCAGACGCCTGATGGCATGAGGCAAGCACTGCAATTTAGAAGCGTGAACTTCTAGCTCCTCGAGAGACGTCAGATCCCCCAACCAATCGGGAAGCACAGAGAAATTCCAACAGTCCAATATCCGCAAGCTCCTAAGGCTTTGACACTTCTGGACGATCCCTGGTAAGGTGATCAGATCACTGTCGGATTTAATAGTCAAATCACTCAGGCTGATGCAGTATTGGAGAAGCTCGAAACCATAAGAGAAGCCAAAGATATTTGTTTCCGCTTCAAGTCTAGAAAGCCAGGAAGACCCAATAAATATTCCAGGTGATAGCTCTACCTTACTGCACGATCCAATTATACACTTTATGCATCCTTGAAAATCAGAGTCAAGTGTCAACCTTGGGCATCTCTTAATGATGAGGTGTTCAAGGCAAGGAAATATTTCGTCTGTTTGCGACTGCTGTTCGTCGTCATTCCAAGACATCTGTCCAGCATACAGCTCCAAGTTCGTGGACCACATCTCCAAATTTTCCATCCCATCAATATGAAGTTTCCTCAGTCTCCGGAAGGGGTGCTTGCCTCCGTAAAAACAACTATCCACTTCTCGAATGTTAGGTATATCTGAAATGTGCAGTTCTTCCAGATGTGCTAGCTGACCTAGTGACGGGAGACGTTCACATCTTGGCATACCAACCAGCTCAATCTTCACAAGATTCGGAACATAGAGATTTGCATTGCTCATCCATGCACAAAACGTGGCACCCTGATAACCTCTTATGTCAAGTGCTGATAGGTTCGCATGAGGCTGGAGTGCTTGCAAAACTGCAGAATGGTCAGCACTATCAGCTTCATTAGGTCGTTTGCCGGACCACCTCAAACTCAACCTGCGGAGCTGGTCATACCTGCCCAACTCTCCAGGGTCAACTTCACTGGCTTTCTTCACAAGCTGAAGGTTTGTAAGACAAAGCACTGTGGTTCCAAAATCTCTATATTGATGGAGGAGGTGAAAACCAGCTAAATATATTGCCTGTGAAGATGATACACGGTTAGACTGTTATCAACGGCAAGAGAATACGTCTATCAGTCTATGCATCATTTCGAACATATCCACACACAAGCTGTGGGAACGGAAGCAGGGATGCACATGGAGGTGGGACGTCATGGCGTCTTGCACGCAAGCAGACGCGGACTATCCTCATGTTTTCTTTTTCACCCAACGCAAGAATGTCCCATAGGCCTTAAATAAGTTTCGTTGATGCTTTGTAGGAGTGTTGAAGACTTTAAGTGAACTATTCATCCGTAGTGAACTAGTCATCACCTTAAGCTAATTTCTAGTTGGTGCATGCAACTCAATATAATATCAATGCCGAAGATCTCTGAGTTTGAATCCAGATTAGTGTAATTGAATAAAATAATTGTTTAAATCATTTTGACCCTTTTCTCAAAATCGTTGATCAACTATTTAGGCACATGAATGACATTAAATAAAAACTTTTTAACTATATTTCATTGCATACTATAAAATGTGTTTTCATCTCTGAATCTATATGGAAACGTTACAGAATTTCTAAAATAAGTTAAAGTTGAAGTTACAAATATGAAAAAAAAAAGGTCTCCTTCCTGCCTCTTATTGAGAGCAGGCACAAATATTTGTTATAAGGTCCATGCCATTTATTTTTTTTTCGAAATCGTGCTTGGCAAGTTTTTCATTAACAGAACGCCATTTGTTTTTTGAAGCCGGCACACATAACCTAGAAAGTATCCTTGATGAGGATAACATCTGAAGTCAAATGTTACTACCTTTGGTCATCCATTTCAAAAGTATTTCTCTTAACAAATCCAAAATTTATCCAAAATATAAATTTTGTGTCATAAACCTTTTTTAAATCGATGGTCAAAGATGCTTGTCTTACTTAAATTCAAACTAATACACCATGTACGGAGGGAGCAAGACACAGATACCTACGAGGTGTTTTATACTAGTGAGAGATAAGGTTTGTGTGTATATTATTATTATGCACACTCATCCATATAAACACACTCACACTTACACACGGGCACATAACACATGCCATTGGAAGTCTAGAGCTCCCAATAGCAGCACAAATACATCTCTTATGCAATGGTACGTAGCTCTCCTGCCTATTCCAAAACAATAGATATTCGGCGCCCGCGCCCAGCGGCCACCTGATGTGTGCGGCTAGCGGGGCCTGTGCGGTGTATATATGCGATTGAAAATGTAGAGAGACTGTGTACACCTTGTCTACTTTTCAATACTTGCTTTTTTATATAAATAAATAAAACAGGAGAATAAGCACTTCAAGAAAATTACCTCATTAATCTTGATATATTGAATGTGAGGAATAGCCAATAATAAAGCTTCCCTTAGGTCTGTGTACAGGCAATTATCGCGTGATGATAAAGTAATTTTCTCCAATTTATCCATTCTTAACAAATGCATTCTGACCCATGTAGGAATCTCGTTGATGAAATCAATTTCAAGCTCCTGTAGTGATGGAAAGGGATGCAGATATTCAAGATCAAAATTTGTTATCTTCAGTTTCTGGATGGCTTTGTATTGAAGTTCGATGTCGGATTCAATGTCATAATTTAAATGGTACCCATAGCGTATCTCGAGATTTCTGAAGTTATTAAAAAATTCCCTGTCACAACCATCAATGACTAGTTCATCGGTCTTGATATTTGCCCCTTGTGAACAGTTTTTGAAATGAAAAGAAAGCAATCCGCAATGGCTTTCATATTTTTTCTCTACTCTCTTAGAGCATCTACAAGAGACTCTTTATTTTTCACTCTTTATTTGACTCTCTATTTGTCTCTCCATAAAGATTACACTCTATATTAAGCATCTCACTCCAATAGACTTCATTTCTCATCTTCTAGTGTGGCTAGCTAGATTGACTAGCTAAGTTTGGTTAGCAAAGGAGCCAATTTGGAGAGCCGAATGGCTTGGCGAGTTGGATAACTAGTCTGTTTGAGAGCTATTTTAGTGTTGAGCGCCAAAATTTGGCTTGGAGCATTGTTTTTATATTTTAATAAAAGGAAGAGAAAAATTAGCGGTTGATCAAGAGCTACACATCCCAAAATCATGTGAGACTATTATGTATGCCTCATCATGCTATATAAACCATTGCTAAGAGCTAGCATTGTTAAAGTCAGCTTAGAACTAGTAACCGGCTTATACCATTACGGATGCCCTACATTCAGCACTAACCATGTGAGGGTGGTGACACGTGGATGGTGAAGCCAGTGGGTGGGTGAGGGTCCGGCGCGACGGCACAACAGCAGCCTATGGGAGCAGCCCAATGTCTCCTTCCATCTGCCTCCTTGTGATTAGCACGACTGATGAAGAGAATGAAGAGGGAGACGGGAAGGAAGCTTCTGTGTGAAACGGTGAACACTGGGTGCGTTATTATCAAATAAAACAAATGTTGGGTGTGACTCGTGAGGAAGGAAGCTTCTGTGTGAAACGGTGAACAATGGGTGCGCCATTATCAAATAAAACAAATGCTGGGTGTGGCTTGTGAGGAAGACGGGAGGTTTGTTTAGGAAGACGGAATTGGGACAGCTTGCCAACTTTTGACATCTTGCTACTTGCTAATATATTTGGGCGGCAAGTTGTTTAATTTTATATTTGTGCCGCGTAGACAAAAGTGTCAGAAGTTGTTTAAGAATACCTTAATATGGAGAATTGGAGATTAGTGTATAGAGCCTTGCTTGTAGTAGCAGCCGCAGTTTCCGCGAAACGTCATACCTACCGCAAAGGCAACCTAAAGTAGCGCATCTTCGATGTATATTCCTCTATAAACACGACAAGCTAAGTTGAATACTTGCAGAAATTCTTGAGAAAAAATTGCGTGGCTGGTACTCCCTGTGTCTTAAAAACGACCTAATAATTCTCCAAGAGTAGTGCTAAGTTAGATGATATAGAACCTAACCTGGGCATGTCTGGTAGCTTTACTCAGCATTGTGTAACTTTGTCTGACGAGGTTATCTGTTTGGTAGGGAGAAGAAAGCTGGCTTTGCTTGGCAATCTTGCTTGGCTAAGCAAGGATTTCTTTGGCTGCTCGGGCAAGCCAAAACGGCTCTCCCACGCGGGGGCAACATCCACTTGCTTGCACCGCGCAGCTCTGTCCTATAGGCTATAGCTATCACCGTGCTTCTGCTACTTCACCGTGCAAGGGAACAAAAAGCTACGCATCTTCCGAAGTGGCAAAGCTACAGGGAAACAGAGGGTTCGGACTATTAGGAAGTGAGAAAAAGAAATTTACCAAAAATTAATATCCTGTGTTAGCATGGAGCCATGGACAAAGATCGTAGGTAAAAAAAAAAAATAAAATGTATGGTTTCAGGTCTTGAACATCATTCTCGACAATTCAATAGTAGCTCCTTCAACGCCACCGCAGCTCACGCGCACACGGTAACTCAGTTCGACGGACACGATGAATCTCCAACTCATAAATCCAGGCCGTTCCGCACGGCGTAACCGGCGAAGCAGAGCATTCAGCCGGGAAATCCCCTGCATGCGTCAAGTCGTCCATGTGCCGAGAGGACCACACACGCGTAGACTGTCATGCAAACAAAGCTAGTTCCTCCGTTCGGCAAGTGCAGTCAATTGGCCGGCAGTCCGGTAGCCGTGACAGTGAGAGCTGATACGACTAGCTAAAGTTTGATCGAAGCGGAAGAGCCTGCAGCAGGTTCAAGAGGTTGAGAAAGTGGAACTCTCCGGTTACCCACTGGGCCACCTAGTAAGGCCTGCTCTCAGCTTCAATAGAATGTCGATGGGCTGTTCTTCAGTTCAGGATAGGATAATTGTGCCGAAGCGCATGAGCTGCAAGAGAATGACTTTCTCTTCCAATGAGAAAGTGATCTATTGTTTCTTTACTTTAAAATTATAATTAATAATGGATTTTGCTCATTCATATTCAAGTGTAAGTTTGTTTCAGTCTGATGAGTCAACTCCATTGCAGCTACTATAAGTAACAACAGACAATGCATGCTTAGATTCCCGCTGCAGATTCCTTTGATTTGCAACTCCCAAAAGAATTCGCTCAGAAAAAACTATGTTGGCCGCAGCGGCAAAGTGTGTTCGAGCCTATGTGTGTGCGCGCGCGCGTTTTACTACAGCCAGGGCAGAAAGGCGAACTGTGTAAAAGCTCGTGCATTCATGCGTTTTTTCTTTAGATAAGGGAACAAAGTACGCAGCAGATCCTTTGAGTTTTGTTTACTGATAGACAGAGCTCTGTGTTGTTCTTATATTTATAAAGTTGCACAAATGGCTAAACAGTAGTTTATATTAGTGACCATCATTAATTCCATCAATCATCAAGGTTAATGAAAATAGTCAAGTGAACATCATTCAGAATAGAGGCAAAGCAACAAAACAGAGCAGTACAGTCCGTAGCGTATAAACGCGGCGTTCTACTTAAACAACGTTGACGTATTTTTATAAGGAAAACCAAGAACGCAACACGGCATGGGTCTACGGTCTAGCGGTCTACAAAGCAGACTAGCCAGTCCAAGGCGTTCATGCCCTGTGTTGAGAAATTTGGGGAAAGTTCTGGTAGGGCATCGTTCCCCAACCAGCTCACTTTATTTATCTCTTCATTTTACATATTAGTCCTCATACAATTTGCTATTTACACCAACACTCCCCCTCAAGATGGGCTAAAAATATCTAACATGCCCATCTTGTTACAACTCAACTCATTCTCACTAGGTCCTAGACCCTTTGTGAAACAATCCGCTAATTGACTACGTGATTTTACATAACTTAGCTTTAGGATCCCACTATCCAGCTTCTCCTTGATGAAGAATCTATCAATCTCAATATGTTTTGTGCGATCAAACTGAACCGGATTATTTGCAATATTGATTGCAGCAACATTGTCACAATGAAGCATCAAGGCCTCATTTCTCAACACCCGAAGCTCCTTTAGCAAGCCTTTCAACCATAACATTTCACACAAGCTCAAAGCCATTGCCCTATACTCTGCCTCTGCAGTAGACCGCGCCACAACTGCTTGCTTCTTGCTACGCCATGAAACAAGATTGCCTCCCACAAACACACAATAACCGGATGTAGATCTCCTATCATCCCTACTGACTTGCCCAATCGCATCACAATACCCTTCCAAATTTAGGTGTCCATTCTTCCTAAACCATATCCCTCTCCCGGGAGTTCCCTTTAGGTACCTCAAAATTCTATAGACTATCTCCATATGTTCTGTTCTTGGGTCATGCATATACCGCTTACTACACTCACTTTGCATAGGAACTATCAGGTCTCGTATGACATAAATATATCAACCTCCCGACCAATCTTTGATATCTTTCTTTGTTGACGGGATCTCCGGATCTGGGCACAAATTTGATGATTTTTGTCAATAGGAGTACTACATGGTCGATATCCAAGCATTCGGTTTACGCCAACAAATCCGGGACATATTTCCTCCGAGAGATGACAATTCCCTTGGGTGATCTAGCAAACTCAATCCCAAGGAAATACCGAAGTGGTCCTAGATCTTTCACCTCAAAGGCTCTTCCTAAATTTTCCTTCAAACATTTGATTTCCTCCTCATCATCTCCAGTAATCACTATGTCATCCACATATACCGCCATAATGGTGATAAATGTCCCTCTATGCTTATAGAAGACTGTATGATCACCATTGCATTGGATGTATCCCATGTAACAAACTGCCCTCCTAAACCTGTCAAACCACGCTCGGGGGTGACTGCTTTAATCCATATAGTGACTTCTTAAGTCTACACACCTTTCCAACAGTTTGACTATTTGCAAACCCCGGTGGGATTTCTATGTAAACCTCCTCTAGTAGATCTCCATGAAGAAATGCATTCTTCACATCCATTTGATGAAGAGGCCAACCAAAGTTAACTGCACAAGAGATTAGGGTCCTAACAGTACTCATCTTTGCCACAGGAGCAAAGGTCTCATCATAATCAATGCCATATATTTGACTATACCCTTTTGCAACCAGCCTTGCCTTATATCTATCCACCTCTCCTTTTTGGGTTTTGCTTCACGGTGAAGACCCACTTACGCCCCCTGACTCTTTTCCCTTTTGGAAGTGGAACCAGTTCCCATGTCTTGTTCTTTTGAAGAGCATGCATCTCTTCTTCCATTGCCGCCTTCCACTTAGGGTCCTGTTTTGCACACTTTCAGTCCCTTGGAATAGGCCTTTTTTTGCAAAGATGCAACAAATGCTCTATATGTAGATGAAAGACGAGAGTATGAGAGGAAATTAGCAATGTCATGATCTGTACTAGGACTAGGACACTCAAAACCATAACGAACAGGAGGTTTTTCAAAGTTAGATCTAGTATCTCTACGTTGTGCAAGAGATAACTCTACATGCTCAGGAGTAGGAGAGACATTACCAGGTAACCTAGATTGAGTCGAGAAACTCACTGGAGAGAGGTCCGAGGAGAGATTTGGGACTGGAGAGACAGACTCATGTGGCTGTGATGCACTCACTTGCTCCCCCTGACTCCTAACTTGCTCCCCCTGACTCCTGAACCTCTTCTTTCGATACACTTGCTCCTTGGCAAATCTTTTATCAAACTCTGTTCCAACAATCACCTTTTCACTGCCCTTAGCAATCGGCTCTTCATTTTCACCATCAACCATCTCTACATTCTCAACCACCTCTTCATTCTCATGGCCATCACTTCTCATATCCGCAGCGTTATCCTGATTCACCACCTCTTTGGTCTTAGACACACCCACTGGACACGGGATAGTGCCAACAATTACTTCCCTTTGAGCATCTCCTCCTTCATTCTCATTCTGCACACTACCACTCTCCCCCTCTCTACTATCACCCTCGGTGACTGAAGAGAATTCCTCCAACAACGGATCAAGATCCCATGGTCTTGTGTAATATGGTTCAAACTCACGGAATGTCACATCCATACTCACGAAGAGTTTCTTTCCAATAGGGTCCCAACACTTGTAGCCCTTTTGTGTAGAGGAATATCCAACGAAAACACACTTTACTGCTCGAGGATCTAACTTGCCAACTGAAGGTCTATGGTCCCTGACAAAGCAAATACAACCAAACACCTTTGGGGGTACCTTGAATTCTTGTTGTCCTAATAATAGTTCAGCCGGGGACTTCATTCCAAGAACCCTAGATGGCATACGATTAATTAAGTATGCTGCTGTCAACACTGCCTCACTCCAGAGATACTTAGGCACATTCATTTGAAACATCAATGATCTTGCCACCTCCAACAAATGTCTGTTTTTTCTTTCAGCTACACCATTTTTCTTTGGGGTATTAGGACATGTGGTTTGATGGAGAATGCCATGACTCGACAGATATGCTACAAAGTCATTATTCACATATTCCTTTTCATTATCAGTGCGGATAATTTTAATTCTGGCATTAAACTGATTGACAACCAGATTATGGAAGTCTTGGAAACATCGGAGAAGCTCATGCTTACCCCTAAGCAAGTAGACCCATGTCATACGAGTATGGCGGTCAATAAAAGTGACAAACCACTTAAACCCACTTAATGATGTAAAGCGGCGGGGACCCCAAACATCGAATGTATCATCATAAAAGGTTCACAACTACGGAGGCCGATACTAGAATAGGTTGACCTTGTATGTTTTCCAAGTTCACAGGCATCACACACAAGTTGGTTTCTGTCCACACCCTTAAATTCATCAGGATACAATTTATTTAAGCTTTTAAAAGGTACATGTCTTAACCGGCAATGAAGCAAGATGATCTCCCTCTTCTGTGCTTCAACAGCTACTGCCAATGCTGACTCCCCCTGGTTGATATACCACAGCCCATTACGCCTGACTCCAGTCCCAATCACTCTCCCCGTCCTCTTCTCCTGAAAAATGCAAGAATTTTCATCAAATGTAATAGTGCATTTGAATTGATCAACAAGAGAGCTAACAGAAAGGAGATTGACTGGGAAGGATGGGATATGCAAAACAGATGATATGCAAAGAGATGGAGTGCAATCTACAGACCCTACACCATGAATGGGTTGGGAGGTGCCATCAGCGGTTTGAATAGTCTCAGAATGAGCATGTGGAGTGTATGCTTTAAATAAACTAGATATGCCTGTGACATGCTTGGAAGCACCTGAATCAATGACCCATTCTATGTTATGCCTATATGTAGATGCAAGTGCACGTGCTCGAGTACCTTTGCCCAAGTGGGCATAGTTGGCAAAGTTACCCAAGTATTTGGAGGTGGCAAACACAGAACTAGCTGAAGTGGATTTGGAGGTCTCAGATGCTTTAATCTTCTGCCATTGTTCCCACTGCTTAACTTGATCTCCAATCAAAACAAGAGAGGGGACATCCTCTGTATACGCAATACTGATTTGAGAATCACTCTCTACGGTAGCAACATTAGCTAAAGAACCACCACGGCCTCTGCCACGACTCCCAGCACGACCTCCTCCACGACCAACACGTCCACCTCCTCGATCACCACGACCACCACCACGGCCTCCACGAGTTCCACTCCTATCACCATAGTTTCTAGGAAGAGGACAATTATAGCTCAAGTGTCCCTCCTCTCCACAACTATAACACTTTTTCTGTGCCACTGTGGTGTAGGCTGACTTTACAGGATTGTTACCGCTCATCATCCTTAGTCTGTTCTCCTCAATAACCATGGGCGATCTGACCTCCTCTATGGTAGGCAAACTCTCCCGGTGACAAAATGCAGCCCTCCTGCTCTCAAACTCAGGATCTAGATTCCTAAGAAAATGAGTCACCCTCCGATCTTCTATCCACTTCTGAACATCTTGGGCATCCTGTGGATCTCTCATTCGAAGTGGAGCATAGTGGTCCAGCTCTCCCCACAAGCGCTACAACTCACTAGCATATTGCTCCACTGGTCGCCTCGCTTGTTTCATTGCATCAACCTTGTTTTGAATCTCCATCATCACCATCACATTCCCCGCTTGGAATACGTGTTACTCGAGTCTTCCATATTTTTGTTTGCATTTCGCATTCTCTCCACTACTTTGGAAAAAGACGGTGACATGGACCCCAATAGCCACGCCACTATGGTAGAGTTTGTTGTATGCCAAACTCTCCACTCAGGGCTAAGCTTGTTAGTTGGCTCAACACAATCCTCCGATAGATAGTGCTCCACTCCCTTTCCTCCTAGGATCACCTCCACTCTTCTAGCCCAACTCAAATAATTTTTACTTCCCTCAAGCTTCACATCATTTGGCATGAGCTCTAATTTGAGTTCACGCGTCTCCCTAGGGCCAATCAAACCCATCTTCAAAAGCCCTTGAATTATGGACTTCATTTCATCTTTCAACTCACTCTTGGTAATTGGTGAATCACCTCCGCTCCTGTCACCACCTTGAGCTGAACCCTTCTTGGCCTCCTCTTCAGCTTTCTTCCTAGCTTCCTCTTCATCCATCCTCCTCAAGCACCAAATCAGCACAACAGCAATTCAGTGTTCTACCACCAATCTGTGCACCGAAGCTGTAGCACCTCCTCTTTTTCAGCTATGGAAGCCAGCACCACCACACACTGCAGTTCCTCTGCTCCCAAACCAGCACACAGAGGCAACCACCAATTCAATCAGCACGCAGCAGCCTCTCAACTCCACCAAATTAGCCCGCAGCAGGACCTCCTAAGCAGCAGCTCGCAGCAGCACCTCACTACAACACCTTCTTTAGCCAGCAACACACAACAATCAGCAGCACTTCTCCCTTTCCCTTTTTCTTCACACGCACAACACAACCAGCTGTACGGGGCCTGTGCTTCCTTACTGCTCAAATCGAGCACACCACAACAGCCCCTCTGCTAGTCCCCTGCTCAAAACGAGATTTGAGCTCCTTCTCCACTCACAAGCAGCCTGCTCCTCCTCTGCCACCTGCACGAGGCACCGCAGCGGTCCAGCAGCACCACGCGAGTCACACCACGACCGCGCGCCTGCCACCCGCAGCAGTCCAGCCGCGCCGCGCGAAACGCACCAGGACGCGCCCGTCCACACGCGAGCCGCTGCCCGCGCCGCCGGGTCCTCCTTGCACGCACGAGCGCCTGCCCGCGCTGGCTGCTCCTCTCACGTGGCCGGCGGGGCCGGCCCTTGCTGCTCCGCCGTCGCCCTCCACGCGAGCCACCTGCTCGCGCCGCCGGCCGCAACTCGCGCCTCCACGCGCTCACGCCCGTGCGTCGCCACCACCGACGCCGCCGCCGGAGGTAACCCTAAGCCCAGCTCTGTATACCATGTTGAGAAATTTGGGGAAAGTTCTGGTAGGGCATCGTTCCCCAACCAGCTCACTCTATTTATCTCTTCATTTTACATATTAGTCCTCGTACAATTTGCTATTTACACCAACACCCTGTACAAAGTCCAGGCTAACACACAACAATTGGCAAGTGCCAAGAAGAATCAAAGCACCAAGTGCAACAGCTCAAGCTCAAGTCCTCCTCGAGAGGTAATAAATTAAACATGGCACACTGCTTCGTCCTTGGTTCTCAATTATAGCAAAACACGTTGCCCTTGTATTCACCTTCGGTTCTTCACTAGCATGGTGCAGAGATCAGCTGTCATTGCGCGGTCCCTTCTGTGGCTCTGGAGAAGATCGACACACAAGGGAAATACAGTATTAAACACAGCCAGACAGGACGAGAGAGCTCCTGAGAGAACAGAGTAACTATGGGCTATGGCACCAACGTTGTTGCTACTTCAGCTCAGTTGCATTTTAAACAGAATATGTTCAATCTATGCCACGAAGCACGAATTCATCAACGATGGCAATATGAGAATTTTATACAGTGTCATACCAGCACAATAATCATGAAACATATAAAAATATAGCATATAGCATAGCAGGGTCAAAAACTCAAATTCATGACTGAACGCAAACCAACCTATGCTTCTAACTCATCAGCAATTAGGTACAGCTGTACAAGAGGAGAACATAGAAAAGAGTAGCTTATTATATTTAATAAAAAATTTTAACCTCTAGTCAACTGAGCATTTGAGCTCATCGGTGGACATGGAGAAAGAAGTGGCAAACTGGTCCTCGTCGTCGCCGGCTTGGAGAAACTGAGCAGCAACAAAACCCACGGCCTTCTTCTGACTTCTGAGTTCTGACTCAACTCAAGGACCTGAAAAGTGGGAAAGCTGGTCTCGATCACATATTCACATGGAGTAGTGCTCCACGTTGAAGCCTAGGCTCCTCGTCTTCTTGGCAATAGTTCAGAATGGGAGGAAATGGGAAACCTCTTACCAGACTCGAATGTATAATTCATAGTTTGACCATTTTTTTCGGCTCTATCCACATTTTTTTTAGACCTGGAATGCTTTCCAGCTTCTTGTTATCCTGTCCAGATTTGCATCTTTTCTCAAGTATCTTTCCACATTTTGACAGGGTCAAGGTCTGCAAACCAGTGAGCTGTGGTATGCATGCAGGTAAAGCTACCATATTATAGGTCTCCACCTTGAGCTCCCGGAGGGAGGTAATCTTGCCCAACCACTCTGGCAGCCCACTAATTTGGTCACAGTTCAATATCTCTAGTTTCTGGAGGGACCTCCATGCCCGAATGATCTCTGGCAAAGGTACCCCGTCAGAGCAGCCGTCGATAGTCAGTTCACCAATTTCAAACTGTCCAAGACGCTCCCATGATAAGGATGAAAACCCTCTGCTAAACAACCTGATCTCCATTTTGGATAAATTTTTTTGAAAGTACTCCATTTTGGATAATGACGTAGGGATGGATGGTCCCATGATTCGATCAAAAGATGGACACAGGTCTTGGCCGTCTTGGCCTGTATGTCCTTCCCTGCCTGATAAGATATACCTGTCGCTCCTTGGGATTGATGGGTTGAACCTCAAATTAGAACAACAGCATATCTCCAGATCTTGAAGGCCTGGAAACAGATTCTCATCATGAAGGCCTGGAAACAGATTCTCATCATCATCGCTACCCTGACGCTTGATTATTTTCAACTCCTTGTTGAAGTCAGATATGGCAATTCTTCTAAGATTTCTAAGTGGTTCGGTGCACCAGATGCAAAATGGCCTGACGAGATGTACCGATGAAGAAATTTGCAGCTCTTCGAGACTTTGTAAGCCATCTAGATACAGGTTGTGGGTTTTCATTTCCAAGAGCTCCAGTTTCACAAGATTTGTGAGTGACGGCCTCACATGCAGATAGCTCATTTCCACACTAGAGAGCTTCAGTTTCACAAGGTTTGTAAGTGAAGACATCCAGCGACGGAAATGAGGTTCACCTGTATTGTATTTCAGGTGGAGTTTTTTGTTATCTCGATGCAAAAGTTGAAGATACTTAATATGTAGTTCGGCTATGGTTGAACCACTTCTCCTGATGAAGGAAAGAACAGGCCTCTGCATTTTCGAGGGATGAGATGAAACAGTAGTTAGCCATGATGCGATTGCACGCATGTAAGGATATAGATGTAGTCTAACAAAATGTAAAGCCATGTCCAATGATAATGTTAATGAATACAAAGAAAATTCATTATCACCTTCAATAAGCTGCTGTGCAAATAGATATTTTTTGAACGCACATATATATAGAATATAGATAACCCCCCCCCCCCAACACACACACACACAAAATTGCACACCGGGAGTAATTTACCTCGGCTTCGGTGCATAGCATGAGCTTGCAGTTGTTGACAACTAACGTGTCCAAAGAAGTCAGGTACGGGATCGATTGGGACAAGAGGTCCAGATTGGCATTGTACACTATCAGCTCCTGTAGTGACGTGAGTTCTCCAAGCCATTCCGGTAGAGCAGAAAAATTCTTACAATCTACTACCTCTAGTTTCTCGAGGGAGTGGACACTCCGAATGGTATCTGGCAAGGTCATCAGATCCTTGCAGGCATGAAAGCTGATTTTCTCTAGATTAACAGTGTTCTCAAGAAATTTGAGATCATCTGGAGAAAAGGCATAGTTCTTTATTTCCATGCTGCTTGATGTTAATTTTGAACTTCCGATGTACTGCTCAGATGATAGCACATCGCTGCTTTTTTCAATGGTACACCTCTGACTTCCTGGGAAAGCTGGAACAAACCTCAGACTGCGGCAGTCTATAATAGCAAGCACTTGGAGATTAGGAAATATTTCATAATCATGACTTCTCTGAAGATGCTTATCATCATCAGTTGCAAGTGTGGTAATCCACTCCAGGTTTTTCATTCTCTTGATTTCAAGTTCCCTCAGTTTCCTAAATGGTCTCGCACCCCCATAGATATCACTACCCACTTGTCTGATGCCAGGCATATGTGAGATGTGCAGCACTTCCATGTTTTCTAGTTGACCCAATGAAGGGATATGATCACAGTTTATCACATCAGACAGCTCAACTGTGACAAGATTTGGAAGGAAATAACTTATATTCAACATCCAAGAGCAAAATGTATCACCCCTGAAGCCTTGAATTCGAAGTTTTTCTAGGTTCTTGTGAGGCTGGAGTTTTTCAAGAACCTCATTGTGATTAGATATGCATGAATTTCCTCGTAAACTGCTGCTGGACCACATCAAACTCAGTGACTGCAGTTGCTGATATTGGGTCAATCCGTGATGATGATCACCTACTTCCTCTGCTCTCCCCCCATGCTCAAGGTCCTTGATAATTAACCGCTTAACATCATAGTCATGGTATTGATATAGAAGAGAGAAGTTACTGCAGCAACTAGTGGCGGACCCAATGGCAAAGTGTGAGAGGTGCTCTTGCTCTCCCTCTCCTTCAACTTCTTCCTTCCAAATCCCTTCTTCCGATTGTAGATGCTGGCTGTGGGTAGGACCCCGCTTTGGTCTTACAGAAAAAAAGAGCCACCTGCGTTGTACCTAGTACAATATTAGAAACTAAACCAACACAAATATGCTGAAAGATCACTGCTACACTACAGATACCACGACCGTGTCACTCGACCCGTCCGACCAGTCAACAACATAAGCACAGTGCAACCCAGTATATGTCAAGTTTTTATTAACATATAGTTTTTTAACATTAAACAATATAAATAGGCGCGGAAGAATATTTACTATAAATTAATGCAGGGGTCTTAGATTTTTAATTCATGGAAGAGCAATTTTACATAATTCCATCTTTACAATAAAATCGATTAGTCTAAATGGGTTCTCATGGCAATTTATGATCCGGCGCAAGATGACTTCCGGTCTGCATTCTTAGCTGAACTTGTGAGGATCTGTCAAATTGATGGAGATTTTAACATACTATGCAAAAAGTAGCGAAATGACCTAATCAGTTTAATAATTAGTGACCCTTCCTGTTCAATGTTGTTATTGACAGTTTTGACATTGAGGAGATCAACTTGAATGGTCGATAGTCGTTTCCCTGGGCAAACCACATACCTATTCCAACCTATGAAAAGCTGGATGAGTTTTAAAGGCCCCGAATGGGAATTTAAATACCCTTTGGTGATGTGCAAGCACTTCATAGGGGTGTATCAAATTACACACCATTATTATCTTATCTTATCTTATCTTATACTCCTATAAATCATATACAATTAACATCCACTAAGCAAAACTCCATTAGCTATTTATTTCAACATGCAAGTTGTCAACTAGGCAAAGTGCACTACCACGTACAATTGAAATCCACTAGCACATGCAAGTAATGCTGATGCCAGTAAGATTATTTTATTGTCCACGTCATCATAACAAGCAATCCACTAATCTGCAATTTCCGCACCAACACCAACGCGCAGAGAATTCACCTAGTACTCCTATAAAGCTAAATCCCACTAGCTATTTCTCTCAACATGCAAACTATCTACCTCATTAGTCCATTATCGGATATATTTATGGTCAACTAGCATTTGCAATTATGATCTACATGCAAGCAAGATACGTCATCCACTAACTAACATTACGCCACGCCATCCACTAACATTAACTTATATTGTTTATCCCATTGTGTAAATAATCTTATTTCAAATCATTAATAAATTCACAGGAAAACACTGGGTATTGCTTTCTTGATCCTTGAGACCCCTAAGGGTTATGTATTTGCAATTATCATTAAATAACTCACATTTTTTCTCTCTTTCATTCATCAAATGGTTACCAAAACTAACCTTAAATTATGCGGCAACACATGGAGAATCCACCTAGTTACTAGACACAGGAGCACCAACTTTTACAGACAATGAAAAACAATTGAAAATTAGAACTATCCTTGTTTACTAGTGACCATTTCGATGTCCTTATTGTAGAAATTTTGAATAAAGCACGGATGGGTCAACACCCAGTCCAAATATGGAACAATAAACTGAGTGCTTTGTGCAGATATATGCAAGGGTGGGCATCACATAACAATGGACAATACAAATCACAAAACCAAATGTCATACGTCTAATGAGAGCCCCCAACCTAGAGCTAATGGGCCTAGCGAGCCCCGAAGAAGGGCGCTGGCCGGCCTCAACCGACTCCAACGTGCCCTAGGGGGGCCACATGTGCCAGGAGGAGGGGCGCAGTCGCCTTGGCTGCCGTCACCCTATCTTGAAGTGGTTAGGTTAGAAGATTTACCATATTTTGAGTTTGATTTGTTTAGGAAAGGAGAATCCAATCTATAAGGATATCTCCCGTAGTTGTTTGGAATACAAGTCAACTATAAATTCAGGGAGGATGTAAACAATCGAATCGGGCAATAGAAGAGCAATTGCTCCTTCCTCTCTCTCTCTCTCTCTCTCTCTCTCTCTCTCTCTCTCTCTCTCTCGCCGCACCCCTCATCTTGCACTTTTTTTTTGGCAAGATTGTGAAAAGTGTTGCTTTGTCACAAAAATGAAGACAATTAATTAAGCACATGTTCTTTGAATGTAATTTTGCCTATGCGGTTTGGAGCTGCATACATGTTGCTTTAAGCCTTCATTAACCTTGTAGTATTCCTCATATGTTTAGAAGTTGGCTTCCTCCATAAGCTTACTTGCAGGCTTTGTTTGCTGTGGCATTGCAACGATTAGCGCAAATGGTCAAGGTATTCTTCTCCCGAGCACATTAGGTGGCGATCTAGTCTTAGACTGATAGTCATTAGATTGTCAGGTTATCCTTTGTCTATGTTTAGGTGGTATGCTTTTATGCGTAGGCCGAAAATGGGTTCATGATTATTGTATCAACTAAAAATATTTCGCCCAGCTCCCACGGCCTTACCACCACCTGAATAGTCTCTAAAATTCCTATCATGGTTATAACATGGGATGCCTCATATACCTAGATACAGATTTCAGCTCCAAATTTATACTAACCTGTTTACATTAATACAACATAATCAAAAGGAGCAACCACATTCACCCAAAGGGCCTAAAAATTATGAGATTAATTAGGAAAACAGGAAGAATATCCACCACTTTATGATGATTCTAACTATGACGAAAGAGTATTAGAAAAAGAAAAAAGAGAATGCATCATTGGATTTTATGATGACCTAATGACTGAGAGTAAATAGATTATCGAAAAAATATGGGCCATCGGATTTTATGATGATCGAATAGTTGAGAATAAATAGAGTATCCATATGAAATACAAGACCTAAAAATTATGAGACTAATAACATGCATGCTAAATTTTATGATGATCCAATGATCAATAAGAATAAATAGAGTATCTATGTTAAATACAAGGCCTAGAAATTATGAGACTAATAAAAAAAATAAAAAACAATCACCGTTGGGTTTACAATCATCTAACAGCCAATGCCCAAGAATAAACAGACTATATCCATAATAGATACCAGACCCGATAAAGTACAGGATTAATCGGAAAAATGTAAAGCAAATACATCATTGGATTTTATGATGATCTAATGCCAATAATAAATAGAGTATCCATGCCAAATAGAAGGTCTAGAAATTATAAGATTAATAAAAGAAATAGAAGTGCACGGTTGGATTTTATAAGGGTCGAGAACAAATAGAGTATTCATGTTATAATAAGGCTCAGAAATTAAAAGATCAACCAGAAGAGAAAAGAATAATATGCACTTTTAGATGGGGCCCGCCAAAGTCATGCCAAGGGAGTGGAGTCCCGGGGCCGGGGAGGTCGGGTCGCCTCTTTGGAGAAGGGGCCGGCGCTGAGAGAGAGTCTGAAGCGGGGAGTTTGGGCGTGTTTTGAAGGGTGGCCCGTGGGCTCGGCTCGCTCCGGGAGCCTAGTTCGGTGTTTGGCTCCATTTTCTCCTCCCTCGGCACGGCTGCGAGAGCCAAAACCACCCCGCAGCCTGGCTCCACTTTCGTGCGCCATTTTCCTTTCGTAGGCTGGGGGGGCTCGGCTCCGCGCGGCGCAGGGTGGGCGATTTGGGGGCGATTTTGGCCGGCGGCGGGCGGCTCGCGCGGGCTCGAGCGGGATGGGGAAACTTCCTCCCGCCACTCGACGCCACCAAAACCATGGCCTATATAGCCGACCCCCCTCTCT
Organism: Hyparrhenia diplandra; assembly: GCA_015847255.1. Taxonomy (NCBI): domain Eukaryota; kingdom Viridiplantae; phylum Streptophyta; class Magnoliopsida; order Poales; family Poaceae; genus Hyparrhenia; species Hyparrhenia diplandra. Next base: position 105,626 of record JADLZK010010909.1, read on the forward strand.
CTCTCTCTCTCTCTCTTTTGCTCTCTTCTTCCCCGTTCGCTCTCTTTTGTTGCACTCCCGTGAGACACCATCACCGGCGGGTTTCCTCTCCGTTCCCCGCCGCGGATCTGGTCCATCACGCCGACGCGCCTCTCTTCCTCGCTGGGAATGGGGCGGTGCGCTTCTTCTTCCTCGGTGCCGGCGGTGACCAAGGGTTTGCTCCCAACCCGATCCGCTTCCTCTTCCACGTGGTCTTCTGTGGTTCCTGTGCCTCCTCCGAGCTCCCCAAGGTGAAATCGACCTCCAAATCCCCTCCTTTCTTATGGATTTCTGCTGTGCAGTGGATGATTTTGTTTCGATGCAGTGCTTTTAGTACTTAACTCGGGTCGATGATGGTGTCCTATGCACTGGGAGGCTTGTTCAGTCAAGTAGCCGTGCACAAATGTTTAAGCATGCACTTCCTTGTTGATGCTAGTCAAGGCTGCTTTACTTAGTTATTTTCTTTGAATTATCATGCATGTAGATGGATGTTTCTGATACCCGTGAGATGATGGTGAGGCAAGCTACTGCCATGATAGTGTCCATGGTGTCTGTTGTTGTGTCCACTCTTTAAGAGAATGAGGGATGAACCTGAGCCTGATACAGAGCCCAATCCTTTCCTTTATGACCTTAGAAGTGATGCTGACCAGCATAGACAGAGAACCCTCCGGGCCATCTACCACTCCACAGATGCAGAATGTGTCTCCATGTTAAGGATGAGGAGGAAACCTTTTTTTCTTTTGTGTGACCTGTTTAAAACCAGGGGTCTCCTTGTTGCAAATGCTGGTGTTTGTGTTGAGGAGCAGGTTGCAATGTTTCTTCATGTAGTTGGTCACAACCAGAGGTATAGGGTAGTGCACCAATCTTTTAGGAGGTCCATTGAGACAATCCACAGGCACTTCCACCAAGTTTTTTATGGTGTTGGTGAGCTTAGAAATGACCTGATCAAGCCTCCATCTACCACTACCAATGCTAAAATCCTTGGGAGCCAGAGATGGTACCCTTACTTGCAGGTAACCACACATTGACCACACTAGTTGACAGTTTTAGTTGTCCTGCCCTGTTCTAACTACGCATGGCCAATTTTTTAGGATTGTGTTGGTGCAATAGATGGCACTCATGTCTTGGCCAGGATTCCTAGAAGGAGGCAACAAACATTCAGGGGTAGGCACAAAGACCCCACATAGAATGTCATGGCTGCAGTGGACTTTGACATGAAGTTTACCTATGTCCTAGCTGGTTGGGAGGGCTCAGCACATGATGCCCTTGTGCTTGCTGATGCAATTGAGAGGAATGATGGTTTTGTTGTACCTGAAGGTAAATAGCTAACCTTTGCACATGTACACTGTCCTAATCCTATAAAGGCCTTAGGTTTTTTTGTTGTCCCTGTAGGTAAATTTTACCTTGTAGATGCTGGGTATGGTTGCAAGAATGGTTTCCTTCCTCCCTACAGGGGGGTAAGGTACCATCTATCAGAGTATGGCCCAAGGAACAGACCAACCAATGCAAGGGAGTTGTTTAACCTGAGGCACTCTTCTCTTAGAGTCACAATTGAAAGGACCTTTGGTGCAAAGGACAAATTCAGGATCCTAGACAACAAGCCCTTTCACCCTTTCAAGACACAAGTGAAGCTCGTGCTTTCCTGTTGCATCTTGCACAACTGGATCCTAGGCTTTGGGGAAGATGAAGTTGTGCCTAGTAAAAATTGGGTGCCACCATTGGACCATACCACTTTACCTCCTGATGACCACTCCCAAGATTCCGTAGCCATGTCAGCCAAGAGGGACTCAATCTGCAATGCAATGTGGGTTGGGAGGGGTGCTCATAAGATTTGATGCATGTTTTTTGATTCATTGTAATAACTAGTTTGGTAGCCCTGTTCTAGAACTCTTGGATTTGTTATGCTATTGTAATAAGTGATGGACATAGCTAAGACCTATTATTTGTGGCAATGTATTATTTGTTTGCTGTTCACATGATGTTCTTATTGCTTCATGCTTTTGTACCCACTAGGATGGCACCTGCTAGTGTTGTTGATGGTCTGGATGGTTTTGGCCCCTATGTTGAGGTGCTGGGGGCACAGCAGGCTCCTATGCAGGTTTCTGAGGTTGCTGTTGATGCTCCAGAACTAGCTCTTGCACCTGCACCTGGTCCAATGAGGTGGAGCAATGCTTCATCTGGCTTTGCGCTTAGGAGGATGGCACAACTTGTGAGTGATGGTAGCAGGCCTGACAAGGTTTTCAAGGACAAGGATGTCAACTAGGTTGCCAAGCAACTTAAGGAATTTAGTGGTGAGGTTGTTAGCCCCACTCAGGTGTACAACCACATGAGGAATTAGAGGCAGAAGTGGGCAAAGGTTGCTAAGCTGAAGGACTTGAGTGGGGCTCTATGGGACAGTGACCTCAGTGCCATCATGCTGGATGTGGAGCACTACTCTTACCACATCAAGGTAGAATTCATCCCCTACTGTCTTTACTCATTAGGTTGCTGTTGAGTATTTGAGAGATTACCCAACCTTGTCACCCCTATGCAGAGACCACCCTAAGGATGCTGAGTTCCTCAACTGTCCTATTAGGTTCTACACTGAGATGGAAGCCATCTTTGGGCATGCTATGACCATTGGCAAGTATGCTATAGGCTCAGGTGAGGCACTTGGCCAGAACCATGATGATAGTGGTGCAGTGAAGATAGAGGGGGCTGGCTTCAAGTGTCTCAGTGACACCACTGACATACCTAGCAACAGCAAGGCAGCTGAGCTAGGTACCAACTCTCAAGTTGGCGGTAAGAGGAAGAGGGGAGCCTTTAGTGAGGATGAGAAGCTACTACTCACTAACATGTTTGATGCTGTGAACAATGTGGCCAATGCCCTTAGAGAGATTGGACCGGCCCATGTTGATGCTAACCTGTACCTAGCTGTGATGGAGACCCCTGAGTTTAGTGAGGAGGCCCTGATTGTTGCCTACACATACCTGCTGGACAACAAGGCCCAAGGTAGGGGCTTTGTTGGTATGAGTGACACCCATAGAGCCCTTTGGTTGAGGACCTTCCTCTCCAAGAACTACTATGCTTAGATGACCTCTAGTGGTGCCTTCCTGGGGGGTTGACAGTAGAGATGTATAGTTTCCTCTACTCCCTCCTCCACTCTCTCTCCTCTTTTGACTACAGTTGACACACTGAACTGTAGAGCTTGTGCAGGTAGTTTGGCTAACTTTCTACTGTCCTTTTGGGGTTTTATTTTGCTGAGAGGGTGGCTAACTATTTGATGGAGTTTGATGTATGGACAACCTTGGAGCCCCACTGTTGGCTAGAACTTGGTATTGTAAGACTATTTGTAGCCTCTATTGGCTACATGAACTACTTATTGCGATGTTGTTTCCTTTCATATGACTTTGGTTTTGTTGCATTGATGTTAATGTCTTGCTGGATCATGAGGGATTGGAAATGGCTTGTGATGCAAACTTATACATGAGGTGGCTGTTTTTTTCATCTGTGTTGCTGCTTCTTTTATGACTGTCATCAAGCTCTTGTGAGATCACTCAGTTGCAACACGAAGCTATTGCTTGAGATGATGGCACTGAATGATGTCCACAGGGGTTCCAGACAGCCATGAGTTCTGATTTGCTTCTTTGATCTTTGTTGATGTTTGCTGTGTGTTGCCAGCAGCCACCAATGAGTGTAATCTAGAGTGTTTCTCCACCAAATCACAAAGCTGAGGCCACATTTCATTACAAAAAATCATTCATTTCATGTATAAATATTGTGATATATTGTTCATCATAAATAACTGTGTTAAATTATATTTGTGATGTGTGTGATCCGATGGTGGTTGATGTGTGTGATCTCGATGGTGGTTGCCCAGCTGGCTGCACACAGCCCCAACTTGGCAGTTGGTGGCGGTTGGGCTGCCAGCCCGGCCCCACCTGGTGCCCAAACAAATTTCGGGAAGGCCAGGCTCGGCTAGGCCAGCCAACCAAACAATGGAGGGTGGCCTGTTTCAACCGGGCTCTGGCTGGCCACGGCCTGGTTGCTGGGCCGGGCTAGCCACAGCCACCCTTCCAAACACGCACTTAGGAGGCGTAGGGAAGTCGCGCCGAGGGTGGTAGTCAAGCCGTGGGGGCCATGGAGTCTGGCCGCCAGGAGAAGGGACCAAGCGCCAGGGTGGGGACGCCGCTGAGCTTAGAGCCTGGAGCCTAGGGGAGCGTACATCATTTTGGCGTCGTGCACGGCAGGGGCTACGACCACGAACCTCTGCTTTTTTTTGCCTGGCTTATATTTAGGCATGAGAGGCTCAAGTGGAGGCACAACTGGTGTTGCTCTAAGAGAGAGATAAGAAACTGGATAAAAACTTGGAAAATGATTTTATTATATTCAATAGAGCTCACCAAGATAAGAACGAAGGCTACTTGATTTGGCATCAATTAAAATTGCGCAGTCATGGGATAGTAATAGAAAAAAGAAAGAGAAAAAAAATTACTAGATCTAAGTATGGAATGAGGTTCATGCCAATAAACAGAGTAAAAGCGCAGAAGACAATTTACAATTCTAATAAATAAACAAAACTGTTTGTGAAATGATATTGGAATAAAAAACTAAATACTACTCCCCCTCTGTCCCTTTTTAGATGTCACTATGGGGTGCGTGCCAGTCAAACTTTTTCATCTTTGACTGCGTTTGTAGAAAATACGTGCAACATTTATATCTCCAAATAAATTTATTAAAAAACTAGACTTAAAGATCTTTCCGATGGTACTAATTACTTTGCATACATATTTATATATTTTAATATATAATTGCCGGTAGTTTGAAAACGTTGACTTCTCGAAGCGAGAATGACATCTATTTAGGGACGGAAGGAGTAGGTAAGTAAACTAGCTACGGGCGCTATTTGCACTGGTCAACTTGCTACTAACTCAGTTCTAAATTATAAGACATTTAACTTTTTTACCTCAAATTTGTTCACTCATCTTATTAGAAAAATTGTAAAAAATATCATATTTTTTTTGCTGTGGCTTGCTTTTTATTAATAAAAATTCTTCAAGAATAATTTAAATTTGATAATGTTTATATAAATTTTTTAAATAAGACAAACTTAAGATTAAAAAGTCAGTAAAGAACCAAAATTTCAGGCGTCCAGCCCATTCAAATTTAGCCCAACTATTTTCAACTGGACGCACTCGGCCAACTCTACTCGTCCTGCTCCTCTCCGCATCAGCTTGTGTGCAGCCCGGTCCAAGCTGCCACATGGAGCCCGGCTTGCATGGAGCCCGGCCAGCTTGTAGTTTTCAAGGTGGGAAATTATTCATTGTTCAAAATGTAATGATGCTTCATTAGAGGCTCGAACTCGAGACCACCAGCATAGGAGAACTCTGCCTACCATTAGACTACGAACAATTTTGTTGATTCTGGCGAACATTATTTTATATGTATATTATCACCGGTTAACCATATTTTTTAATGACCACGAGGAAAGGAGCTCGCTGCCCTCCCATTAGACTAGGAACACTTTTGTTATTTCTAATGCACATTTTGTTTCATTATAAACAACAACCATTGATTTTAAAGACATCTACAAAAATTTGTTTATTTGCTTCAAGCCAATATTACTAGCTATGTAGATGTGCCATGTGGCCACAAGGTCATTATATATAAAATTAAACACAGGAGGTAGCACAGCTATAATATATAATAAAATTGCACAACTAATTAAAATGCATGATGTGAATGTTAAATCTCTAAATTATCTAAGACCACATAAAATGTGCGCCCCGTTGCAACGCACGGGCAATTTTGCTAGTATATAACTTAAGTCCAACTATATCCTCATACAACACAATCCAAAATTTACTGTGTGGACTCCATACTAATGGTGCTTGGCGTCGGGTTGCTCCTAGGCATCCAAAATTTGGGTAAGACCCGAAACTGGTCTGTTACCGGTGATAGGTAACATGATCCGCTTAGTATTCTTATAAAGAAAAGCAGGTGCTCTCGTGGGCAACTGGTTACTAGAGCAAGCTCTCAGTCCAGAGACCTAGGTTCGAGCCCTGCATCCTCTTAATGGTGCGGTCTGCTCCTTCCTGTCGAGTTTTTTTTTTTAAAAAAAAAGAAATATGGGCAGCTTAATTACCTCTCTTGTATTAACATATGGAATGTCATGAACGGAAAGTTTTTGAATAATGTTGTTCGTTTCTTCTTCTGGTGCAAGTTCAAGAGACGGTATAGTCAGTTTCTCCAATCTGGTCATTTTGCACAGAGTTGACACCAAGTCATCATCACTGGTGTCGAGGCCTTCCAATTCTAGCTCCTGTAGAGATGTGAATAGAAGCAACAGTTGACAAATAAGACTACTTTTGCAGTCTGTTATCTTGAGTTTCCGGAGGGTTCTAGAACCAGACTCCCATTTGCATGTCCTGGAACGGAACTCCTGTCCATACTCATACCTTCTCGGACCCATGCCAATGATAATTACTTCATCCATGTTGTTCTCTGTAATAATTTCCATCCATTGCTCAAAGTCATCTAGGGAACACCCATCGATACAAACTTTTGATTTGAATGTGGGAGTCCAGTGCAACATATCATGCACATCTAGACCAAGGCTGGGGTTGCTCTCCTTGATGAAGTACTCTTTACACACTGGGACATATGGAAAGAATTTTAGTTGATTGCAGCTTTCTATTTTCAAATAATCAAGCAGAAGGACTGCTGGTTGTTCTCTTCTTTCATTAGATGAGCCTGGAGGTAGTGCCAGCCTGCTTGTAACTGCCGATGAGTTATTTCCAGAACCAATGTCCTGTGTTTTCTTTGTTTCTCTCGACATGCCGTGCAATGGAGCTTTCAGAAAACCCTTAGCCTTCCCTAGAAAGTTTGCTGTTGCAGCCTTTCTACTTTTCACTTGTATATTTACAGGAAGTGAAGAAGGAAATTTTTCAATCTCTTTTCCTGTTTCTATCTCTTCCTCATCATTGTTACGGATTAATCCCACCTCATTGACTCGTGCTTGTGTGTTGTCATCATAACCAATGTCAATTTTCTTAGCCATATGTATAGTGGCCTTGTCTCGCAGTTTAACCAATGTCAATTTTCTTAGCTTCTTGCACGATTCAATTTGTACATGAAGCAGGGGCATATTATTAATTTCCAGTTCCTGTAGATTTCGTAAATGTTCCAATTTAGGAATATGATCACATCTGTTAAGTTCGGAGAATACAATTTTCACCAGATACGGAAGTGTATCACTTATCTCTTCAACCCATTTGGGAAATCCGTCACCATTGTAGCCTTTTATAGAGAGGCGCTGTAAATTTTTGTGGGGCCTCAAATGTTCCAGCACTGAGTTGGCCTTAGTTCGACGCTCATGCTCAACAAAATATCCAGTATCAGAAGAGGACCATTCAAGACTCAAGAACTGAAGTTGCTGCTTCCTGCCCAGTTCCACTTGCTTTGCTTCCTCTGCTGATACCACATTCTCAAGGCATTTGATGTTTAGCTCGTGCTGTGTGAGATCCAGGATCTGCTGGAGAAGCATAATATTGCTACGGTTGTCACCGGGTTGTGCCCGTACATCAAAATTGGGCAAGGTTAGAAGGTCTACTAATCTTGCAATGCCTTCCTCCGAGAAGAGTGTGAACCCTCCAACTGATAGGTACCTAAGATGAACCAAATGTCTGCTGATGATTTCCTCTTGGAGCATAGCTAGCTGTAGTTCTTTATTGTGATCTTCTGAACTCTGCATTTCCCGCAGAGGTTCCTAGAGCTTCTGCTTTTGCACCCACCCCAGTGAGATTTAGGTACTCCAACTTAACTAATTTCCAGCGCGGAAACAATTTTAGAAAGTTCTGAATTCCCAAACAACCCGATAGATTTAAACACCGGAGCTCACAAAGACTGGTACTAGAATTCGGAAGGGAAGCCAGATTAGTACAATCTGATAACTCCAAAGTTTCCAACATTCGACAGCCAACATGATTAATGCAAAATTCAGGAAGAACTTCAAGAGAGGTACAACCAGACAAATTCAAGACTAGAAGCTTCTTCATGTACTTAAATAACTCACTAGGCAGTACTTTCAACTGGTGGCAGAAGGACATATTCAGATGTGTCATATTTGTAAGACAATTGAAGGAATCAGGCAGCCCATGGAATTTGGAACAGTGCAATAGATTGAGAAACGAAAGAGTCTGAACGCCACCAAAGTTTGAAGGCAGTGTTTGAAGCTGAGAACAATATGAAAGGTCGAGGAAGACAAGTTTCTTGAGCTCCCCAAACTCTTGAGGCAGTGATTGTAGGCTACCACATCTTGATAAGTTCAGGTGCAGTAGCTCTTTGAGTTTATGAATGCCCTGTGGCAGCTCTTTAAGATTTGAGCAGCCATGTAGGTCCAAATATTGCAGATTGACAAATTCAAAAATATACCTGGGAAATTCAACAAGGCAGGTATTTTCAGAAATATCCAATGCTTGTAAACCCTGCAATGAGCTCAGAGACTTAGGCAGCAGACCAGTTTGCATTCCAGATATATTTAAGAACTTCAACAGTCTCAAGTTGCCGATAGAATCAGGTAGATCAGCAATAGTACATGCACTCAAATCCAGCACACGTAAGAATTCAGCTCCCATCAAAGACTTCAAAGTAGTCTGAATAATGCTGCACTTTTTAAAATGAAGAGCTCTTGCTGAGCTAGGAATAGACCAATTTAGCGATGCATGTGGGCTTGTCCAATGGAGCCCACAAAACTTAACTTTGTTTGTGGGTTTGCGGACAAGTCCACTTGTATCGTTTGATAAGTCACATAAGTTCGAGAGCAACATGTATCGACAGTTGTCAGTATTTTGAGGAGGATTTTGTTGCCTATCAGTACCAAAGGCAATAACTTCGTCACCAGCAACTAATCTTGCAAGCTCATGAACCAAATCGTGCATATGGAATAATACACCTCGAGGTTTGTTATATCTTGCAAACAGCTGGAGAGTGAAATTGCATCCTTGTTAGAGAACTCCCTTACCTCAGTTTAGCATAGATTAACTGGCATGATAGCATGTATTATAGAAAAAAAAACAAAACAAAACATTAATTGGGAAAGAACTACAAAGAAAAAATAGCTAACTGGATCGTCCATATTTCTAAGTCATATTTTTGAACTTTTTGACCGAATTTGCAGAAATAAATGAACATCTTCATTGCTAATAAATGAAAAATCCGTACTATAAAAGTGATTTTCAGAAGTGCTCACTTTTTTCAGATATGGCTCTATTAAGAACCATCTATAAAAACCTTGTTTTGGAGATGGTCCACTTCTAAAATTCGACTTTGAGGCACAGCTGAAACCTTTTTTTTTTTTTCTAACCGGTGATTTAGCTCTTGCAGCATTTCTGACACATGCCACTATGGGTTGCACATACAGTGTGCTTCGTGTGTCATGTGAATGAGTTAATTATACGTTCGTTCCCTTTCTTATTTGGTTTCTTTAATTTAGTCAGTCAGCCATGCTCCCCCACCCCGCCTCCCCAAATGGAGTACAACAGATGGATGTGGCTTTTTCTCTACATAGCGAAATGGAGCTAGCTCGCCCCCGCATTGTTCAAGTGGGCGGCATGGGCGGAGCCCCATCCCACGCCATGAACTCCCTTCCGCCCCATCCCGTCCACCTTGCCGCTGCCCGAGTAATCCGCCAGGAAGCCCGCACTGGCACAAGGAAGGTGGCAGCAGGGTTTCCTCCAGTAGGTCTCAGGACTGCAGATCAGGTGGCCTGGAGGCCGGATCCGGGTGGTCTGCCCTCAATCCTGTGGTGGGGAGGGAGGTCCCGGCGGGCTGCTTTCCATCCTACGACGCCGGGCTCGTCTTGGACTTGACGGGACGCTGGTTCTAGGTCTCGGCTACTCTATCTGGTAGGCGGATCTGGTGGAGTCATCGGCACGACGGTGTCCGGAGCTGCTGGTCGGTGGCCAGAGTGGCTATCGACATCGATGACAGCTGGTGACTTGGTCGGGAAGGACGGCGGCACGGACAGGCTATGGCCAATGCTGTGCACGGGGTTGAGGTGTCATGGCGAAAGCTTTGCCCCTCTTGGGCCGATGACGATGACGTCTTCAAACACCGTTTTCTTCCTTGGAAGCGTGAATTCTTCCCTTTGGGCGGCTTGTCTTCCCTGTCAGGCGACGACAACGTTACTGGCGTCGTGTTCCTCATTGGAGGTGCCATTTTGGAAGATTGTGATCGGTCAGTCTACTGTGGTGGTCAGTATCGTGGCAAGGAGGGTGGAGGCCTTAGTTGAGGATTCAAGTTTGCGGTGTTAACGGCGGAGGAAGGTGGTCAGGAGGAGGGCGTTGGTGTGGCGATTGGAGGGCCACGTATCTGCTGGCAGTGGACCACGGAGTTGGCAAGGAGGTCACCGTAGGAGACGCCCATGAAGTTGGCAAGGAGGCCGGCGTGGGAGGTGGGGGCCACTAGATTTGATTTACTAAGATGGCCTACGTGGTATGATGGCGGATGGTCTCGTATTGTGGCAGTTGTTTCTGGCGTGAGGAGGCATCCTGACTGGCAACTAGAGGACATGTGTGACACTTTTGTCTTTGATGAGGCAATTAGGTCCGCAACCTACGGTGTGCGTGCTTTATGTTTGTTTTTGTGTGGGTTCTATGTGTTTGTGGTGTAATAAGTATAGCTATATGCATCTGTCGATGTGAGGCTGCAATTTTAATATATTCCCTTTTCTAAAAATTCTCCACCGATATTACTACCTCTGTCTCAAACTAAATCAAATCCTTGTTGTCCTAAATGAAACTATTTGAAATTAACCAATATTAGATGAGAAGAGTACAAACATCATAAATCAAGTTAGGTTGGGTCCTTCCTATAAAATATAAAGGGAGATGTAACAATTAAGCTAAGATCAAGTAATAATAGTCTAGGGGAAACTCTAAGGATCTCCAGCCTCTTCATGTGGAGTCACTAGTAGATATGCCGCCCAACCTGTATCAGATCAGCTGCAGTCGTTCCCGATTGCTGAGATCAACTTGGTGGTGGTGTTTGTTTTTGCGCTACAGGATGAATTAACTCAGGCAATGCCTAGCAACATGATCGCGTAGACCGAATCAGATGGTAACACACGAAACATAGATTTATATTGGTTCAGTCGTGGAATGTTGCTGCTTCTTTGTATGCTCGGTTATAGGGACGTTGCTCCAAGCTAAGTAGTAGATTGGAGATGAGTTGGATCCTGAGCACGAGGCACCTACCCGCTTCATATAGGTAAGGAGGGTAGGGTTACAACGAGGGTGATCGGGTTTATAGATTGGATTCTAAGTTTGTTACATGGAATGTGCAAAAGATTGATCCTAGCTATTGTCCTGATACACCTATTTTGGATCCTTTCGACGTGGCTTGGCCTTCACATTGATCAAAGGCCTTGGCCTCGTGGGTATCCTCCTTGCACGACTCTTCGGCCGATAGCTTAGACATGGTCACATATATGGGCGGTGTGGGTAGCCCTGGCCCATATATCTGACAATAGTATGTTTGTATTTTCTTCTATATCAATGGAAATGAACACTGTCTTTACAAACTCATTCAAATAAATGTTATTTTGTTCAATTTGTGTGTGATAACTACTATCATGTTTTCATAACCGCAACAAGCATCATGGTTATCTGTCGGAAGTCAATTTGTGGGTCTCAGGTGGCTCCGACACACCAAAGGGACATCGATTTATCGTTGTTTAGGCTTCTAGACCCTATGTCTTACGGTATAATGATTTACGTGTTACAAATGCCCAAATAGGGATTATAGTTATGGAATTTGGGTGAATTTGATAGAGGATCAGTCAGTGCTATCCTAGAGTTAGCTAGAGTCCGTCCTCTTCGGCCCCTTGGTATGGACTGAATTGGATCCCTCTCACTGTGGTTTCTCTCTATCGAACTCTCTTGGGATTCGTGCCCCCTTCTATAGGAGTCGCCCCTCCCCTTATATTCTAGCGAGCGTTGGTATACAAGTCGGTTTAGTTCTAGTATATGGTCTACACACTGGGTGCATGAGTCCTCTAGTATATGGTCTATCGACCTACTTGCCTTATCATGTACGGGAGAGCCGACACCTGCCATAACCACCTCTTGACGTCGCTACCTCCATTGTGGCGCTTGACCGTTAGGGGCTACCTATTGCTGCGCAGCCTCCCTGGGTGACCCTTCTCTAGTCTTCCTTGGCCTATGTATAAGGAGCCCTAGCCTAGATAGGCTCCTGAGTGGAGCTTGGAACCCTTCCGCCTTGGAGTTGGTGGAGCCTTGAGCAGTGGCCGAGGGCACTCTCGGGCGTCGCGCCTGCCCTAACTTTGTACCGAGGGCGTATGCGAGCATACCCAGCTGAAGATCTCTAGTTTGGTTTTGGATAATTGATGACACCCTAGGATTAATCTCTCTATGCTAAGTGTTTGATTAGTTGGAGATTGGTCAAGCCAAGGTTGGTGCACGGTGATCATGATGGAAGGATCGCGGAGGTCCAAAAGATGATCAAGTGCTCAACTTGGAGTGGTTCGAGGATCAAATGGGCTCAAGGCGAAGGTATAACCATTAGGGCCATTTGATTTTGCACTCAAGACACCATAGAGGGTGTGAGTGATTTAGGATCGATAAGCCGTACTATAAAGAGGGGAAAACCGTCGTACATATCGATCCTCATGTGCCTCTAGGTTCAAAATCATTTGCATGCATTCTAACCTAGAGAGCTAACTTCGCACTTGATGAAAATTGTTTCCAAAATGCTAACACACGTGCTCGAGGTGTTCTTCGACGTGTTGGCAACATGAAACAAGTGGCGAAAGTTGAAGTGAAGCAAAGGCGACAAAGAACGACGAAAATTTCGCAGTGGAGCAGCGACCGGACGCTTGACCGGACACTGGACCCCTCGACCGAGCGTCCGGTCAGCGTGCGTCCGGTCACTTCCTGTAAGGGTCAAAATCGGCGGTTTGGCCGACCGGAGCGTCCGGTCAGTGACTGGACCCTTCGACCGGATGCAGGAACTGGCGTGGCTCAGGCGTTTGTCTTATTTGACCGGACTCGTGACCGGAGCGCCCGGTCACTATTGACCGGAGCGCCCGGTCACCTCGCAAAAACGTGATTTCTGCCCCCCAACGACTCTATTTCATGTGGGGGTGTATAAATAGGAGTTTGGCCGGCTTTGAGAGGTCTCTTGGCTATTTTTTGAATCATTCCTAACATCTCTTGAGCTGAGAAAACTCCCTCCTCCTCTCATCTAATGCTTGTGAGCTTTATTCTTGAGAGTCGAGGAGATCCAAGTGTATATTGCTTTGATCTTTGCATTTAGAGGCACTTGGGGATCGTTGTGAGCCGGTGGTTTTCTTGTTGCTCTTGGAGAGCACCACTCCTAGCCGGCTTGGCGATTGGTGGAAGCGTTGGGAAGAAAAGGAGATTGTTCTTGCCCACTTCCGGATCGATTTGTGAAGAGGACCGTGCATCCTCGTCGGGACGACAAATTGCAAGTAATACATTGCTCGTGTCTTGGGTACCTCTCATTTGCTTTCGGTGCAAGTAGCCTAAAGGCACTTGGCTAGGAGTGAGCTCCACCTTGCCCCACACGTGAGAAGGTCGGCACAACGGAGACTTAGCTTGAGGGTGCTCAAGTGAACTTCGGGTTAAATCTTGTGCCTCCACTTTGTGTGATTGTCATCTCTTGGTGATTGGCTTCATATTGGTTATCTCATTGCATCATCCTTGGTGATTGGATTGACTCACCTCGACACGTTGGTATAACACCTCCTCACTACCTTGCATTACTTTGATTATATATCTTGTGTAGTGATAGTTGCATAGCTTGTTAGAGTAATTAGCTTGTTCACCTAGTTGGTAGAGTAGTGACTTAGCCATTTGTGTGAATTAGAGACTCTAGCAACTAGATTTGTTGATAGGAGGCTTGCCGACAAGTAGAGCTAGAGCAAACGTATTTACGCTTTGTTATTTACTAACAAGTTTGTCTAGTGCTTTGTAAAAATTTTATTAGGCTATTCACCCCCCTCTAGCCATTTAGGACCTTACACCAGCGGGCAATCCATCGGGGGAAGTTTTCTTCTTGCCAGGATTACAGAGCGCGAGCACGAGGGCTTACCGCTCACATGCGGGCGTAATCCGCACGCTGAAGGTTCGTATCAGTTCCTGTGCCAATCGATCGCACCGTACCCTAAAAGAACAACAAGCAACGCAATCTTTTGGCGCCGTGCGGATCACGCCATGAAAGGTGCGAACCAAACAACACCTAGATTCTTATACAGGATAATAATCATTTGGTCCTAATATGTTAAGTAGAGTTATAGAGATACAGAATTACAGTCACTTGTATGCTTTTCAAATTTTTTTTTATAAAATCCTAATATCTTTTCATGGTTATTTCAATGTTGCCATCTAGGGTTTTCTATGAGATTTTACATCGTTCTAAAATCCAGGGTGCAACCTTGTGTCGTACACGTAATATTCTTTCAAAGATTTAAAGCCTGATACATATAAGTAGAGGTATTAGATTCTACTTTACAACGGTTCACTACTAGATATGCTTCTAAAATTTTATATGACACTAATAATCCTATCAACGTTATGGATTGGATATTTGTGTCGCATCAAGCCAAATCCGGCTCATAATCATATCATAGTTATAGACAAACCGACACAAATAACTGAAGATTGTTTCTTTTTATGGTAGCGGTGCTAGATGTGATTATATAGAAAGAACTTTGATCTCGAATAAAATAAGCAGTTCAAGAAAAAAAAAACAAAGACTTACAGTTGGAGACATTCCAGCTACATCATGAAGAAATGACATCTCAAGAAGCTCCTCAAAGTATATTTCTCCAGCTTGTTGCGCTGTGAACGATTGGCCAGTGAGCCGAACAAATCCAAGAGCAATCCACTGCTGAATCAAGCTGCTCTTCTCTATATGGCTGCCTTTGGGGAAAACAGCGCAATATGCAAAACAAGACTTGAGGTAATTAGGCATGTATTGATAACTAAGCTTCAGTGATGGTAGCACCTCCGTGTCTACCAATAATCGTCCATCATCTTCATCTTCTGCCCAGATGTCACTATCCCGGATAGCTTCCCATTCCCATTGATTTCTGTTCTGACAAAGGTATCCTAGAGATTTTACTGCTAGTGGTATTCCTTTACATTTCTCGACTATCGCTCTTCCTATATTTTCCTTATCTTTATCCACCGATCCATGTAGAAGTGCCTTCGCTCGGAACAGCTCCCAACAGTAATCATTGGACAGAACTTCTAAATTAATTGCTGAAGTTTTATTCAAATGCTTAGCAATTGTTTCTAAACGTGTAGTTACTAGAATCTTGCTGCCTTTTTGCTACCAAGCAACAGTGTCATTATTTTTTCCAACTTTGATGGGATTTCTTTCCAGATGTCATCAAGAACAAGAAGAAATCGCTTGTTGTTGATAATAGCGCTCAGATTGTTTAGGACAGACTGTAAATCAGAACCATTGTTAGAGCCACTTGAGGCATCCGGCTGTTGGGAGATAATAGATGTACCAATGGAAAACAAATCAAACTTTATGGACACATAGACCCATGCTTGAACATCAAAAAAAGCTTTGGTTCTATCATCGTTGTAGACCAATTGTGCAAGGGTAGTTTTACCTACTCCTCCAATACCATAAATAGGAACAATGACCGATTCTCCATCTGTTAAAAGTGAACTGATAATCCTTTCTTTCTCATTGATCCTCCCAAGGGTAATTTCTTTGCTGAACGATGTTGTTTTCCGATTATTCTTGATCACTTCTTCATCATCTGTGCTAGGATGTTTTATAAAGTTGAATCTGTTTTGATGATCTACTATCTCCTTTATGGTTTCCCTCATTCTTTTCACTTTATGAGGCATCTTCAACCT
The DNA here is from genome assembly GCA_015847255.1 of Hyparrhenia diplandra. Lineage (NCBI taxonomy): Eukaryota > Viridiplantae > Streptophyta > Magnoliopsida > Poales > Poaceae > Hyparrhenia > Hyparrhenia diplandra. The sequence continues at coordinate 121,543 of JADLZK010010909.1, forward strand.
TTCCAGGCATAAAAGTAAAGCCTGCAATATATAAATAGCATGTATCAGAATCAAGTTTATCATGAGCTACTGCAGGTTAGTTTCTCACCTCTTTATTCAATGAGCAAAGTTTTGCTACGCCATGTATCCGTTAGCTTCTGCCTCACCAACGCGCCTAGAGAAGAGAAGCAGCGTCCGTGGCCGTTCCACGAGAGCGCCGACGACCGCCTCCCCACGCGGCCCTATCTCTAGCGCGAGCGCACCGGCAGCCGTCGCCTCCTCCCGCGAGGCCGTGCCTCATCCTGCCTCCTCCTTCCGGATGTCTCCTCCTCCACCACCGGCTGGATCTGCGTCGATGGCAAGCGCGCCGCCCTCCCTGCATCCACTTCCCTCATCGCAGTTGGCTTCCCTTTCAATACTTAGTGGGCCACATGCCGGCCCGGCCAGCTATTTTCGCCGTGCTTCGTGGGCCGGCCCAGCACGGAAAGTGGCCTGACAGGCCAGCCCAGGCACGATGGACTGTTGCTGGCATGGCCCGTTATGCCCGCGTGCAATGTCGGCCTGACTCCCACCGGGCTGGGCCGTTGGCCATATATACCCCTAGCTGAGCGGTGACGATTTAATGGCATGGTCATGTGCACCTTCTAGAACCTTTGGAAAGAAAGGAGTATGCACATATTCAACATCTCTGATCAGTGCTGCAAGTAGCAGCAAGGATCAAAGATGATATTGAGGAAATAAAGAAAGAGAGTGTTCACCTAGAAGAGAATTTGTATTGCTAGAACCTCTAATTAAAGATATCTTGAAAGTAGAGCTGTCACTTGTTCTAGTCCAATTGACTACGGTCTACGCGCACTAACGGTTGGGGGAGGAGAGAGAAAGGTAAGGAAGACGACCCGAGGGCGATGGCGAGCGCCACCACCACCGGCCCGGAGATCCCCAAGATCCTCCGCCGCGGCGACGTTTCCCCCCAGATCCACCTCAGCCCGCCCAACTCCAGCCTGCCCCGACGCCCTTTCGTACAGTTGCGACACCAAGTCATTGCCTGAGCTGGGAGATCGAGATGCATCAACATTCGAATCTCCGCCGCCGCCGTCGGGCGACACGCGCCGGCCGGAGATGGACGACAACTTGGTGGTCCCTGAGACGCCTACCTCCGCCTCCCCGAGCAGGGCGTAGGCCTCCTACGCGGAGGTCGTCAAGCGGCTCAAGCCTGAAGTAATGGAGCCTCAACCAACCCAGCGCCCACGCGTCCACTCCGCCATAACCTCGCCCGACAGAAGCACTTACTACAGCCGCGGCTCCTCGGCAAGCCCGTCTCCTCGGCGTTGCACGGACGCCGCCCACCGTGTCCGCCGGCCTGACCGCCCGCATCATCCACGCAAGGGAGTACAGACATGGCCGCCGCAGTGGCCCATCACCTCGCCCGGCGGTCTTTGCAGCTGGCAGCCCGTCTTCAATACGCTCGCACCGGCCCGGCGATGCGAATGGGTGCCGACCGCCGCCCCTTTGTCAACTCCGTGCAATTGCAGCTGGCCGGGGCAATTGTGCCGAGTCGTCCCATCGCCGCACGGAGCCACGGCCCCAGCCCGCCTTCAATTCGATTGAGCGGAGGGCTGGTTTGAAGCGAGGGTGAAGCACCGGGTGGCGGAAAATCCGTCGCGAATCAACTCCCGAGCCGCTGCCGCGCCGAGAGGCCGAGCTTCGTACGCCGCGCCGCATTCATGGCCTGCTGCTCCCTGCTCCAACATCAACAGCTCTCGAGGTCTTCCGCCATAAAAACGCAGACAAGTGCTTCAAATGTCATGCTCCTGACCATCGTGCCTCTGCCTGTCGTGAGCCGTTCCGCAGCTTCCGTTGCGGCAGACTTGGCCACCGTGAAAGAGAGTGCCGTCGTCCAGCATCGCCACGCCCGCCTGCTAAGGAGATCCTTCCACCACCGCTACCGCTGATTGCTGGTGCTGCCATGGCCAGGCTCGGTGACCTGAGACGAGGCTGGAGGAGGAGGAGTGCCTCATCCCGACCTCGTTCACCACTGAGGTCAGCAGGAGGGAGTGGGAGGAGATCGTCGCCGTCTCCTGGGCCATGACTGCACCACTGAACACCGGCCCGTTCGAGGTTGAGGAAGCCATCCGCGCCGAGTTCCGCCTACGCCCGGGCGACGTGATCGTCACTAGGCACCATCCCCAGGCATTCCTGATCAAGTTCCTGCACCGCCATCACTACACCAGAGCGCTCCAACAAGGTGCCGTCAAGCGCCATGGCATCGACCTCCGCATCACCAAGTGGCGCAGCTACGCCGACTGCTTCAGGGTCTCCTTCCTCTTCCACATCAGGCTGTGCCTGGATGGCGTGCCCAGGCACGCATGGGACGACGACATCGTCAAGCGCATCGTCGGCCGGCGGTGTGCGCTCGAGTCCATCGACACCGACCTGCTTCATTCGGCGGAGACCAAGACAATTGATCTCTGGGCTTGGACGGCCAACCCAAGCCTCATCCCTAAGAAGATGTGGCTCACCTTCACCTGTCGTGCCAAGGATGCCAGGCTCCAGTCTGTCCTGGTGACCGAGACACCGCCGGAGCGCTGGCAACAAGGAACCAGGCACCCTGTCCGCATCCACCTGGACGATATCCACGACTACACCATCTCCACCATCGACGGCAACGGCAGCATTGTTCCAGGTAAAAGATGCCTCCCCAAGTGGCATTTGGGTGTTGTTGATGGAGCACAGGTCCCAGCCAAGACGCGTTCGAGGAGTCACCGATCAGCCATCGCCGCCGAGGACTCGGACGAGAGGGGGCAAGCTCGAGGAGGCGGGGAGGCAAGCCCTCCAAGGAGACGAGGGGACGCTATAACAACGACCATCCGAGTTTCCTTGGCGGCCGTGACAAGCGCAGCGACGATGACGGGGACGACTACGACGCGCAAGGTCCGAACGGCGGAACGACCCTCGCCACTATTGGCCGGTCCGATCACACCGGCACCGGGGCGACGGGAGCTTGAGCCCCCCCCGCGTCGGCTATGGGCGCAGGGCGGCTACCGAAGAGACCTTACCCCGGTCCAAGCGGCGGAGTCCGCCACTGAACGCGCATCCAGCGGCCTCCGCACGCCGGATGGCCTCCTTGCATTGTCCACCCCGCTGGAGTTCGGGCGGCGCCGACCTGCAGAACCTTTTCAGGTCCCGGGCCTCGGCTCTGTATGAAACCCTGCAGCGCGCCACGGAGCTAGGGCGCGAACAACTCAGCAACGACGAGGTGCCAATCCTCACGGCCCTCATCCACGACTACATCAACAAGGCAGTCACCCCCGCAAAGGGGCTGGGGATCATGCCGGCTTTGGCGAATGAAGCCCGGTCCATGGTGGGGACCCCGCAGAAGCCTGCGGCGCGCCATGACTTGATCCCGGCGCGTGGCGTGTTCGACCGCATCCTCAACTCCCTCCCGCCAGAAAAAGGAGGACCTTGGCACCACCGTGGAAGCGGTGGAGGTGGCGCTGGCGCGGATGGAGCTCGTCGCGAAGGAGACCCCCATTCCTCAGGTGCCTCTGCCCCGACCATCCTCACCTTGCCTCCCATGCAGCTCACCTGGCATCAACCATGAGCGCACTGTGACATCCACGCAAGTTGTCGTCCATGATCAGTCTCCAACGTCTGCTGCTCTACAGGTCACCGGGGACACTCACCTGCAGGAGCTTAGAGTGGAGGCGCTCTTCAACAAGTCATCGTCGCCTCTTCTCCCACGGCCGCAGCAAGCAAGGCCCAGCACCACCAACAGCACACAGAGCGAAGCGGGCCGTCGTCGCCTGCGTTTTTTCTATCGGACGGTAAACCGCGGTAAAACCGCGGTTACCGTTTTATACCGGGCCGGTCCGTAACCGGACCGCCGGTATAAAAGAAGGCAAATTCAAAATTTAAAATTTGAAAAAAATCGTTGAAAAAATTCTGTAAAATAGTTCGTGATTTATAGAAGCCAATGGTATAAAAATTTGTCAAATTGGAGTTGGTTTGGTATAAAAAATTTCAAATCTAAGTTTGAAAAAAAAAAAAAAAAAGAAAAATACACAGCCGCCCATTAAGGCCCATTAAATCATGAAGGTCGAAAAACATACTAAACACACTCAAATTTAAGTAATTTTGATATCATTGGATTCTACAAATCATGAAGTATTTTTAGAATTTTTTAGCATTTTATAAAAAAATTACATTTTGAATTTTGAAAAAACCGCTCAAACCGCCAAACCGGCCGTAAACCGCTCAAACCGGGCGGTATAAATTCCAAACCGCCCGGTTTACCGGATTTTTACCGTTCGCCGGCGCCGTTTGAATTCAGTTGAATTCAAATTTCAAACCGCCCGTAACCGTCCGGTTTACGGTAACGGACCGGTTTACCGAAAACCGAGGCCGGGCGGTTTTATAGGACCGGTCGGTAAAAAACGCAGGTCGCCGCGAGAAACAAACGTGTCACGACATGTCCTCGGCACGCCATAGTGCTCGCCTCGCCAACACTCGTCCGTCACGCCCCATGTCACAAATGCAGCGCCCCCAGAGAAACCTCTCCAGGAAATTAGGCCTGCTACGCGATGAACTTGAACCTGTGGAATCTGCATTGCAGGAGTATGTCGCCATGTTCAACGGCCCGCTGCCGGCGGACATCATCGTGGCCCTCTCTAAGCTGTTCAGCCTAGGAGCAGAGGAAGATGGAGACGCCGACGACGCGCTGATCCGCATGATTGATGAAGGGATCGGCGACTTCCAGGAGGCTACTGCTCAGATAGCAGTGGCCTGATGGGTGCAACGTCCACCACAAGTAGCGACATTTCAGTTTCATTTATGTATCAAGAACCCGCTTTCCTTTGGTTGTGTGTGTGTCAAACCGTCCAAACTTCGGCGGTCGTGGTTGTCGCTTCGTCTGTCAAACTTCGTGCTCTTGTGGGGAGCCGCCATGTTTCAGTTTCACCTAAGAGGCCACTCAGCTTGGCTCACAATGTAAGCTTCAACGTCGCTGCACCTGTGCTCCAACGTCTACCGTGCTGCTGTGATTCTATGCATGTCTTCATGTCTGAGCATCTCCACGTCTATAACTACGCCGGATGCATGTTTCCAATGCCAATGCAATGCAACAAAATGCACCGGCCACAAGCGCTCGCCACCCCTTCATGAATACACAAAGCCTCGACCTCATTTCGTGGAACGTCCGAGGCCTCAACCAGTAGGCTAGAAGAGACACCGTACACCAGCTTCTTGCTGCAACCCCGTGCAACATCGCCTGCCTCCAGGAGTCCAAGCTGTCCCAACTATGTCAACACGATGCGTCATACTTGGGCGACTTCCATTTGCGTAATTTCGCTTTCAAACCGGCATCTGGGCCGTCCCAAACCAGGGGAGGTATTATCATTTTGTGGAATGACAACCGAGTAACCTGCACAAACATCACATCCGGGGAGTACCACCTATCGGTGAACGTTCAACTTATGGACAGCGATGACTCCTTCCTTCAAACAGTGGTCTATGGCCCAACGCATCGCGCCGAAAAGGCACTCTTCCTCAGCGAGTTAAAAGCATTGAAACCACCCCCAGGCACACGTTGGTTAATCACGGGCGACTTCAACCTCATTTATAGAGCCGCAGACAAAAACAATAATAGGTTGAGCACAAGGTTAATGCGACAATTCAGAGAAGCGCTAGATGAAAGTGATCTTTCTGAGATAGCGCTGCAGAATAGGAAATTCACATGGAGTAATGAAAGAGCTCGACCGACGATGGCAAGGCTAGATCGTTTCTTCTGTAACGCGGAGTGGGATGCAACTTTCAGCCACCATATTTTGAATGCCTTGTCCACATCGCTCTCCGATCACTGTCCACTCCTGCTCTCTAGTCAATTGGGTCCGAGAAGGCCACGCTCCTTCAATTTCGAAAACTATTGGACCAAGCTCTCAGGCTTCTTTGAAGTGGTCAAGAGTGCCTGGAGTGCCCCAGTTGACCATTACGAGCCTTTCCATGTTTTGTACTACAAAATGCGCACAACGGCTGAAAAGCTAAGAGCTTGGAGCAAGGAAAAAGTCTCGGATGCCAGGAAGTTGTTTTTCATGGCGCAAGAAGTCATCCTAAGACTAGACATAGCACAAGAAAATAGAGAGCTCTCTGCCGAAGAGCTTCTCCTCTGCACAAGACTGAAGAAGAGAATTTTGGGACTAGCAGTAATCGAAAGGGCAAGGTGTAGAGAAGCGTCAAGGCTTTCGTCAATCAAACTTGGGGACGCAAACACAAATTTTTCCACCGGAGAATTAATGCAAGGAGAAGGAAAAATCACATCCAAAGGCTAAAACAAGGCCACGGATGGGCAGTTAACCACGAAGACAAGGCACAAATAATTCAAGATCATTTCTCCGAATTCATGGGCCACCCAATACCGCGGCAGTATGACTTAAACTAGGACGAGCTCTGGCTACCCCAACATGATCTAAGTGGGATTGACGTGGAATTCACAGAGGAGGAGATCAAATCTGCTATCCACCAAATGCCCACGAACAAAGCCCTAGGGCCAGATGGGTTCACAGGAGCCTTCTTCAGAACATGCTGGGAGATCATAAAGGCAGACTTTATCAAGGCGGCAAATGCTTTCCACGAATTACGTTCGCAAAGCTTGCCAATCATCAACACCGCCAATGTGGTTCTGATCCCAAAGAAGGATGGCGCCGAAGGAATTGGTGATTTCAGGCCAATAAGTCTAATCCACTCCTTTGCAAAAATAATGGCTAAAATCTTGGCATCGTGGCTCGCACCTCACATGTCCTCCATTGTCGCAACAACACAAAATGCTTTCATCAAAAGGCGAAGCATCCATGACAACTACATGGCCGTGTGCAATGCAATAAGTCGCTACAGCAGGTCCAAGCAATCAGCTCTGTTCCTCAAGTTGGACATTACCAAAGCGTTCGACTCAGTTAGATGGGAATACCTGCTCACCTTGCTGTGTAGGCTAGGCTTCCCTAGCCATTGGCATGACTGGTTAGCCACACTCCTTTCCACTTCATCGACAAGAGTGCTTCTAAATGGAGTACCTGGCCAGCCGATAAAGCATGGTAGAGGTCTACGCCAGGGTGATCCTCTATCACCATTGCTATTCGTTATAGCAATGGACACCCTCCAAAAGCTACTTGACCGTGCAACCGAGAAAGGTCATCTCTCAAAGTTGAGGGGTAGAACGGCGCAGCTGAGAGTTTCAATGTACGCTGATGACACAACAATCTTCATCAAGCCTACAAGAGATGATGTGCTGGCCCTCACCAAACTTCTTGATTTCTTCGGTGACGCTTCAGGCCTTAAAACAAATTTCCAGAAATCCACAATCATACCAATTCGATGCGCGGGAGTTAATCTAAGCGAAGTCCTGGCAGGGTCTCCGGCAAACGTCTCAAGTTTCCCAACCAAATACCTAGGCTTGCTGTTATCAGACAGGAGACTAAGGAGAGTAGATTTTTAGCCACTGGTTGATAAGGCAGTCAGTAAGATCACCTTATGGAATGGACAGCAAATCAACCAGGCAGGTCGATTGACCCTGGTTAAAGCAGTGCTGACGGCGCAGGCGGTGTATTTCCTTACATCACTTTGGGCGCCCAAAGGGGTGCTCGACGACATTGACAGGCAGAGAAGAAAATTCCTGTGGGCAAGGGTAGAGGCGCTCACGGGAGGAAAATGCAAGGTAAATTGGCCAAGGTCTGCTAGACCGAAGAACTCCAGAGGTTTGGGCATCCTTCACCTAAGGAAATTTGCGAGAGCTCTAAGGCTAAGATGGCTGTGGCGGCAATGGTCACCCGGTGTGGACAACACTTGCGGAAACGACACCCCGTGCAATAGAACAGACAAACTGCTTTTTGTAGCGTCCACTTCTTTGACCGTGGGAGATGGAAACAAAGCGACCTTCTGGACGAGCGCTTGGCTGCATGGACAGCGTCGGTGTGATGTAGCACCAAACCTATTCAACATTTCCAAAAGGAAAAACCGCACGTTGCACCAGGCACTCACAAATAACAAGTGGATCGGGGACATTAATCTTCAACACCCCAGCTTCTCAGCCCTGCACTTCCAGGAGTACTTGCATCTCTGGCGAGAAGCAGGGCGCATAGCGCTAGCAGAAGGAGTACCAGATAGTATCGCTTGGAAATTTGGGACAAAAGGAGAATACTCTGCCTCCACGGCATACCATGCACAATTCATCGGGGCGACCTTTAATAACTTCCAAACCATCATCTGGAAGCCTTGGGCGCCACCCAAATGCAAATTTTTTGCCTGGCTGGCTATACAAAATAGAATATGGACCGCGGATAGACTACAAGCTCGCAATTGGCCAAACCAAAGTTTATGCACCCTATGCAGAAGCAACGCGGAGACAGGACTGCACCTCTTCAGATTCGTCAGGAGAATTTGGGGAGAAGTCGCTACCTGGTTGCAGAACGTGAACTTGCATCCAAATGCATGGCCACCAAGCGATTCTCTGCATAGCTGGTGGTCAAATTTAGCCAGGACGTCATCCAAGAGTAGGAAAGGACTTCGCACACTAATCATTTTGGTGTGCTGCGAGGTATGAAAGGAAAGAAATGCAAGAGTCTTCGACCGAGCAGAGCAACCAAATTTTCGAGTGGTTCAGAGAATCAAGGATGAGGCGGGCCTGTGGATGACAGCCAGGGCAAAGTGCCTTTCGGCCCTTCTTTCGCCCTTCTAGTTTCTCCTTTGTGCAGTTTTTTGTATAGCTTTGTTAACTTAGTTGTTTTTCTTTCCTCGTTTTTTCCTATACTCGGCGCCGTCTGGTGAACTTCTCCTTTTTAATATAGCGGGCAGCTCTTCTATCGGTTCGTTTCAAAAAAAAAAAAAAAACAGAGCTCCTGCATATTTTTTTTTATAAAAAAATCACCTGTTTAGCCTTGCGGAGGCCTTCACCGTCATGGGCCGTTGTGGTCCAGGACTCGAAGAGAAGCAGCATATCCTCCAAGTCATAAGCTGCAGACTTGAGCTTCTTCAATGAGTCACGGACGCTCAGCATCTTGGACGACTGCCTCTGTGCATCGTTCAGGAAAAGTTCAATAGACGACAGTTCGCTAGTGATGGTCGTCAAATCTTTACTGAAATTCAACTGCAAAGCAATCTCGTTCCAGGTGGCATTGAAAGAGAGGTTAACCAGCTTGCCGAAAACCTCCTTCAGGGCCACAGAGGCGAGCAACTCCCCGACCGCAACCATCGTAATATGGAAAATAATTAGGCTGCTCGAAAAAACAGAAGCTTTAATTTGTGAAGCAACGAACAGGAGAGCAGAGGCCAAAGTGAGGGCACAAGCGCCGTGTACCATACCACTAGAAGGAGAGGCGACGTGCAGAAGAGCGGTCCGCTGCGCCAGGAGTCAGGCGGCTGTGAATTACAGAACGAGCTGCGCCAGGAGCAGAGGAGCCTAGGATGTGACGCTTGCAATGGCACCCAATAACCTTCTGTGATTTATAGAATAACCTTCTGTGATTTATAGAACGAGATCGAACACATTAAGGCCTTGTTCGGTTATCAGAGATTGATAAGCTGGAAAAAATCCAGTTGAAACTGTTACTTCAATTTATATAAGCTAGCACACACCTGGAATGATTCTTAGGCTTCATTCGTTTGCAGGTTATTGATTCCCAGCCGAAAATCTCTTCGATAATTTGTACTAGTTTGGAATTGTTCCTGGTCGGGAATGGCCTAACCGAAAGGCGCCTTAGGAGTTCTGTTTTCTCAAATGAAAATTCGTTGCTTGCTCGCGCTTTGACAGTGTGTGCTATTCTTTCCACTCCTGAAACAAACAACCAAAATCAACATATATATCTTTAGAGGTTGTTTTCAGGTCAAAGTTCCAGTTGTGCATACTGACCTTTTTTTTTTAAAAAAAAAACAGTGCAGTTTTCTGTGGAGGGCAAACAGAAGCGAGAATGAGACGGGAGAGATATGATTCACATGTATGCTGGAGAGATCAAATTGATGCTATGAACTTACAGTGTGATATAGCCAAGCTTTCCTTTAAACCGACCGAAGCGTCTACACAAAACTTCGTTGGGATGAAAAGTGGCAGGAGCACAGAGCGCTGGAAGCACAGGCTCAATTGAGAAGCAACGGCGGAGGGAGCCCAAGAGCCCGCGGCAAGGGGCAGCGTTTGTCGCCGCCAGATTCGGACTTTGGGAGTCTTCGAGCCGAACAGCGAGATTCGGACTTTGGGAGGAAGAGGATGGGAACTGCGGGTGCAGGCGAGAGGGCATGCCAAATGCTACAGCAAGAGGAAAGAAAGACGAGCATTTCCTTTGTATATATACTCCCTCCCTCCTTCCCTCCTAACATATAAGGCATGCATGCATTTTAAAATTCATTTTTTTTTATCTTTAACTAACAAATAGTCTAATCATCAGATAAAAAGTTTATACTACAAAAGTAGTTGCATTAGATTTATGTTTAGAAATACTTTCGTTGATCAAACTTTTGTTTCAATAAGTTATATACTATAAGAGAAATTATAGTTTAAATATATATTCAAAGACCATATCAAGTTAGATCGCGCCTTATATTCTGATGAGACGGAAGGAGTTTATCATACAGAACCTCTAAAATTCATATTACTGATGCTAAGATTTAACAAAGTTTGCTAAAAACAAACCATACAGGTTAAAACATCATTTAAATATTTGGATGAAGAGGGTACGTAAAAGTTGCATATCCAACGTTATCTAAAAACTTGGTTTTCAGATCTTTCTAAAAATATTAGGTACAAAAAATCCACTCCACTAGCAATTTTTATTCGTTCTCATTAAAAACATACTCCCTCCGTCCCACAAATAAACGCAATTCTTTGACTTGTACGATTAAGCTTTTGACCCTTTGTCTTATTTAAATTTTTTATGCAAATAATAAAATAAATAAATCATTATGAAAATATCTCTAACGAAAAAAACAAGTCATAACAAAATAAATAACATTTATTAAATTTTTTGAATAAGACAAACGGTCAAACAGAACTGTAGAAGTCAATTGCGTTTATTTGTGGGACGGAAGTAATACACGTCACCGTCGCATATGTACATACGTGTTGACCATGGATGAAATTGTTAAAGTTATAGAATCACTAGGTGTAGATGAAGTGGGTGATGACTTTGGGATGAACAATCCAGAGGAAGGTGCGGATATGGCTGATCGTCAGTGGGAGTGGAGGAGCTCGGCCTATCGTTGTGTTGATGGAGATGGTCGACGCAGTGCAGTGGCATCCTAGTGGCGGAGTAATGCTTCCTGTCGCTGGCGCGCCCCCTCTCGATCAGTCGGGTTAGGATAGTGGGGTGGCGGCTTAGCAAGCCTCGTGACTTGTGCCCTGGTCCCCACTTCTCTTTTCTAGCGCTGCCCTGATCCCTACTTCCTTTTCTGGCACTTGTGCCATGGTCTAGTAGGCCGTTGGGCTAACTAGTGGAGATTAATTCTAACAAAAATAACTCGATACCATGTCCGGGCATCTCCGGAATCAACTACCTATCTTGCACCTAGAACCTTTGAATCAAAATCTTCTCTCTTTCCCAATATACTCAATTCTAAAAGTAATGACCGGAGATCCGATTCAGACGTATCTCCTAGGCAACAGTGTTTTCCGCCAACGGCTACGAGTAGCAGCAGTTGGTGGCGACGACTGCGTTCGGCAGTGCACAGAGACCGGCGTCGTGGGATAGACAGCCTATTTACGCTTGTCTCCTAGCACCTTTGGAAAAGCGGAACGCTCGCTGCTTCAGGAACGCGTCGGCAACCGGACTGGAGATGCTATTGATGATCAAAATTGAAGCCAAGTGATGGATAGAAGCCGGCGCCGTCGAACTCCAGCTGCTCACTTACCCCTAGCTAGTAGTTGTTTTATTGAGTCACATAATGTTTTGTTTCACAATGTAGCTTTCAAAGTTCATTGGCAGCCGGCAACAGCATCTTGTATACAAACTACTTTCCTTCCAATATAAAGATATGCACACTCGTGCGTATTCGAGAGAAGGAAAGACCATGGATGGCCATCTTGGCACCCTAACTCACACCCAGAAATCACCATTGCGTGCTTTATCTCTCAGTGCTAGCGGATCATATCCAATCATCCAATTTCAATAAAACCAATAGGCGAAGGTGGCGGAGGCAATCGTGGCAGTCAAGGGCAATGAAGGGCGCTAACGAAAACAACTGATAGGGAGTATCGGTCACTAGAGCAACTCCAAGAGGTGCTTAAAAATAATTAATGGCGTGTTTGGCGCAGAGCTCCAGCTCTAGAAAAACAGCTTTAGAGCTATAGATCCACGCAGCTCCATCGTGAGCAGCTCCATCGCGGATCTAAGATCCCAAAAAGCATTTGGTATGGCTCTAGATTTTCCACCATCCCTATAACATCTAGGCCTCGCCCGCCAGCCCAAAAAATATACAAAAAAAGGGTTTTCACCCCTTCTTCCTCATCACACATTGAGCACGTGAGCACGGCGGCGGCCTCCGGCAGTGGCGGGTGAGGGCGTGAGGCTGGGAAAAGGGGCACACTGGGGGTGGCGCGACATGGCCTGCCGAAGCCCCGTCGGGCCCATCAACACCCGTAGGTGGCGGTGGTGGATGGCCACGACGGCGCCCCGTGCAAGCATCGTGGTGATGGGGACGGTCCGGCGGGCGCCCCGACCGCGGCCCTCTCCCCAACGTAGTGGCCCATCCCTCCTCGCCGGCAAACAACGCGGCCCTCCTCTCCCGGCTCGCGGCAAGACACCGGACATCCGGCCGTGGTGTTCGTGCCTTCCCCGGCTGGCGTGGCGTGGCATGGCGGGGCGGTGGTGAAGGTGGGTGGGGGCGGCACAGCGCGGGCGCTTGTGGCGGGGCACGCCGGGAGGGAGGGAGATACGGGCGCGGGGAGAAGGTACGCGAGGAAGAGAGAAAGAAATAAAATGAACCTATCATTTTCCACTAATCAGTGGTGTGGTGGGTAATTTCTCCTAACTCCGCCAAATCTGATTTCATGGAGCACCCCTTGAGGTACTCCACCAAACCCGTGGATTTGGGGCCTGCTCCACCATTTTTTTTAGCAGATCCACGATGGAGTTACTGGAGCTGATACCGTTTGGCTGAAAAAACTCGGGGCAGAGCTGGATTTTAGGATCTGGAACTACGTGGAGCTCTGCCAAACACGCCCTAACCCTCAAAACTTATTATTGGGGCTCTCTCAAAAAAACTAGACCACAAAATTTGTTTGGTCTACAGCCTCCCTAATACTTTGCCCCCAATAGTGACACATCATATTAGTTAGTTAGATCTTGACTCTTTCCGTCCACTCATTGCTTCCTGGTAGGAGCGATGGAGAAGGATTGGGGAGGTGGTGTGCTTCTGGAGATATGCGGGGCGCGGGCTCGTTTTTCCAGAGCCTCTAAATCTTAGGGAATGGCTTGGGGAGCTGTTGGATCGATGTTTTCAAGTAATCATGCAAATAATAGTTTTGGGGGCATTATTGACCTTCTCTTGGAGATGCTCGTACCTTTTCTGCGTTAATGTTTCTATTTTCCTAAGTGTGGATTGATTTGAAATTAGGATAAGGAGTTGTTGGAGTGGGGGTTTTCGAATCACACCAAAAAAAGTTAGGAGTAGGTTTACCAGGGGTTCAAAGGTGGTTTTATATTTTCAAAAATTATTAAAAACTAGTTGAATCTCTAAGAATTCATAATTAATTTATTATAAATAAACAGTATAAAACTATTATTGTAATAAAAATATCATCTATCAGTCGTGATCTACTAAGAGTTATTTGGATCTTACTTAATTTATTTCTGTCCATGTTCCTTTATTGCTTATAGTCATGCCCATTATTTATTTGAAACAATTAAGATCTAAATAACCACAAATAGAGTACCACTAGATAGATAACATTTATGGACAAAAGTATTAGTTTCATATTTTTATAATTAAAATTAGTAATGAATTTTAGAGACTAAACTAGGTTTTTATTATTTTTAAAAAAAAACACGTTTGAAATTAGCCGTAGGATAAAATTTGTTCAATTTCGATAGATATAGGCTGTACTCAGTTTCATAGTTCACGGTTGAAAATCATACATTGTGCAAGTTAAAGATTGATAAATAAATTTTAGCATCATCCAAGAGGCTGACCGGTTCCTTGGGAAAGTTTTTTTTTTTTTTTTGACAACAAACATGCATTAGATTAGCAGCAAGAAGAAGTTGCTAAAACCCTTACCGAGGTAAGGGATACAGAGTGCAGGACCCTCGTAAGAGGGCACCGATGACTATGGGGCTCGTATGAGCAGCCTGGTACATAATTTTGTGACTGAATTACAGGCGAAGAGAAAGCTAATCTGGCTAAAGCATCTGCAGTGGAGTTTTGGTTCCTGTCAATTTTGTAGAGCCGGGGCCTTCTGTTCGTCGTGGCATTGTCGTAGATCTGTGAGAATTGTTTCATTCTCCAGTCCGGTGGGTGAGCGTGATCGTCTGAGTTGAGGAACTGCACCAGCTGGCTACAATCAGATAGGAAGAAGACATCACTGAGGTCAAGACTATCAAGGAGTGTGGCTGCAAAGGCTATAGCAGCTGACTCCGCTGATATGACCGAGTATGTCTCCTCCAATATCGCCCTGATGAAGATGGTGTTGACTGGCTGGACCTGCACATTGACAATGAAAATACCTAACCCTGTTCTTCTAGGTTGTTGTTGATGTCGATCTGGAGTGGTGGAGGCATCAACATAGCAGCTAACTCCTAGGAGACTTTCTGGGGCCCTTAAGATGTACCTGTCCGTCATCAAATCTTGACTGTCACCTGTGAAAGGAGAGTTTATACCTTGTGTGTGTGTTGTGAGGATGTGGCCATCTTGTTGTGTTTCAGACGTCGTCATGGCAGCTGGCATTGACCGGTCTTGAGTAGTCGCCCCCATATCTTGTCTCAGGTGAGTGTGTCACACTTGTTGAGGAGGGGGTTGCCGCTGACTGTCGGACTAAGGAGGCAGCGCTGGTGGTGTAGCAGCAGCTTGGCTCGGCACCCCCAGAACTGCTCCAATTTGGTCCAAGTTTTGTAGTCCCCGCATATGAGAATGAAGGTGTGGCTGTGCCGCCTTGCGAACCTGAAAAGGAGACCAAGATTTGCTTTGGAAGCGGTTATCATTCCGGGCTTTCCACAAATACGATAGTGTAAATAAAACATTGCATAAAGTATCCTCCGAGGGGGTTGGGGTGATTAGCTGAGGCAGGGCAATTTGAACTCCATCTTCCTGATCGGAGATAGCATAGGTAGAGGTGGAGTGAAGGCAGCCCAAACTTGAGCAGGTAGATTACATTTGAAAAAACAGATGTACATCATTTTCAATTTGGCCGCAATACGAGCAAAGTTTATCTATGTGTACAGAGTATCTACCAGCTCGAGCCCCAGTTGCCAAAGCCCTTCTAAGAAGTCTCCAAGTGAAGGTTTTTATGAGGGGAGGAATTACCTTGCATTTCCATACCTTTTGGAGGATGAGGTTTGCATCATGAGATATGCTTCTTCAACCTTGGGTGGGTAAGGTGTTAGTAGCATGCTCTGTTAGGCTTTTATAGATGGTCTTTGTGGTACAGAGACCATTTGGAGAAGGGTTCCATCTAAGAATATCATTCTGGTCAGAGTGAACTATGTGAGGGCTTTGGATGGTTTGGACAGCCTGTGGAGAGAATGTGGTGTTCAGAAGCTCTGGATTCCACTCATGTGTGCCTTGGATCCATAGGTCCGCAACCGTTGAAGGTAACTGAGGACTGACCACCGGCAGTAGGAGGTGATCATGAATGCTGTCCCAAATTGGTGCCCAAGGTTCTGACCAAATGGATGAATTCCCTGCATGAATCTGATATGTTGCATTTGCATTTAGGTGTGGCCGGACCTGCAGAATGGATGGCCAATAGATGGACTTTATAGAATTGTTAGTAGCTGTCCAAAAGGAAGAGTGAGGATAATATTTAGGTTTTAGGACAGCAGAAAGAAAAGGATTTTTTTGAGTTGCCACATCCCAAGCGGAGTGAATAATAAGGCTTTTATTAACAATTTGTAAATCTCTAATAAACAATCCTCCCTCTTCTTTGGACTTACAGATGTCTTCCCAGGAGCGATATGCAATGGGACTTGTCTCCTGTTCTTCTTGTACTTCTGCCTACCAAAATCTTTTGATAATGGTGTTAATTTTTTCAATGAAAGTTTTGGAAAATAGCACAGTGGACATATAGTAGATAGGAATAGAGGAGAGCACAGATTTAATATACTGAAGTCTGCCTGCATGATTTAACTTGTTGGCTTTGAGGGTGCCAAATTTAGCAAAAAACTAATTGAAAATGAAATTGTAAGCTTTGTTTTTGTCTTTGTGATTGAAAATCATAGGGTGACCAAGGTGTAGGGTATTGGGGTGAAGATCTTGGACAGGAAAAATGACTTTAATGTTGCTTCTAATGTCCGATGGCACATTTTTGCTAAAGTAAATAGAGGACTTCTGGAGGTTGGGAGTCTGACCTGAGTTGTTACAAAAGTCGTAGAGGATAGTCCTAATCCGCTGTGCCTCTTCCACATTTTCCTTACCACATAGAATGAGGTCATCTACAAAGAGAAGGGAGTGGATGGGTGGGCACCCATGTCCTAGAGAAACGCCTGCCAAATTATTGGTCTCCAGGTTCTCCTGCAATCTTATTGATAGTTCATTAATAGCAATGATGAAGAGGTAGGGAGACAAGGGGCATCCCTGTCTGAGCCCTCTCTGTGAAGCGAAGTGCTGTGAAGGGACATCATTAATTAGAACTACAAATTGAGGAGAGGAAATACAAGTGTAAATCAGTTTAATAAAGTTGTCATTTAGGCCTAACCTGCGAAGAGCGTCAGTAATGAAATTCCATTCAAGCCTGTCAAAGGCTTTAGCAAGGTCTATTTTTAACATGAAAGCCTAGTGTTTATAACTTTTGAGGTTGAAGGAATGAATGATTTCCTGGGTAAGTATGACATTGGAGGAGATATGTCTATGAGCCACGAAAGCAGATTGGGCTTGGTTAATGTAGCCAGGGAGATGATGTTTGAGGCGGTTGGCTAGAGATTTGGTGATAATCTTGTATATCACATTGTAGAGACTAATAGGTCTAAAATCTTTTGGGGTGGTAGGCTGACTGATTTTTGGAATGAGGGTGATGAAGGTTTGATTGATCTCTAAAGGCAGTGCAGCATTAGAGTAGAAATCTGTAATTACCTGATAAATATCTTCCTTGATCCATGGCCATGAAGATTTGTAGAAAGCAGCATTAAGGCCGTCAGGACCCGGTGCTGCATTACTCCTCATCTCCTTTATAATATTATGAATCTCCTGCATGTTAGGATGTGAATATGTATACCTGAATTGTGTCTCCCTTGATACCGCGTGATGTACTTCCTGTTCTTGGTGAGCATGGAGGTCTGTGGCAGCGGTTTGGGGCTGGTTGGTTGTATTGGGTGTGGAAGGGCTGTCGGTTGTGTTGGGTGCAGGAGGGTAGTTTGGATCTGGATTAGTAGGGGAGCTGGGGCCGGTATGGTAGTGAGAAGTAGAGTTATGGGAGGAGAAAATATCTAAGAAGTAGTGAATCAAGGTGTCTTCTATTTGCTGAGGAGTTGTGGCTTGAGTACCATCAGGTTTGGTGAGGTAGGTAATACGGTTTTTCCTATTTCTTTTAACTATTGCTTTGTAAAAGTAAGCAGTGTTTCGGTCACCTTGCGTCGCCCAGTTTTTCTTTGCTCTTTGTGTGTGATATTGTTCTTCTTTAGCTACCAGATCTTGATGCTTATGGTGGAGCTGTTCTTGGAGAGTATGGTCTTGTAGAGAAGGGTGGAGGGATTGTTGGTCAAGAAGCTGATTTTCAATCTGGGCAAGAAGATCATTGTTTTTGGGTTTCTTTTTCCTCCATTTCTTGAGATCTGCAGCTAAGAATTTTGTTCTCTACGAGAATACATGGTTAGTTTATTTTACCCAGCTAGTCCTAGCAATATCATGATAATCATCATCCATGAGCCACCAGTTTTCAAATCTAAAAGGCTTATTAATACGCGGGCGCGTCGTGTGAAGCATCGCTAGAATGGGGGCATGGTCGCTATACAACATGGGAAGATGGTAAATCGTAGTATCTGGGAAAGCAATACGCCATTCAGCATTGCCTAAACATCTATGAAGTCTTTCATAAGTGTGAGCTGAAGAAAAATGTCTATTCGTCCAAGTATAGGCAGGACCGCTATAGCCCAAGTCAAAAAAACCACGCTGCTTAGTGAAACCACAGAACTTAGAAATACGGACAGCATCAACAGTGCTAGTTCCTAGCTTCTCAGAAGCATGCATAATATCATTATTAAGGTCTCCCATACATAGCATAGGCAAACTTCCATAAAGTTCCACGAAGTTTAAGACACTACTCCAGATAAAACTAGACAGCCAGTGATAAGGATCACCATACACACAAACTAAACCATATTGGAGGCGGCTGGTTCTATTTGTACAGAGAGCAAAGATGTAGTGATGATGATGGTCGACGATAGAAACATCAACCTCATCACTCCATATCAACCAGAGGCCACCTGATTGGCCACACGAAGGAACAACAAAAGCGTCATTAAAATTGAAATGGTTACGAATAGAAGATCTAGAAATAGAGGAATTCGAGTTTCAGAGAGAAAGCAAACCTGAGAATATTGTCAGCAAAGGTGCACCTCTGGAAAAGCTGGCCTGACGATCTGTCCCGGTTCACTCGGCCCTTCGGGTGGTTTTCTGGGCCATTCTACAACAATGTCGTGGGGGCGGTTCTTCCCCACTGGTCCATTTTGTTTTTAAGATAGTAGTTAGATTGAGAAATTTATTTTAGCATAATTCATGAGCGAACGCGTGACCGGTTCCATGGAATGAGTACATAACTATAACTACAATAACCTACCAACCCGTACCTGAGTATGGTCTAAAAAAATCTTATACCATGCTGATGGAGCTTACAGCGTTCATCTTCTCTAGGCACTGTATTTCTATTTTTAAAAATAGACTAGAAGCCAAAAAACCCAGATTAGTTCTATATATGCAAAATAACATTTATAATACCAAATAATTCTTATATTAGATATAGTCTGAAATAATGTATTTTCTTCATTTAACTTTTTATGTGGTAAAGGTTAATACTTTTATCTACAAAATTAGTAAAATTCAGGAAGGTTTGGCTAAGGCATTAATAACTTTCATATCGGACGGAGTATAAGTTTGAGTTATATATACTTCCTCCATCCTAAAATACAATATATTGAAAGTTTTAATTTTTTTTTAAAAAATATTATAAGTGTTCCAAATTGTGTAACTTTCATCCATATTTGTCTTCCTTTTAAACCTTATCTAGGTATGAGCCTTTTAGACACTATCTTTTCCAATTGACTCATGTAATTGGTAGCCGACATCAATGACACAACTGTCTACCCTTTTAAACTATATGCTTTAGGAAATTAAGCAAGTTAACAATCAGACTAACAAATTGGTGAGGGGCATATAAGACTTTAGCTAGACTCTTTAATTGGTCTTAAAGTGTTTGGATACCTTGTATTTTGACATCAATGACACGACTGTCTACCCTTTTGAACTATATGCTTTATATTACTAGGAAATTAAGCAAGTTAACACTCAGACTAATAAATTGGTGAAGGGCATATAAGTCTTTAGCCAGACTCTTTAATTGGTCTTAAAAGTGTTTGGATATCTTGTATTTCGAAATACAAGGCATCCAAACACTTAACATTACATGATTGGACATAGTTTATTCAGGACGGATGAATTATTATAGCAGGCTCAGTCCAGAAACTATCATATACGGAGTAGTTTCGGTACGGAGTAGTTTCTATGCTTGTAGACATTATATGTAGATATTCTATTTCCAATAGATAGTTTCTTCAAAATAAAATTTGTCCAATCATGTAAGGTCAACTTGGAACAACTTGTCCACTTGATAAGTTGCTGACATATTTCAGCGGCAAGTTGTTTGTACACTTTCACGGGTTAAAAAAAATATATTGCTTAGGACAAGAGCTAGGAACATATAAGAATCTTTTAAATTATCTAGTTTGAAAACATGTAATTTATATTATAGAATATTATTAAAATTGAAAAATATAAAATTTGAAGGTGTATTCTATGAAAAATAATGGTCAGCTATATGCATCAAGTACCGTGGAAAATTAAATAAATGTTTTAACCAGAGGGAGTTTTATTTGACCACAGGCGGTTAATATGTTTTAGAGATGACCTCAACAGATGATGTATGACGTGCTTGCAGGCTGTAGCTGCTGATTCATCGAGGCAACCTAACTAGCTGGCGCATCTTCAGCGTACATTCAGTTGCAAAATTTCTTATACGAAGAAAACGCGTGGTAGGTGTGCCGTGCGTGTTACACCCTCCCTCAGTTACAACCGATTCTGTTGATCCACCCAATTGTACACGTTGACCCACTGACACTATATTGGTGATGAATCTGCTGGTTGTTGAAAAATCTATATTTTCAATAAATCAATAGCAAGAGCACTTTTTTTTTTTTTTATATATATATAACAGAGAGCAACTTGAGCTGGGCCTCTGCTTCAAAGGAAACTACCAACGACAGAACTACCAAGAGGGGTGGCTATGGTGACCTAATTTGTTAGCTATGCTGCAGCAGGCCGGAATAATCTCACGTGCATATGATGGTCAACTGCACCTATTCCAAGAGGGTGTGGCAGCAGGTGGTGGTCAGGAGAGCAAGTACTGAAGCAAGATCGTCAAAATGCAACCACAGCCAAGGAGTGGTGGACATGCAGGCAAAGATTGAATACAACGCTGGGACACTGGCAAGGCATGATGAACAACAGACTATAGGGCGCCGAACCAAAAGCGCACTCAAATCATAGTATACACCATCATGGAATTTTTGTCAAAAAAAAAAACATCATGGAATTTATGGAAGGAGAGATATATGCAAGCGAGCATTCAACAACAAGGTTCGGAATGTCCAGCATCTACCAGAAGAGCAAAACGTGATGATATTCAGTCGCTGCGTCAAGCAGAGAGGAGCCAGAGTAGTTCCCATGGCTGACTGTCCATGGATGGTTGTACTTACTCACCCGTTCGCCACTGGAAACACCACTTTCCGTTCGACTTGCATGTGTTAAACATGCTGCCAGCGTTCATCCTGAGCCAGGATCGAACTCTCCATGAGATTCATAGTTGCATTACTTATAGCTTCCTTATTCGTAGACAAAGCGGATTCAGAATTGTCTCTTTGTATTTCTTTTACTCGGTTTTTCGTTTTTTTTTCCTTCTACTTTCTACTTTGATGTAAAGACTTCGACTGCTTCCTAGTTCCTACTAAATGAAAAGGCAGAGCCCCCTGCAGTCTTGCTAACAAAAGAAGGCAAAGGCTGAAAGCATGCTGTAAAAGGCTAAAAGCTCATGCATTAACATACATTTCCAATGGGTGAATGACATTATGACAGCAGATCCATGGAGTTTTGTTTGCTGACAGAGTTCAACACTCTTATTTGATTTGCACAAACGGCTTGATAAACTGACTGGTACATAAATCTAAACAGTGGTTTAGTGAACCACAATCATCATGGTTAAGAAAAAGTATTTAGTGAACATCAATTAGAATAGAGTTGAAGCAATAATAAAACATAGCAGTAGTTCCGTACTTCCGTAGTGCACACACTTGGTGTCCTACTTAAATGGCAACGTATCCTATGAAAACCAGCTTCGTGTGCAAACTATGAAAACTCCAATCAAGGCCACAGGATTTAGATCCAACGTCTAGAATTTTTTGCACTTAAACCCTCCCACCCAACCCATTGTAATCTGATTAGCAAAGTTAATGGTGAGCCCTGCGTGGTTAATCAAAGGAAACTACCAAGTGGGGTGGTTATGGACCTCTGCGCGGTTAATCCTAGCTATAATAGGGCCTCTGCTTCAAAGAAAACTAGCTATAATAGGGCCTCTGCTTCAAAGGAAACTACCAAGCGGGGTGCTTATGGACCTATGGTGACCTAATTTTAAGCTATGCTACAGCAGGCCCGGAATAATCTCACGTGTTCTAGCTACTTAAATAACTTACTACATTACTACATGTATGTTTGGAAATAAAACCAAGAAGTAGCATGACATAGGTCTACCAAACTAGCCGAACAGCCAGGCATTTATGTGCTGTACGAAGTCCAGGCAAACACACCACACTGTATACACCAGTGACTTAGAAGAATCAACCACCACATATGCAACGGCTAAAATTCAAGCCCTCATCAAGAGGTAAAGACGACACACTGCTTCATCCTTCACCGCAAAAGATACATAACAAAAACATGTTTTCCTTACAATTAGCACCTTCAGCCTTTCACTATGATGCAAATCAATCTATGCCTCTGCTTCCACTACTACAAAAGCCTCCTATAAGAACGCCTGACTTTTTGTTTAGGGGCGGTTCATAAGACGAGGCGCCCCTACAGTGGGCACTAAAGCCCCCTAGAGGCCAGCCGCCCCTAGTAACGACATGTTAGGGGAGGTTGGTACGTGTTACGAGCCGCACCTACTATTATCGGGGGCGGCCCAATATCCAGCCGCCCCTAATGTGAACCACTCTAGGGGCGGCCGGGAGTGAACCGCCCTCGATGTGACCACCATCAGGGGCGGTTCCAGATAAAACCGCCCCTATAGTGGTCTGTAGCATAAGGCCGAACCAGCCACTTTCTTCCACCTCGGGACACTCACTCCAACTTGGTCAAACTTGGTCAAATGATACACTAAACGACCTTGAATGAAAAAATGTCCTAAATATAAAGTGTAGATCTTGATGAGGTAATAACAGATGGTATTTATTACTTTTCATTTAGAAACCATATAGGATTTGAAAAGGTGAAAATTCTCTGAATTTTTTTGAAATTTAAAATTTGAATGGTTTAAAAATTGTCGAATCCAAAAATGTCCAATATATAGAGTGTCGATCTTGAAAAGCTAAACAAAGTTGGTATTCATGACTTTTCCATTTATGAACATCTAGGGCTCCAAAAAGTAATGGGAATGTGTCATTATTATTTTCAAATTCAAAATTTTGACTTGGTCAAACTTGGTCAAACGAGGCACTAAATGACCTCGAGATAAAAAAAATGTCCTGAATATAAATTGTATATCTTGATGATCTGATGATAGTTGGTATTCATGACTTTTAAATTTAAAACCATTTAGGGTTCAGAAAACTAAAAAAATCACTGAAATTTTTTAAAATTTAGATTGGGAGAAGAGGTGGCCCTTACGAAGATGACAACCTCTTGGAACTCGTCGGTGACCTTTGTGACTTCATATTAGATCAGATTGTACATCACAGAGGCCTCTACAAAGACCCGACCTCCGAGGAGTTGCGGAGGAATCCAAAGTATCAACATATTCGTGAGTGGGAAAGGCTAAGTTTAGGGCATTGATTGAACTTGTGACGTGAATTATGTGAATTTGAATTATGGAGATGATATTCTGTGAATTATGGATGTATATATATGTTTATTCTGTGAATTATCTGTTATTCTAAATTATTTTTTTGGCGCCAAATTCAACTATAGAGACGGTTTTAAATTTGATTTTTTTTTTGGCGTCAAATGATCTATATGAGCGGTTTATAATGTGAACCGCCCCTAGAGTTAGAAAATTTAGGGGCGGTTTATAATGTGAGCCGCCCCTACAATTGTGTTTAGTAGGGGCAGTTTGTAATATTAACCGCCCCTACAATGTCATTAGTAGGGGCGGCTGGTAACACGAGCCGCCCCTGTAGTGTCGTTAGTAGGGCGGTGGAAAAACCGCCCCTACAGTGCAAGCACTGTAGGAACGGAGAGTTAAGCCGCCCCTACGATTGCAAGCAGCTTGTAGGAGCGGAGGATTAGGGCGGTTACGAAAAACCGAACCCTAAAGTAAGCTATTGTAGGAGTGTTCCTCAACCACAAGTGACAGGGGGACGAGGCGTGGGGGGGCAACCGGGGGGCTTGAGCCCTGGCTACGCTCGGCCGGGATGTGGAGCCCCCTCGCCCCAGGCTTAAATTTGTTCCCTTAATTACTCATGTTAGGAAGGGCTGAGCTAGATTAGGATCATCAGCCCATGTGCTAATCAGCTGATCACGTGATGTACGCATCCATCCACACGTAGAGGCCCTTCGGCTGTGCTGTTCGCTGTGCTGTTCGCTCGGCGGTTCGACTTCTCGCGTCGATCGGCGACGCCTAGACTCCGACTACGGATCGGCGATCAGGCACTCCTCACTTCCTCACTCGTCGCTCGGGTAGATCGCGCGAGGACTGCCGTGCTCGCTTCGTGGCGATCGCTCGGAGGCGGGGCCATTAGAATGGTTCGCGCAGGACTGTCCACATTCTAATGGTCGGCCGAGCGACAAAGATCGCGAGCCCGGGCCGGGGTGAGGCGAGCCATGAACGCCGGGTGCTGTGCGGTGATGCGATCTGAATAAATCACGGAGATCTGCGTGTGACCGAAGCTGTCGCCTCCTCCGTGAACGGCGCTTGCACCTGCTCGCTGATCTCGACGACGAGGAAGCATCCATCGAACTCATCTTCCTGGTCCTCCGTGTCTCGTGGCTGGCTTTGCTCGTGGCCCGAGGCGACAAGCGGCCACCGGCGGCATCGGCAAGAAGCCAAGAAGGTGATTATTCTTTGTATATTTTATTCTATTCATTTATTTTGATCTATTCAAACCTTCTAAAATATTTGTTTGCCCGGGCTGTTTATGAATTATGATATATTTGATTTTTAGATCTTCGATAATCAACATGAGAACCTTGAACAATTATTTTTCGAGTACAAGTGGAAGTGGAAGTGGCAGCGGCCCAACTAATGAGAACACAACTCGATCAAAGCGACCGAGGGAAGAGTTTAGTCATTCAATCTTAGTTGCTGACCCCGCACAACGCAAACCAATTGATTCTTATCCACCAGAAACTAGAGATCAATTAAAGAGAGCATATGCTTTGAGTGGTCCAACCCAACCTCATGAAATTCAGTTTCCTCGTAAATGTATGGGTGGTGAATGGAGATCATTTCAAAAGACTTGGTTTGATGATTTTGGTAGCTAGAGTACAGTGAGTCCAAGGATCTTTGCTTATTGCTTATATTGCTATCTTTTCTTTAATTCGGCAAAGGCTGAAAAATTTGGGAGTCTTTGTCTTTGCACATACAAAGGTTATGTGAATTGGAAGAACGCTAAAGATACTTTCCGTGCGCACAGTAAATCCAAGACTCATACAAAGGCTAGGATGAGGTGTGATGACTTTATGAACCAAAGGACAAATGTGGGTCGAAGACTAGTTGAGGTAAGCACGGAGGAAGAAAAACGATATGAGATTCGTTTGACATCATCTTTAGATGTTGCAAAATTTCTCATAATGCAAGGGCAACCTTTTTTCGTGGAGATGATGAGAGTTCTACTTCCCTCAACAAGGGTACATTCAGAGAGATGGTTGATTGGTATAAAGATAAGGTAGATGAAGTGAAGGATGCATATGACAAAGGTGATAAAAATTGCCGGATGATATCTCCGGATATACGAAAGGATATTGCTAAAGCTTGTGCACGGGAAGTCATTCTTTGTCACTATGGATGAGATTCGAGGCAGAAAATTCTCGGTGCTTATTGATGAGTCCCGAGATGTATCAATAAAAGAACAATTGGCAGTGATTTTGAGGTTAGTACTCCACAATTTTTTTTGCATAGAGTTTAGCATAATTATTTCTAGAATTATACTAACAAATGCACTTTGTAGGTTTGTGAATGATAAAGGGCAAGTGGTGGAGAGATTTCTTGGACTTGACATGTTCGAGTTGTACGACTATTGCCTTCGAAAAGAAGCTTTGGTCGGTATGCTTTCAAGTCACAAATTGTCTATCTCTATGCTTCGTGGGCAAGGTTATGATGGGGCTTCTAATATGAGAGGTGAATTTAATGGGGTGCAGAAATTGATTCGTGATGAAAATCCTTATGCTTTTTATGTGCATTGCTTTGCCCATCAATTGCAACTAGTGGTTGTTGCTGTTTCGACTTCTAGTGCAGACATTGCAGATTTCTTTAACTATGTTCCTTTAATAGTCAACAATGTGGGTGCATCTTGTATGAGAAAAGATGCTTTGCTTGCAAAGCATCATGATGTGTTGCTAGAGAAGATTGAGAAGGGTGAGATTTTGATTTGGAAGAGGTTTAAATCAAGAAAGTAGCCTAGCTAGGCCGGGGAGATACTAGATGGGGTTCACATTCGAAAACTTTGCTTCGCATTTTGGTGATGTGGGAGGCTATCATAGATGTGCTTGAGATAGTGAAGAAAGATTACATTAAACCAACAAATAACGGTGGAGCTTTAGGTTTAATTGGAAAAATGGAGAGCTTTGATTTTGTGTTCATCCTACATTTGATGATACAATTGTTGAGCATGACAGATATTTTGTCCAAAGCTTTGCAAAGGAAGGATCAAGACATAGTTGAAGCAATGCATTTGATCACAGATGTGAAAGATAGCCTACAGGATATGAGGGAAAATGGATGGGAGCCATTACTCAAAAAAGTGGTCACATTTTGTGAGAAGAATGAGATTGAAGTGCCAGATATGGATAAGGAAATAAATGTTAGAGGGACATCTAGAAGAAGAAAGCAAAAGGTAACAAACATGCATTACTATCATGTTGACCTTTTTCTAGTTGCCGTTGATGCCATCTTGACTGAGATGAACCACGGTTTAGTGAAATTAGTTCAGAGTTATTAATATGTATGGCTGCATTTAACCCAAGGAACTCCTTCTCTAATTTTGATGTGGACAAACTTGTGAAGCTTGCTGAAATTTATGCCGAAGATTTTGATATTGGTGAACTTGTCTGTATTGCCAAATCATCTTACACGGTTTGTCAACCGTGCTAGAAGAACTCGGACTTTCTTGGTTGCAATGACCTTGGAAAAGTTGCTGAAATTATGGTCAAGACTAATATGCACACAACTTATAAATTGGTTTATCGTCTCATTGAGCTAATCTTGATACTACCGGTGGCAACTTGACTTCAGTTGAGAGGATATTTTCAGCCTTAAACATTATAAAGACAGATTTACGTAACAAAATGGATGATGAATGGCTAAATGCTTTGATGATATGCTATACTGAGAAGGAGATATTTAGAAAGATTGATAATGAGAAGATCAAAAAGCGGTTTCAATCTATGAAAGACCGTCGTATGCAATTGCCTAAAAAAGTACTGGTAAGCTGTATTCTCTTCTAAATTCATTATTTGGAGGTCCATATATGTTTGACTAATCAATTATGTCTATTTGTGTAGGTTGCTACTTCAGAGGAATAATGTGAGGGCAACGTCACGCGTTTTTTATTAGTTTCACAATTGGACTTTTCGGTATGAATGAATTGCATCTTTTTTTTCATGATGTATTTTGTCAATCTCGTTGTCAGTCAACCTTTTCAATACAACATTGATTTAAGCTATGACATATTTGTCTATTGTGAGGAGTCATGCTAGTGTTAAGTGGCCTTAGACTTTTGTTCAGCCCGACCTAAATTTTTTCCTGGCTTCGTCCCTGCAAGTGACGATAGTAATTTATCAAGACACTTACAAGCACCATTGTGAACATGTAAAAAAACATATAAAGGACGTACAGGAGGGCCAAGATTCATGATTGGACGCAAACAAACCTACGCTTCCAACTCATCAACAACGGGAGGAGGCGAGGAGCACAGATGAACACATAGAAAGGATATCTACAGCGAATTATATATACTTTATATGGGATCTTTGTTCATTAAAAGTGTTCAGCTCTTATCAACTGAACATTTCAAAGTCACGTGACGGGGGGAAAGAAATCAAAGGGAATGTGCAGCATCTGCCAGAAGCAATACGTGATGACAAGTCGCTTCGTCTAGCACGAGAGGAGCCAGTCAACTCTAAGTGTCCACGAAGGTTGTATTTGCCTTTGTATTTCTTTTACATGTCTTTCTGTTTTTTCCTCCTTTCTCCTTTGGTTTTAACTTTAATGTAAAAACTTCAACTGCTTTCTACTAATAAAATGCTAAATGAAAAGGCGAGCCCCTGCCCGTCTCACTAAAAAAAGGCAGAGGCCAAAAGCATGCTGTAAAAGACTAAGATCCTGTTTGGTTTAGGGACTTTTTAGTCTCTGGTAAATCAAACAGGAGGACTTTTCGGGACTATGAAAATCAGACTAAAATGTAGAAGACTCGTCTTTTTGGGATTTTTTTCCTACCCCCGCCCGCACCCAACCTTATCCTCTCCTCGCTCGTCTCGCCCGATGCTGCTCCCCGCTCGTCTCGCCCGATGTCGCGGCCGAGCTAGCACCCCGCGACGCTGCCCTGCCGTGCTCTCCTTCCTCCCACTCCCACCAATCCGCCACCCGCCACGGACCACATCGAGACAGAACACAAGCCCCGCCGCCAAGAAAGCGCAGGACCGGACCGCACCTAGCGGAGAGGATCACGAGGAGGAGCGGCGGCGGGGACGCGAGCGCGTCGCGAGCATGGCCTCCGCGTAATTCCAAGCGGCGGTGGCGGGCGGGGGGCAGCGCCGCCGCCGGAGAGCAGCGCCCGTGCCGGCACCTCCGCGAGCCCCACGGACCGGGGCACGTCCCCGGTCTCGCCCGCTGCCCACTCTCGGCCGGCGGGCGGGCCGGGCTGCGCCGCCCGCCGTGTACTCGCGGCCCACCCCGGCCACGCCGAGAGGGAGGCGGCACTGTCATTGCCATGGCTAGCCCGCAAGTGTGTTACGCTCGCCGTCGCGTGGAGTGCCGCGGTGAGGGGAGAGCCTGCAGGTGCTGTGTGCTGGGGTCGGCCGAGTCGGACGCGTGGTCCAACAATCCAAGGCAGCCCTCATTAATTAGGGGTAAATTGGTCTTTAACAGCTTATTAATGACTTTTAGTCCCTGGGTAGTATGTGGAACCAAAAAGCTAGGGACTAAAATTCAAAAAAAAAAAAAAGCTAGGACTAAAAAAAGTTTAGTCCCTAGGAACCAAACAGCCCCTAAAAGCTCATGGATCAACATACATTTGCAATGGGTGAATGACATTATGACAGCAGATCCTTCGACTTTGTTTGATGACAGAGATAAAAAATCTCATTTAATTTGCACAAACAGCTAAATATACTGAGTGTACGTAAATCTAAACAGTAGTTTAGTGAACCACAATCATCATAGTCGATTAGTCGTGTCCTAAAAAGAGCACGATCATAATTCATGAGTGGATGCAAAGATTGGTCAGAAAGGAGAAAAAATATTCGAAAGGTGTACTAGCACACATATGAACACAAAAGAGAATTGCACAGGAGGTTTATGTATGATCCTGATAGAATGAAAATCGTTAATCTCATCAGGACGGAAAATTGCAATGCAGCAGCACACAATATGGCAACATCACCAATTATCGGTACAAGAATGTGCCTCAATTCAACGGTTATACTTTAATCAGTTGTTTACTCTAAAAGCCTTGCTCAACACCTTTGCCTCTTCCACAGCACACAATAAGGTGTTTTTCTGGCTTTTAGTCAAGGACAGATTGAGTACTCGTAATATTCTCAGGCGAAGGAATATGTTTCTCCCATCCTTCAATTGTGTGCTCTGCCCCATTGATGTTGAGGAATTTGTAGACCATCTTTTTTTGGAATGCGGCTTTGCCAGAAACTGCTGGGGTCTTCTTGGGCTAACTATCATAAGCACTCCAGATATCTTTCAAAGATTCGAGTCTTAAGCTTCAACTTAATGTCAGCTTCTTGATGGAGATTATTATCATCATGTGCTACTGCGTTTGGACGATCAGGAATGATGTTATTTTCAGGGATATCCCGGCTGATTGCTTAAGATGCCTGGAGCTCTTCAAGCATACATTTGGCCAACTCTTGTGGAGAGCCAAGAAGAAATTCTTCCCTGACATTGAGCTATGGCTAGAGCAGCTTGTTTAATTGTTTTGATCTTTTTTGTTTCCTTTTTGTATCTTGAATGTCCTGTTTCTAGTTTACCCTCCCCCGCTCTTTATTTTGTTCCTGTAAACTCTCTCTTGTAATCAACTTGGTTACTTTTAAAAAAAATTCCAGTAGGGGCTTCCAGCCCCTCCTGTTCTTGATAGCACATTGTGCCTCTAATATCCATGTATAGAGAATCTACAGATCTGCATATTCGTCTGAAAAATGAAAAATAATACTACCTCGACAGGAAACTGAAAAGACGAATAAACGAATCTATGTTTCCAGCAGATGCTGAACCAGTACAAGGAAATTGATGCTAGGTCCATTTTCTCCGCTCTATATGTACCTTTGGACCATGTGGCAGCTTGCTCTTATCCTCTCCAGATTTGCAACTTTGCTGAAGCAGAGAACCGCAACAAAAGGGTCAATGTCTTCAATGCAGTGAGCTGTTGGATGCATGCAGATTCAGGCAAAGTCTTCCAAAGGTAAGTATCTAATTTGAATTCCTCAAGGGAAGTGATCTCCGGTAACCACTCTGGCAGTCTTTTGATATTCTTACAGTTCAAAATCTCTAGCTTCCGGAGGGATCTCCATCCACGGATGCTCTCAGGCAAAGGCATCGCGTCAGCACAGTGGTCGATAGTCAATTGTACAATACAATCTAAGCACGCAAGACTGCTCCATGATGCAGAAGACAGCCCCCTGCTGTGCCTAATCTCCATTTTGGATGATTGTGGAAACAGGGTGGATGGTCCCATGATTCGCTGAAAAGATGGACATAGGTCTTGGCCTGGTCGTGTGGGACTGCCTGTGCCTGATAAGACATATTTGGCGCTCCTTGGGATTGATGGTTCAAACCTCAATCCAGAACAACAGTGTAACTCCAAATCTTGAAGGCTTGGGAACAAATTCTCCTCGCCACTCTGCTGCTCCTCCATATATATTTTGAACTTCTTGTCAGTTATTTCTGAAAAGATAATTCTTCTGAGCTTTCTAAGTGGTTCGGTGCACGAAATGCAAACTTCCAACCTCTGGCTCTCTATCTGTGAAATGCGCAGCTCTTGGAGGGTCTGTAGCTGAGCCAGACGGAGATGCTCAAATCGCACACTGGAGAGCTCCAGTTTCACAAGGTTTGGGAGGAGTGACATCCAACGAGGGAAATATGCACCATTATATCCCTTTACACTAAGTATTTCGAGGGAATCAAGATCTAATAGTTCATCATCAAATATAGGATCCCAAAGATGTAGTTCAACAAGCTGGTGCCCACAAATTCTCTCCACAGAAATACCACTTGAGCCATAAAGAACGGGGTTCTACATTTATTGGTCAAGAATAAGAAAAGGTAAGGCATGGCCACATAAACTGATTGTTATTTCGTACACAGCAGAATATGAGTCATACCTAATGCGAGCGTTGACACTTATTGGTCATCTCATCAATAAGTTGTCATGTGCATATGTAGAATATGTGCAGAGAAATTTCTTCATCTAAAAAAGGGTGCAGAGTAATTTACCTCAATTATATCTACATTTCCAATGTGTTTGATCTTGTCTTTGTCCTCTCCTGATGTGCAACGCTCACGGAGTCTGTAGTTGCACTTCGTGAGGACCAGCTTGTCCAAAGCAGTGAGGTTTTGAATGGATTCGGGCAATAGCTCGAGTTTGGCTGCATGTACACTCAGCTCACGCAGTGAGTTGAGTTCTCCAAGCCATTCCGGAAGAGCAGAAAGATTCCAACATTCTAGCATCTCTAGCTTCATAAGGTTGTGGTAGCTTCGGATGCTTTCTGGCAAGGTGATAAGGTCGACGCAGGAATGAACACTCAGCTGTTCCAGATTAACACAGTACTGAAGAAGTTTAGAAATATCTGAAGAAAATCCGCAGTTCTGAATTTTCAAGTTCAATAATTCCAAATTCGAACTACCAATGTATCTTTCAGATGACAGTACATTGCTGCTTTTTTCTATGATACAGCTCCGGCTTCCTGGAAAAGCTGGAACAAACCTCAGCCTGGGGCAGTTTCTAATGGTAAGTACATGGAGATTAGGAAATATTTCATCCGCATGGCTTCCCTGAAGCTTCAGCTCATCATCACAAGTTGATAGTGTGGTTGTCCACACCTCAAGGTTGTCCATACTCACAAGCATAAGTTCTCTCAGTTTCAAAAATGCCCTCTCAGCCCCATATATATCACCACCCACTTTTCTGATGCAAGGCATATTTGAGATCTGCAGCACTTCTAAGTTTGCTAGTTGGCCTAATAAAGGGATATGTTCACAGCGTAACATGTCAGAAAGCTCAACTTTCACAAGATTCGGAAGGAAATAGCTTATATCCGTTGCCCAGGGACAAAATGTATCACCCCTATAGCCTTTTATTTCAAGTGTTTCTAGGTTCCCATGAGGCTGGAGTTTCTGGAGAACCACAGAGTCATTGACTATGCTTGAATCCTGTGGTAAACTGCCACGGGACCATTTAAATATCAGCGATCGCAATTGCCGGTATTGGGCCAACTTGCTGCATTTGCTTGCTTCCTCTATTGTTTCAATATGCTCAAGATTTTGGATCATTAACGACTGAATTCCATTATCAAGATACTGATACAGAAAAGAGAAGTTACTGGAGCAACTGGTGTTGGAACCAGCGGCAATTTGTAGGCAGCGCTCTTCCTCCTCTTCTTCGTTCTGCTGGATGTAGGTAGGGCTTGAGCCTACCCAACCCCCGTGCTTCGGTCTCACAGTAAAAAGAGCCACCTGTGTCATACCATGTGCATGATTAATTAAGAGCTAAAGTCAGATGGCACGGTTTTATGTTTAGCAATTAACTTACTCCATGCATGACAGTTTTTATTATAGGTAAATTAAATTATTTTTCTTAATTAATTTGGTGGAGTTGATTTTAGATCTTTTCTCAAATTCCAAGAAAAGTGGGCTTGACTTACTTAAAAGAAGTAGCGGCAACTTACCTGTCTTGTATTGACGTATGGAATTCCATAAACGTACAGTTCTTTCCTAATAATGTTGCTTCCATTTGCTTCCTGAAGCTCAAGAGATGATATAGTGATTTTTTCCAATCTGGTCATTTCGTGCAGATTTGGCCGCAAGGCATCGATCCTTTTGATGCCATGCAATTCAAGTTCCTGTAGTGATGATTTGAATAGAATCAACAGTCGATTATGGAACTCCTGGGTGCAATTTGTTATCTTGAGTTTCTGTAGGGCTCAGGAATAGACTCCCATATGTACATTTCAGGGAGGTCATCATCATCATCATGTCTGTTTATGAAGATGTTGCTTTGGATGTTATCAACTTCAAGTTCCCGCAGTGATAATTTGAACAGCAGCAACAGTCGATAAACAAACTGAGGGCTGCATTTTGTTATCTTGAGTTTCTGTAGGGCTCCAGAAATAGAATACCATTTGGTGTCCCGTCCGTGTTTTAAGAAACGAAACTTCCAAGGTGACTCCCGTCCGATATTATCCAGATCGAGAACACTGTCATTGATGAAGAGCTCTTTACACATTGGGATATAATATGGGTATAGTTGTAGATTCTGGCAGCTTTCAATCTTGAAGTAATCAAGCGTAGGGACTGCTGCCTGTTCTCTTGTTTCATTTGATGGACCTGGAGTTTGTGCTAGCCTGCTGCTGGTAACTGCTGGTGTGTCATTTCCGCCACCAGTGTTCTGTGTTATGTTTGTTTTCCTCCACATGGCACGATACAGAGCTTTCAACAAATCCTTGGCCTTCACAAGCAGGGCTTGGGCTGCTAACTTATACTTTCTTTTAGCTTGCTTATTTGAAGGAAGAGAACCAGGTAACTCGTCAGATTTGTCTGCTGTTTTGCTCTCTTCCTCACCACAGTCACGACTTGATGCCACTTCATGTAGTCCTATCTCATCTCCTGTTAGTTTCTCTACCTTATGACAGTCGATACTTAATTCCACCATCTCATTTACTTGTGTCTCAGTGTTGTCATCATAAAATATATGCACAGTGGTACATTTTCTCAGATTAACCAATGTAAGTCGTCTTAGCTTTTTGCATGGTGCAATTCTTACATGGCGAAGCAGGGGCATATTATTGATTTCCAGTTCTTGAAGATTTGGCAAATTTCCCAATGCAGGAATGTGGTCACATCCCTTGAGATTAGACAATATTATTTTCACCAGATTTGGGAGTGAGTCAATATTGCTAATCCAATCCGGAAATATTGTTCCATTGTAGCCTTTTATAGAGAGATGCTGTAAATTCTGATGGGGCTTCAAATGTTCCAGCACTTCGGTAGCCTTTGTTAGACGATCCATTTCAATAGAAGAACCAATATAAGATGAGGACCATTCAAGACTCAAGAAATGAAGTTGTTGCTTCCTGCCCAGTTCCACTTGCTTTGCTTCCTCTGGTGATACTACATTCTCAAGGCACTTGATATTTGGCTCATGCTGTGTGAGATCCAGGATCTGCTGGAGAAGCATAATATTGCTGTGGTTGTCACCAGGTGATTGTGTCTGTACATTGAAGTTAGGCAAGGTTAAAAGGTCTACCAAGCTTGCAATGCCTTGTGCTGAGAAGAGTGTGAACCCTCCAACTGACAAGTATTTAAGACAAACCAAACGTTGGGTGACGATATCCTCTTGCAGCATACCTAACTCTAGTTCTCTATTAGGGTCTTCTGAACTCCCTACATTTCCCACAGAGGTTCCTGGATCTTCAAAATAAGCTTTTGCACCGACCCCAGAGAGATTTAGGTACTCCAACTTACCAAATTTCCATTGCGGGATCAAATTTAGAAAATTCTGAATTCGACAACAACCTGATAGATTTAAACACCGGAGCTCAGAAAGACTGGTACAGGAATTTGGAAGGGCAACCAGATTAGTACAATCTGATAAGTCCAAAATCTCCAACATCCGACAGCCAGCATCAATATTGCAAAATTCAGGAAGAACTTCAAGAGAGGTACAACCAGACAAATTCAAGACTAGAAGCCTCTTCATGTACTTAAATAATCCACTAGGCAATAGTTTCAGCTGGTGGCAGAAGGACATATTTAGATGTATCATACTTGCAAGGTAAATGAAAGATTCAGGCAGCCCATGGAGTTTGTAACAGTGCAATAGATTGAGAAACGAAAGATTCTGAAGGCCACCAAAATTTGAAGGCAACGTTTGAAGCTGAGAACAATATGAAAGGTTGAGGAATGCAAGTTTCCGAAGCTCTCCAAACTCTTCAGGCAGCGATTGTAAGTTACCACACCCTGATA
Organism: Hyparrhenia diplandra; assembly: GCA_015847255.1. Lineage (NCBI taxonomy): Eukaryota > Viridiplantae > Streptophyta > Magnoliopsida > Poales > Poaceae > Hyparrhenia > Hyparrhenia diplandra. Next base: position 156,803 of record JADLZK010010909.1, read on the forward strand.
CGTTCAGGTGCAGTAGCTCTTTGAGTTTATGAATGCCCTGTGGCAGCTCTTTAATATTTGAGCAGCCATGTAGGTCCAAATATTGTAGGTTGACAAATTCAGAAATATAACTGGGAATTTCAACAAGGCAAGTATTTTCAGATAGGTTCAATGCTTGTAAACCATGCAATGAGCTCAGGGACTTAGGCAGCAGACCAGTTTGCATTCCAGATATATTTAGGAACTTCAACAGTCTCAAATTGCTGATAGAAGCAGGTAGATCAGAAATAGTACATGCACTTAAATCCAGCACACGTAAGAATTCTGCTCCCATCAGAGAGTTTAAAGTAGTCTGAACAATGCTGCACTCCTTAAAATGAAGACCTCTTGCTGTCCTAGGAATAGACCAAGAAGATGGGGATGAGTCGCATAAGTTTGAGAGCAACATGTATCGACAGTTATCTATATTTGTAGGAGGATTTTGCTGCCTAGTGTCAAAGGCAACAACTTCGTCACCCGCAACTAATCTTGCAAGCTCATGAACCAAATCATGCATCTGGAATAATACACCTCGAGGTTTGCTATATCTTGCAAATAGCTGAAAAGTGAAATGTATCCATGTTAGTCAACTACCTTCTGCAGTTCAGAAATATATTAACCAGCACGTATATTATAAACAAAATAGAAATAAATTTTGGGGGGGTGGGGGGACTACATGAGGAATAGAACCTTGATCTCCAATAATATGAGCAGTGAAGAAAAATGAAAGTCTTACGGTAGGGGACATTCCAGCTACATCGTGAAGAAAAGACATCTCATGAAGACCCTCAAAGCATCTTTCTCCAGCTTGTTGTGCAGTTAATGATTTGCCATGGAGCTGAACAAATCCGAGAGAAATCCACTGCTGAATCAAGCTACTCTTCTCTATATAGCAGCCTTTGGGAAAAACAGCACAATATGCGAAACAGAGCTTGAGATGATAAGACATGTATTGATAACTAAGCTTCAGTGATGGTAGCACTTTCGTATCTTTGAGTAACCGCCCATCATCTCCATTTTCTGCCCAGATATCACTATCCAGTATAGCTTTCCATTCATTAGTTGTCCGGCAAAGGTATCCAAGAGAAATTGCTGCTAGTGGCATTCCTCTGCATTTCTTGACTATCTGTCTTCCTATACTTTCCTTATCAACATCCACCTTTCCATGTGGAAATGCCTTTGCTCGGAACAACTCCCAGCAGTAATTGTCCGGTAAAGCACCTAATTCTATTGTCAAACTCCCATTCATAAGCTTAGCAACTTTTACACTGCGTGTGGCTGCAATGATCTTGCTGCCTGCTTTAGCACCCCGCAGCAATGCTCGTAGTTTTTCCAGCTCATCTGGATCTTCTTCCCATATGTCATCGAGAACAATAAGAAATCGTTGCCCTTTTATAATAGTTTTCAATCGGTCGCGTGTAGCTTGCAAGGTGATACCAGCAGGGTTGCTTGATTTATCCAGTTGGGAGATGATAGATTGACCGATGGTCTTGATATCGAATTTTACGGAGACATAGACCCATGCTTGGATTTCAAAGAATTGCCTTGTTCTATCATCATTGAAGACCATCTGGGCAAGAGTAGTTTTACCTACTCCTGGGAAGCCAGAGATGAAAACAATGAGGCAGTTTGAGTCATCTGTTTGCAGCATACTGATTAATCTTTCTTTTTCTTCCATCCTCCCAACAGGAACTTCATCAGCATCTGAGAATGTCTCCCGTTTCCTGATTACTTCTTCATCATTGTTACTAGGGTTTTGTATGAAGTTAAATTTATTCTGAAGATGTACTATCTCCTCAATAGTTTCCCTCATTCTTTTCATTTTATGAGGCATCTTCAACCTTTCAAAGCATAAAACTAACCCCTGTTTTCAATAAATGGCATGGGTCAGAAACTTGTTCATAATAACTTAATAAGCTACAGTAGTTTAGCTTTGAAGTAGATGGCAAGTGGCAACTCACCTTTGTAGCCTTGGCGCTAAGCGCAAGGCCTTCATCCTTGTGGGAGGTGGTCCAGGACTCAAAGAGTAGCAGCATATCCTCCAAGTCATAAGCTGCAGCCTTGAGCTTCTTAAGCGTGTGTTGGACACTCTCCAGCCTTGACGAGTGCCTCTCCGCGTCCTTGAGGAAAGATTGGATAAAGGACAGCTTGTCCTTGATGTTCTTATAATCTTCACTGAAATTCAACCGCGCACAAATCTCGTTCCAGGTGGCATCCAAGGTAAGGCTAGTCAGCTTGCTGAAAACCGTCTTCAGCGCGACAGAGGCTAGCAACTCCCCGACCGCAACCATTGTCAGATATGACGGGAAAGAAATAGGCTGCTGAATTTCAGTGATCTATAGTACGAGATTTGAAATTCCAGGAGCAGAGGCCAACTAGATGTGACGCATGGGGCGGCATGGCGTCGGGGTTGACCACACCTGCAGCTGATGGATGAGCACAATGATTGGAATTTTGCAATGCCAACGAAACACCTGTGATTTTAGAATGAAATCGAATATATTTAGAGGTTTTATTTTCACAATCGAAATTCTTTGATTGGTCTCACTTTGACAGTGCAGGTGCAGTCACTTCAGCAACTCTCCAGCTGCTACCATAGTCGGATGGATTGGATATAACCAAGTACCAATATGCTGCACAAAACCAGCTATTGTCAAGTTAGGGACAAACAGTATAGGAAAGACCAGAGCAAGGCGGCAGGCGCCATGAACCTTACCAGCAGGAGGAGAGGCAGTGAGTGATCTGGGCACTGTGTGTCTGTCAAATCCGGCGAACCTACGGCTGCAAGTACAAGCGGGCCGGGCAGAAGGCCAGCCAAACAGGCAATCGTCTACTCCTCACTCTGTCCGCCCTCCGATGTGGAGGGCATTGCATTGGGAATGCCGCAGTTGGATTTTGCTGTTGGAAGTTTGGAAAATGGTCGTGTCGTCGATCTAGGAGTAATCGTGATGATGCACCCGAGGAAAATCTCTTGTAGACCATCGATGCTTCCAAATGAGTTGGTAATTTAGAATGCAGTATGCACCGAGGAGGGAGGAGTACAAGAAACTCTCACCGGCCATTAAAAAATTCTGGGTTTCACACGGGATGAGGCCCAATCCCCATACCTCTTCAAATTGGCACCTCCATCTCGACATGCGATGCGACTCAGCACAGCGGAGCCCACAGTGAGCTTATCCCCCATTCCGATTCTTCCAATCTCTGTCTTCTTGTTCTTGTGACCGATGCCAGTCGGAGGTGCGACTCCATCTCCATCGGTCAATCCAATGTCTTCTCCAATATTGGATTGATCTCCAATGCCAGTCGCGCCACCATCGGTCAATCCAGTCGGTGGTGCGACTCTCCTCCGATATTGGTGACCGATGCAAGCACCAAAGAGCGTCAACCTCGCAATAGCAGCGACTGCCATTGGAGGTGCTGCCGCCATCGGATGGTCGAAGCCGCGCGTACGTATCCCAATCTCCAAGGATTACATCCGTTGTACGCTTCCCACGATCTGCCGCCATCGGAAGAGGATAGATGGGAGCATGGGACTACGGGAGTAAGGGCTCGTTTGGTTTGGGTGGGGGGATTCGGGGAGGGAATGGGAGTTGAAGAGGAGGAGACTTAAACTCTGTTGTTTGTTTTGTGGGACACGGAGTTGTAGCGGGATGAGGAAAGGGCGTTGAGAGGCCGAACTCCCACCGATCTATTCCCGCATGGGACCCCTGGTATTTCATCGATGTGGCAGGGAGTTCAAGGCACAAAGACTAAAATTAGTAATGATGTTGTCAATTCCCATGCCTATTCTCACGTACCAAATGGTGGAGTCCAATTCTATTTTTAGCTCCCTCTATCAATTCCCAACACATACCAAACAAAGGATTGAGACTAGAAATCAAACTCCCATGCTTATTCCCTCATCAAACTCCCACCTCCAATTCTCATACCCCCTCCCAATACTTGCCAAACGAGCCGTAAGGGGAATTTGGTGAGTTTCGCGGAGAATTTGGGATTGGGATTTTGGCAAGAACAGAGAGAAGACCTTTACTTAATGTGGGCCGAACTTTCATCCATTAAGTATCATGGGCCACATTTGTCCCCTTTTTTTTTTTTTTTCTCCTGAGACAACAAGATGTGATCTTCATGGGCTGCAGCAGAGCCTAACTTAGAAGTAAATCTTTTTTTAGAAAAAACAATTGTACATGTATATAGAAAATGAGTACAGCTTCTAGACCCTCTTTCAAGAATAATAGTACAGCTTCTCCTCTTTGAAGATTCCATGTTGTATTTTTTTTTTTTTTTTGAAAACGTGCATTACCACGTGCTTCACTCCATATTGAAACTGAAAGTTGGTTTTAGTTTTGTTAGCTTTATCTTTCACTATGCATATGCAAGAAAATAAACTACTCATTCTGTTTTTAATATGGGAGAATTTGGTGTATGGCCCTTGGAAAAAAAACGCAGCTTAGTTATTTGGCCCTTTTCAATCAAATTTGGCTTTGTGGCCTCAAACCAAATTTTATTTACCTCTAGGGTCTTCTGTCCATTTTGGCCTCTAACGTGTTAAGTGATAAAAAAAAAAAATACAGTTTTATTTCTTTATTGTATGGTTTGAGTACATAATATTTTTTAACACGACATAATCACATATATATAGACAATGCATAACAACACATATTCTCCATTATCCATTATACTCAAAATACATAATAAAGAAACTAAACTCTGTTTTTTATTTTTACTTTTTTATTTTATTGTTAGGGGTAAAATGGTATTTTTACCTTTAACTTAACACTATTAGAGGCCCAAAATGTACGGAAGGCTATAGTGCTAAATTAAATTTGGTTTGAGGCCACGAAGCCAAATTCGATTGAAAAAATGACCAAATAACTAAGTTATGTTTTTCTAGGCCCGGCCATACACGCGGTCGATTCAGCTAGATTGGGCGGAATTGACACCCGTTCGTCGACCGTTGAAGCTCCGAAGAGGGCGTACGGGGCTGCAATCTCGCCGGGCGGCGACGAGCGGCAAGACGAGCAACAGCGGGGGAGGGGAGGAGCCGTGGCGTGGAGGGGGGCGGCCGGCGGCGGGCGTTGGCGCGGCGGCAGGCGGGCGGCGGCGGCAGCGCGTCGGGCTGGGAGGAGGAGGCCAAGAGCTGAAAACGATAGATATGTTTTTATTGTTTGCTTATCCCCTAGAGATTACATGTCTCTTGCTTATATAGCCCCGACTAGTTGGACTTGTAATCTAAGCAATCTCTATAAGGTTCCCTTATACGACTAGGATACCTTTACAAGCAATTCCTATTTTATTATTTCCTAATAAGGGTCTCCCTTATAGATGAGATAGCCCCTTGCACACCAAAAATTACCTAAGATAATCTTAACTTAAAAGCGAAGCAAACTCGAAGTCGCATGAGAGAAGGGAAGCAGCGGCGGGGGGGCCGGCCCGCACGCCGCGCCCTGGCCTCTCCTGGGCGGCGGCCGTTGCGTTTGGCCCAATTAGCCACTCTCGAGGCTGGCCCAATTCTGATTCATGACATACACATAATTCTCCCTTTTAATATTATGTAACATGAGATTCTAGAACTTGCTGCAGCACGGATTGATGTGATATTAATAACTCTATTATTAATCTAAATAAACTTAGTAGTACCTAGTTAAGAAGATGATTTTTTCTTCGTCACATCTACTACACTAGTTAATTATCTAGCCATCTTCATCATTGATTTTTTTTTTATCAAATACGTAAAAGGCTTGTGCATCATTATATTAAGATAGAGAAAAATGGTTTTGTTACAACAACGTACCTCTCGGACACGCTAGGCGGAGCAAAGGTTATGCAATGAACTTTTTTTTTTTTTTGAACATTCACGGGGGATTTCCCCACCTGAATTTTGTATCCTCGCACCTCGCCACCATTGTACTGTGTGGCTGTGTCCCGGACGCCCGCGATGCCATTTTCATGGCTAGAACTCCATCGAATACACCCCAAAACACATGTTTTCTCGCAACGCTGCCAACGCAGCCGGTGGTTGCAGCAACACACAGCAAGCCGATCCTTTGTTCGTTCTATGTGGTTGATGTATACACACATACGTGCGCAGTGTGCTCAACTCTGATAGTGATACCATAATATGTATATATATAGGCGCTACACCCTGCAGGCTGCAGCATCGATCAAAAGCCTGAGCTGTGCGCTCACTCACCACACCAGGCTGTGTTAGCTGCTCTGTACTGTCTCTTTCGGCTCTACCATCAGAATGGCTACGCGTACTGTTCTTCTCATCACCGCCGCGATGGCCATCGCCGTCGTGGGCGCTCTGCTTCCGGCGACCGCTTCGGCCCGCCGGCACAATACAAGGTCGGCGACAATTCCGGCTGGAACCTCGGGGTGGACTACGGTGTCTGGGCCAGCGCCAGGGACTTCCAGTGGGGCGACCAGATCGGTACATCACCTGCTACGCGTGTGAACAACCCTGCATGCACGATGATTGTGCGCTCGTGATTGGCCGACTGATTGACTGACCTATACGCGCGCTACCAATCGTGATCCGTTGCAGAGTTCGTGTACCCGAAGGGCTCCCACAACGTGGTGGTGGTGGACAAGGCAAGCTACGATGCGTGCACGGTGCCGAGCGGCGCGGTGACGCTGGACTCCGGTGACGACTATGTGAATCTTGGCGGCGACGACAAGCGTGTATTCTTCATCTGCGGCTTCGAGGGCCACTGCCAGTCCGGCATGAAGCTCGCCTTCGACGTAAGTAGACCACTGCAAAATTGATGTGATCAGTCATGCGCCTCAGTCACCTCTCGAGTGTGCTGTGTGCGCGCTGCTTGCATTGCTTGCTTGGTCTCAGCCGTCTCTGCGCACAACTGGAAACCTGAAGGGAGTACACACAGTTTACAACGCTGATTTCAATTTCGATATACTTTTTTTTTATCTCAATTTCGATATATACTTAGTGATGAACTAAACGGAGTGGTATATGTATGGGAGTCTCCATATAAAGTTTGCACGATCCTTAAAGCTTCTAAGAATAAATTATGTACTTTTACATTCTTTTCCCCCCTCACGGATCCCTCATATGAGACCAGACTGAGGTAAGCCCGTGCTGATGGATCTTTTCACGATCTGACTTTGTCCGCGGCGAGTGCACGACATTGTCGAGATAGTGAGCGGAGAGAAGCAGTTATGTCGAGTTTCGACCAATGGCTATCATCACCTGCAAATGGAGCGCTTGATTGGCTAAGCGTGCCTGGATAAGAAACATGTCGATCGGCGCTAAACGTGTGATTAAATACATAGCCAATAATAATACATGAAAAAAATAGTTAAATGGAGTAGAGTAAGACATTATTATTTGTGACTAGCACAATGTCTGCGCTAATGCTACAGACAAATCAAATATAACTAAAATATTTTTAAAAAAGAATGAAATGTGTCTTAGGTCCTTAAACTTTTCCCCACCGCTCATCGAGGTACATGAACTTTTGTTTTGCTCACCTGGTTCCATGAACTTTTCCCTACCGCTCATCTAGGTCCAAAAACGGTTCAAACTACCCTCCAGATGGTTTTGCATGGCGGATTGACTACATTAACCACGTTTTTGCTACAGTAACAATGGTTTTGGAAATCACAGAAAAAATCATAAAATAGAAAATCTAATTTTGTTGGACTCCACATAAATAGATCTACACATTGAACATATAACATAGTATGATTTAGTGCAACCTTTTTGAATGGTTTTGAAAAGTTTAGGGGTAAGATAACCGGTTTCAAAAACTTTATACTAAAGCATACTATATTATCATACTATATTATATGTTCATTGTGTAGATGTACTCATGTGGAGTCCAACCAAATTGAATTTTCTATTTCATGATTATTTTTATTTGCTATTATTTTGTAAAGATTTGGCAAAAATAAATAAAAAGGAAAAGGCAAAACCTTTTGTTAGTGTAGCAAAATCGTGGTTACCGTAGCAAACCCGTCGTCCAAAACCCACGGAGGGTAGTTTGAACCATCCTGGATCTAGATGAGGGGTGGGGAAAAGTTTGTGGACCCGGATGAGTAAAACAAAAGTTCATGGGCCCGAGATAAGCGGTGGGGAAAGGTTTAAGGACCCATGACACATTTTACTCGATAAAAACTATATATTTGCCAATCAATAAGATCTAAACTTGGTAACAAAATATTTGTTACCACTGTGACATGCTACCCACAAGCAACACATCATGTAAGGTTCCAAATGAAGCGATGTGTCAATCGTGCCGAATAAGGCGTCACGGCTGGACCGCATCCTTGACAACGTCCACATTTATCATCAAACATAATAATTTCCAAGCACCAAAATAGGTACTGATTGGCAGCCAACATGTCTCCACGAAGTGGATGGCCACCTGCCTGTCGTGGGCAGCGATGACCCCGTCGGAGGCTGTGGTAGCGCCCGTCCCATCGGCATCCCACATTGGGGGGGGTTACGGAGAAGAGGGTTGGGGACGGCGGGAGGATGGGGCGGACGCCCACTCGGCGGGCGCGAGAGAGCGAGGCAGGGATTCAATCCCGGCCGGGCGTGCGTCGGGTGGAGGGCATGCGGGGGGGCGGTGCCGCCTACATTGAAGCCGGCGTGCGTTGAAGCCTCAAAACAATCGGGTGGCAGGATTGCCATTGAAGCATGTGGGGGTGTTTCTTAACCCTTGATTCTAACAATCTCGGCGTATAATAGTTGGAGGCTCTTTGTAGGGAATATAATCTTGAGTGGACATATTGTAGTTTGTATTGGTCTATTATAGTAGAAGAAGAAGAAGAAGAAGAGATGGATCGATCAAATTAAATAAGGTTGTAGGTCACTAATACAATATTTATTAACCGAGGTGGGCAAAATGCCATAACCGAAGCGGTTTCTATTAACCATCTTAGATGAAAGTTCATGGTTAATGTAACCTTTTCTAAGGTGATTTGTTGCCCACGACGATAACTCGAATAAAAAAAGACAAAAAAACGTGGATAAGCCCGCTGAACCCATCCATGGGCTTGCCCCGCTGCTCGTCGAATCCAGCCACTAGGGCCCGTCCTCCTCTCATCCACGCCAAATCGGCCGCCCGAAGTTGCCGCCGCCGCCCGAAGCCTCGCCGTATAAGCCTGCGGCCTGGATCTGCTGCCACTACTAAGAGGCCAGGGCCACCACCGCATGGCATGCAACCACTTCTCACCGCCAGGATGCGTGGTCCCCTCACCTTCACTGTTGGCCCCCAACTTCGCATCGCTGCTCCTCTGACATGGTTGTGGATCTGAGGGGAAGGACACCGTTGTGGTAGATCTATATGTAAAACGATATGGCAACGTTGGCTGCCTATCTTGGCTCGCCTACGGCTCCGTGTTAGCTTATATATGCATACAAACTTGTGTTACAAGCTAGGGCATCATGGCCCTCAAGATATTCGGTTAGGAGGTAATCTAGATCTCAATAACTAATCCTATCCTCCACCGGTATCTTGTTGTTACGCAATGCACGGTCCTTTGTCGTGTTACATCTGCGTATTACAATTGTTACAATGTTACATATCTTAACACCCCCGTTCAATCTATACTTGTCTTTTCTACAAGATTTAGATTGTTCTTGAACTCTTCAAATTTTCTTACTGGCAATGCTTTGGTGAAGCCGTCAGCTACTTGATCTTCAGTTGGGACGAACCTCACTTCAAGCTGCTTTTCGGCAATCCGTTCCCTCACAAAATGGAAATCAATTTCTATATGTTTAGCTCTAGCATGAAACACCGGGTTTGCAGCTAAGTATGTTGCACCCAAATTGTCACACCAAAGTCTAGGCTTTGCTTTCAACTTGACTCCTAACTCACCAAGCAATTGTTCTACCCAAATCATCTCAGCTGTTGCATTGGCCATTGACTTGTACTCAGCTTCTGTTCTAGATCTGGACACGGTTGGTTGTTTTCTTGCACTCCAGGAAATTACATTTGCTCCCAAGTATACAACGAAACCTCCTGTAGATCTTCTATCATCTCTGCAACCTGCCCAGTCAGCATCAGAAAATGCACTAACCACCGGTGGTGATCGTCTGCGTATCAACAAACCCAAGCTTTCGAGAGTACTTGAGATATCTAATGATCCTTTTTACTGCTGACCAATGAACTGTTGTTGGTGAGTGGAGATACTGACAAACTCTATTGACCGCAAATGCCAAATCTGGTCTAGTGAGGGTAAGATATTGCAAAGCACCTACCACACTTCTATATCGGGTGCTATAAATTGGACCGAGAGGATCTCCATCTTCTTGAGTTATTTTCTCTACCGAAGACATAGGAGTAGACATGGGCTTACAATTAGACATACCGACTCTAGAAAGTATATCCTTTCCGTACTTCTTTTGTGTCAACAGCAAGTCACCATTACTTTTCCTCTCAACCTCAATTCCGAGGAAGTAGTGGAGATCTCCAAGATCCTTCAAAGCAAAATCTTCTTTCAAGGCCTGTAACAACACTTTAACGGCATCTTGTGACGAGCTTGTCACTATTATATCATCAACATAAATCAGCATATATATCTCTATGTCTCCTTTCTTGTAAATGAAGAGTGATGTATCTGACCTTGAAGGAACGAACCCAAGACTAATCAACTTTGCACTTAGTCTAGAGTACCAGGCTCTAGGCGCCTGCTTGAGCCCATAAATAGCCTTGTTTAACTTGCACACAAATTTAGATCTTCTTGAGTCTTCAAACCCAGGAGGTTGTCTCATATAAACTTCTTCTTCCAGAACACCATGAAGAAACGCGTTCTGCACATCTAGCTGTCGAAGGCACCATCCCCTTGTAACAGCAAGTGATAGCACAAGTCTCACTGTTGCAATTTTCACCACAGGACTGAATGTATCTTCATAATCTATCCCATAGCGTTGCTTGAAACCTTTGGCTACCAACCGAGCTTTGTAACGATCGATCGACCATCAGCTCTCCTCTTGATTTTATACACCCATTTACGGTCAATTATATTAGTGCCCTTTGAAGGAGGCACAAGCGTCCACGTACCATTCCTTTGCAACGCATCAAACTCGGCTTTCATAGCTTCTCTCCACTCAGGTACCGCCAATGCTTCGTTTACTGTGTTGGGCTCTTCACCTGTACACAAATTTGCATATATATCTGACAGTGCCATCAGTGTAGATTTTAGGCTGAACAATACCGCTTTGTGACCGTGTATGAGGACGCGAAGCTTGAGGCTGTCATGCGGTGGAGTCGGTTCGATGAATGCAATGGTGCACCGGATCCCTCGGTGGCCAACGAAAATCCGGGCGGGAGATCTCCTGTTCCCCACTTTTGCACCGGTGGAGAGTTCGAGGGCGATCTTTGTCCCCCCCACGCGGCAATGACGGAGTGGCTCCGGCACCCTTGGACGCGTTTTACGCTGATCCGCTGCGGTGTCCCCGAATCAGCCCCGATCGTCGCGATCCGGGATCGGTGTGCTGCCCGGATCCGTAGCCTCGCCTCCAATCTCTTGATTTTCATCTACATCAACAATTTCCTGCACTTCTTGCTCAATAGCCGCATTAGTTGGGTTAGCAACAGTAGGTTCATGACAATTTACATCCCCAAGATTAAAAGATACCAGATTATCAGGTAACAATGAGATCTCAGCTCTAAGACGCGCGCCTGCATTAGGATGCATGTGAGCAAAGGGAAAGACTTCTTCATCGAAAACAACATCTCGTGATACATAAACTCGACCAGTGTTGGGTTCAAGACATTTGAAGCCTTTATGAAGAGAGCTGTAGCCTAGGAAGACACATTGAGTGGATCGATAAGACAACTTTCTTGTGTTGTATGGCCTCAAATTTGGCCAGCAAGCACACCCAAACACCCGAAGCGATGTATAATTGGGTTTCTCCTTTAGTAACAGCTCTACTGGAGTTTTGTTTTCAAGAACCCTGGTAGGCAGGATATTGATGATGTAAGTGGCAGCAAGAAAAGCTTGATCCCAATATTTTAATGGCATAGAAGCTTGAGCTAAAAGTGATAGGCCAACTTCAACTAGATGCCTATGTTTTCTTTCAACTCTACCATTTTGTTGATGCGTATGTGGACAAGATACTCTATGAGATATTCCCAAACGTTGGAAGAAGGAATTTAGGGCGCTCATACTCCCCCCCAACAATCTTTTGCATATGGACAATTTTGCGATCGAATTTCCTTTCTACTAGATTTTGGAAATTTTTGAACACTTGAAATACCTCGGATTTGTGCTTAAGAAGATAAATCTAGGTATACCTACTAAAATCATCAATGAAAGAAACATAGTAGGTAAAACTTCCAACTGAACTCAGTGCTGGACCCCAAACATCAGAATGGATCAAGTCTAATGGAGCACAACTTTTATTCATCGAGCTAGAATAGGGAAATTGGTGAGTCTTTGCCTTTTGACAAGAATCACAAACAGACTCCAAATTACTATCAAAGGAACAAGGGAGCAAATTGCTCTTAATATGACTCTTTCAACGACCGGTAATGACGCATGACCTAAGCGATTATGCCATCTCCACGTAGACGGCTTACTGACTCCAAAGACTTGCTTGTCTTGTTGTGCTCCTTGGGATCCTAGCGAGTAGAGGCCACCCTCACACTTGCCTCAATGGAGGATGCTCCTCGTGGCCTGATCCTTTATGAGAAAACAATGAGGGTGAAACTCAACATAAAGATTGTTATCGGATGTAAGACGATGGATTGAAACAAGGTTCTTATTTGCACTAGGAACATGTAAGACATCTTTAAGATGAAGTGGCTTCTTTGGGGTATGTAAAATTGCATGACCTATGTTGCTAATTTTCATACCGCCCTTTAATCGGGCCGTATGTACTGATCCGATCCATGGTATTTGTCCTTCATCGTGAGCTTCTCAAGCTCGGCTGTGATATGGTCGGTCGCACCACTGTCAGCGTACCAGTTCGTGTCGACCCCATAGTTGGTTTGGATGGCGCCAGCGGTCTTGGAGGTAGGCTGATAATCTTCCTCAAACCTGTGCCAGCAGACGTCGGCTTCGTGCCCTTTCTTCTTGCACACGACGGTCGGTTTTGCGGCCCGCGTCCTCCGGCCTTGGTCGAGGTGATGTTGCCAGCGCCGCGACCACCAAAGCCACGACCAAAACCCCCGCGACCACGGCCACGACCATCGCCGCGACCACGAGATGCAGAGTTCACCGAGGAGTTGTGGGAGGCATTGGTGTTGTCCTGGAGCATCTAAAGACGCGCATCATAAGCAAGAAGCTGGGCATACAGCTCGCTTACCGAGATTGGAGTGGTGCGGCCAAGAACCGACGACACAAGTGGGTTGTAGTCGAAATCTAGCCCCGTCAGCATGTAGGTGACTAGTTCATCATCGAGCATCGGTCTTCCTGCAGCACCGAGCTCATCACCAAGAGCCTTGATCTTCCCGAAGTATGCCGCAGCAGAGAGGTTGCCCTTCCTGCGGTTGGTCACCGCATGCGCGGGTTTGTAACCCGAGCTGCGATTGCGCTGGAACATGCCCTCAAGCTGTTCCCAGACAGCCGCCAAGGTGGTCTTGCCCACCACTTGACCAAGAATCTCCCTAGATAGAGAGTTGTTCAGGTGCGCCAGCAGTTGCTGGTCCTCCTTGATCCAGATCTTGTAGTCCGGATTGACCATGGTGACCTTCGTCTTGTCCTCCTTGACGAGTTCGATGATCTTGGCCGGGCAGACGTTGGTTCCATCTAGGTAACCCTCGAACTGCGTTGCCCTGATGCCGGGCATCACCTGCGCCTTCCATAGAAGGTAGTTGTCGTGGTGAGCTTTCGAGAGATGGAAGGGCCGAACGGTGAATGGTGGGAGTGGGTAGCAGCGGAGCTGGAGGAGGAAGATGAGTTTTCGGCCATTGCTAGATGTGTTTATGGAAGAGTTGCTCTGATACCATGTAAAACGATATGGCAACGTTGGCTGCCTATCTTGGCTCGCCTACGGCTCCGTGTTAGCTTATATATGCATACAAACTTGTGTTACAAGCTAGGGCATCATGGCCCTCAAGATATTCGGTTAGGAGGTAATCTAGATCTCAATAACTAATCCTATCCTCCACCGGTATCTTGTTGTTACGCAATGCACGGTCCTTTGCCGTGTTACATCTGCGTATTACAATTGTTACAATGTTACATATCTTAACACTATACGCCGTTGTGGTTATCCGCTCTAGCTTGTCGTGGAACCGCCTCCAAGGAAGGCCATGTCGTGGTTGCGATGGTGGTGAGGGTAGGGGTGGCGTCATGGGGGAGGGCATGGCGATGGGATTGGGAGGGGAGAGCAAGTGCGGCAGGTTGAGGAGGTGACATCGAGAGTAGAGAGGCCTCGATCCAACGCCTTGAAGGAAGGGGTTCGAGCCGAGGAGGGAAGGGATTCGACACCGTGGAGGAGAGGGCACTATGAGGGGAGGTGTTATAAGAGGTGAACGAGGGGAAATGAGAAGGTGAAACCATAAGTCATGATATATAGTCAGGGCACAATATTGGCTGGTTTGGGCCTTTTTGGTTGCTAGTGGGCTCGACCATATTAATTGAGGTGTTCGAAAATGGGGGTACTTTTGAAGGCGAGCCACTTATAAAGCCCGCTTCTAATAGATTTTAGGAGTTAGTTATTCGTTAACCGCCTCCGCAAATCAATTTTTTGCGAGATGGTTTGTTGATCACCTCGGTTGATAAAAAAAAATAACCTCCATGGTTAATTCACCTCCGAACCCATTTCAAAATGTCTCAAAAAATATTTTTTTGTAGTTGTGTATAAATCACCATGTTTTAAATAGCGGGCTATGAAAAATAGCGTCAGGCATTTCTGGACGCTATTGGCCGCTATAGCGCCGCTATTGCCGCGCTATAGCGGCAGCTACGCGCTTGATAGCGCCCAGGCTCTTTGTTGCCGCTATAGCGCGAATAGCGGCACAATAGCGTGAATAGCGGCGCGAATAGCACCAATAGCGCGCAATAGCGGCACGAATAGTGCCAATAGCGGGAAAAAGTGCAATAGCGTCGCGGCAGTTGTTTCTAGCCGCTATAGCGTGCCATATTAAATCATGATTTTACTTTCAGCATATGATGTTCTTGGCGTACTTCCAAGATGCTTACAAATTATGAACCAGGCATATTTAAAAATAAAGATAAAAAAACAAAAAATATTACATGATGATGAAGGGATTGTGTCTAGCAATTGCTCTGAATGAAGGGTACCAATCCTAACATGTTCCAACAAGAAGTAGCAAAAGGGCAATCAAAGAAAAGGTGATGTGCAGATTCTTTTGCATTCAAATGGCATAAAGCATAATCATAGCTCGGAAGATCCATGTGTGTTTCCTCCTCATAACCTCTCTAGTGCTTAGTCTATCCTTTATCACCAGCTCAGTTAGATTTTCATAGACAACTACAAATTGAAGAGACCGGTATAGTGGCTAGCAGCTGAGAATAGGCTTTTCTTGATGCAAAGACAGATGATCCCCAAATGTATATCCAAATATCAGTAGCAGAAAGGGTGAATGTCCTCTAAAACAACAATCACAACAACTAACATTTCTCATGGGCTTCAACTAAAAGAGGTAAATGGAAGTAATTGACTTATCTTCTTCAGCTAAGAACTTCTGAACAGAGGTATTATCCTCCTTAGAAAAGGAGAACAAATTTGGCCATTGAACATTGAAAGGTACTTCGTGCCAGACATCAGACCAAAAGAAGCATGTGGAACCATCTCCAATTGTAACTGAAGCCATACCTTTGAAGGAGTCAAGACTCTTGAGAACAACTTTCCACCAAAAACAGCCTATTCTATTATGAATGAACATTACATCGTTGTTGTAGTGAATATCCCAAACCAACTGAACCCCTGCTGAGTATCAGACTTATTGAAGAATTTATGAAGGTGCTTGAGCAAAAGGCTTTCATTTTGAATGTGCAGATCATGGACTCCTAAACCCCCATTTTCTTTTGTGTTACAAACTAACTTCCAGGCAACTTTGGATGGCTTTTTTGAATTTTAATCTGAGCCTCTCCAAAGGCAATGCTTTCTGAATTTGTCTATGCTTTATCATAGTCTTAGGCAAAAAGTATGTACACATAGTATAATTGGGCAAGGCATTTGTGATTTGGACCCTATTACTTCACTTAAGAATGAAGAAATATTTACCAATAAACATCAATATTAGTTGCTATGGGCATACTCGGATTACATGCAGAGGAACTTCTTTATCTAAAAACCCATGGACGTGCCTCGGACTTGCACTACTGTTACTGCTAAAAAATCAGAAGAAAAGTCCATAGGCCGAGAGAAGCTGGTTCTCCATGTACACAGCTCATCTGAGAAAGGTTCCGGTACAGGTTCATCATAGCAGTGCATGGCCTGGACGCCCGGTGCCATTTTCATCGCTGGACCTGCATTGAATACACCGCAAAGCACACGTCTTCTCGTCTTCTCGCAGTGCTGCCAATGCAGACGGTGGTCGCAGCAACACACAGCCGCATTTTCATCGCTAGACCTCCATCAAATACACCGCAGAACAGTCTTCTCGCAGCGCTAGCTGCCAATGCAGCCGGTGGTCACAGCAACACACAGCAAGCGGCCCCGTTGTTCGTTCTGTGTGGTTGATGTATATATACTATATACAGTTACATAGAAAGTTACATATACACATAAGTGCCAGTGTGCTCAACTCTGATAGTGATACCATAATAACCATATATATATATGCGGCATCGATCCATAAAAAGCCTGAGCTGTGCACTCACTCACCTGCAGGCTGCGTTAGCTGCTCTGTACTGTCTCTTTCGGCTGTGCCATCAGAATGGCCTCGCGTACGGCACTGCTCATCACCGCTGCCATGGCCGTCGCCGTCATGGGCGCTCCGCTTCCGGCGAACGCCGAGTGTGCGCACCCGATAATCTTCAAGTTCGGGAGCGATTCTGGCTGGAACCTCGGGGTGGACTACGGCGCCTGGGCCAGCAGCAAAGAGTTCCACTGTGGCAACCAGATCGGTACGTCTCCTGCAAACCCTGCTTCGCGTGTGAACAACGTACTCTGCATTCACGAGGATGATTGTGATCCTTCACAGAGTTCGTGTACTCGAAGGGCTCCCACAACGTGGTGGTGGTGGACAAGGCAAGCTACGATGCGTGCACCGTGCCGAGCGGCGCGGTGACGCTAGACTCCGGGGACGACTTCGTGACGTTAGGCAGTGACCAAGCCCAGATGTTCTTCATCTTCGGCTTCGAGGGCCACTGCCAGTCCGGCATGAAGCTCGCCATCAACATACATTGTGAGACATGATCAGATGGTGGATAGCCACACGCGCCTCGCTCTCACTTCGAGTGTGCTGCGTGCGCGGCCGCTTGCATTGCTTGCTCTCAGCTGTCTCTGCGCACAACTGGAAACCTGAAGATAGTCCAGGACCTTCAGTTTACGGCGCGGATTTCAATTTCGATATACGTAGTGATGAATAAACGGAGTGGTATATGTATGGGAGTTATGCTCCAGTGGACCTCCTAGAAAGTTTGCACGATCCTTAAAGCTTCTAAGAATAAATTATGTACTTTTAAATTCTTTTTTCCCCTCCTTAAAGCTTCTAAGAATAAATTATGTACTTTTAAATTCTTTTTTCCCCGCACGGATTCCGTATGAGACCAGACTAGCTAAGCTCTTGTGACGGAGCTTTTCAAGATCCAACTTTGTCAGCGGCGAGTGCACACGACATTGGCTTGATAGTGAGCCCGGAGACAACTGTGTTCTAAAGGACTAATCGACACAGTGGAGGAGATTAAAGAACAGAGACCCTAGATCACTATAAAATGAATCGTCTTCGCACTTACAATGAATCGATCAAGAACAGAGGCCCTGGCTAAGCATGTCTGGATAAGAGAGATGTCCAAGCTAAACGGATGATTAAATGCACAGCCAATAATACACGGAAAAATAGTTGCTAAATGGAGTAGAGTAAGACAATAAGGTTATTATTTGTTACTAGTATAATGTCCGTGCTAACTCTACGGACAAATGAAATAACTAAAATATTTATAAAAAAACTATTTATTTCCCAACCAATAAGATCTAAACTTGGTAACAAAATATTTGTTTTCACATGTTTGGCATCATATGCTTGGGATAACACCTTTCGAAGACGACACCTTCATCTTGCATCACACGTCTAGGATGAGTTTGTCAATCACTACCGAAGAAGCCAAGGCTAAGGTCAAGAACTTTCGGAGTTCGCAAAGAGGAACGAGCTCAAGCACAACCTAGGCGTGATAGGGTACGTTGGTAAGAGGTAGAAGTGGCGGCGGCAAGAATGGGAGGCAGCTTCGTCCAAGCAGCAGAATCTGTTACACTGCCTCGACAAGAGGGCACGTGACTTCTTCTATGCCCGCCAGCCGAATAAGCTAAAGGAGCTGGGCAGCAAGACAAAGTATAATGACCCGAAGATCGAGGAGGTGGAGAAGGTTGTGATCGCGGTCATTGAGGCCAAGGAACACACAGCGTATTCGAACCTCGTTAGAACCCCACCATGCTGATCGAGGCACTAGGAAAACTTGAGCACCGCGGCCGCGTCTAGGGGCCTAGGGAAAGGGTTCGAGGCATAGTTGGAAGAATGTCGATTCGAAACAATCTAACACAAACACTTACCACATGAGGTAGAGGTACAAGACAGACCTCAGACAGGAAGGCTATGATGAAGCCATGAAAGGAATGATCAACAAGTCGATAGAAGACACATTCCCGAGCATGGACCCCAAGTTAGTAGAGCTGCGGACCCAGATGCTTCGCCAGGTTGGTGTGCCGCTACAACCACAAGGTGAAACGGAGGACAATGGTCGACGGCCGGCAGATTCTGCAGGTACCCAGTTGACAACATCGTGGAACAAAGGGCATGCTCTCTCGTGATGCTCTACATCAGGAAGGCGAGGAAGAAGGAAGTAGACCAAGGAATTGCCCTTCCTCCCCAAAGCGGCTGTCATGTACAACAACAAGATGATTCTTCCTAACTATACCTTGGTGGACATGGCTTGGACCCAAAACGACTATGAGGACGAGGAGATCAACATTCTAGGTGAATACGGGGAAAGGTACATCCGATCTATTCTCGGCTCTAGAATCCTACGGAACAAGGAAAACATCATCTTGGAGTTGTCGACGCCTCGGTCATCACAACCCTCAGAACCCCTGATGTTTCCCTCGGATGAGGACAACATTAATGGTGGAGACGATGATGACAATGGCAATGCTGGCACAGGCAGCAGAGGACCTCGACACAGCTCACCTCCTGGCATGGGCAGCAAACAAGGAGGCACATGTGCATCATCACCAGGTGAACGAACACCGCCTCCTAGTGGTCCAAAGGAGGGCTACGAGCCATGTCCTTGCGCGTCGATGAAGCCTACTGAAGAAGAGGTAGCTGCAACAGTGGCCATCTAGTTAGCAGGTGAGTACCAGTACTCAATGAAGATCGATAGCTATGTATATATGCTAATGGCAACCAAACTTAGTCAAACATATATATTATGTATGCATAGATGGTGCTAATAGCTCCTCTTGGTCTCAATTACAGGTCGTGATCACCACCGCTAGGTTGTCCCCCAAGCATAGATTGCCCCAATCAAGTTCATGTTGCCCTTGGGCCAGCTCGTTAATGATGAGCCATGTGAGGTTCAGAGGTTCCCCATCTTTTATATGCATGTTGCTCGGCTAGGGATGACAGAATTCATCTTCAAGATCCCCAAGGAGTACTTCCACTTGGACTAGGATGCTTTTTTCCCATTGACCTTCTCGAATATGTATAGTCTGTTGTGGCACAAGGACCTCGACGTCACCCAAGTCACCCTCTTTTCCATGTGACTTATTACACCTTTGCGTCATTGCACGTATGTTGATTAGGATCAAACTACCAACGACATGATGACTTGTGTGCTTGCAGGATGCAAGCATATGTAAGGAAGAAGCTGAACCAGGGTGTTATCTACCTATCTCCCATGCATCTTATCTAGAGGGCCATCGTTGGCTTCGATATACCGGATGACCATCCCGATCTGGTGACAGCTTGATGGGGTTGGATAAAATTATATTGCAAAATAAGATGCAAAGCGAAACCATGAAAAGAAAGGCAACATACAAATGTGAGGTCATGAAGAAGATCTGAAGAAACGGGTGTATCCTTGTGGTCCATTATTTCGGGTAAGTCAAAGGGCTACTAGGTTCACTACTTTTCATGTTTCAAGATCGGAAATTCATATATGTTTGAACTGTGCTGCTAATCCATCCTTGGGCACTAGGCTGTGTTTGTGATCTATCCTCAGGATGTCATGGCCTATATATTTGACTCCTTGCGGGGTACCAACAGAAAGTGTACATGCATTTCGACTCAGCTATGTAGGTGTAAGTGGCAACACCTATTCTTTCATAACTCAACATACGTATCAAGTTTGACCAAGTATTGAACACTATTGGTTTTCATACAGCGCTTACTAGGACTACTTTTCTGATCCAGTCTCCTATGATTGGAGATCCGAGACGCAGAAGAAGTACAAAAACCTCATGAAGTTGAAGCGACATTTCCCGATACGTAGCAAGACTCGTGTGTGCTAGTACATTGTGAATGATCTGGATATGGTCTAATGATTATGTGTTACATATATTGTGCATGCAGTGCGCCAAACAACCTGAGGGCTCACTCCTGTGTGGATACCACACTTGTGAGTACCTCAAGGCTCAAGAGATCCAAACAAAGCTGGCTCAATGGTGAACCTGAGCTTCAATCAAACCGTCGCCAACATTTGTAAGTGTCAAGGATGATTGTGTAGCTGTTGATGGAAAGTTCTTCAACGCCAAGAGCAAGCTGGCGAAGGAACCTACTCCCTGTCCCGTAATACAAGTCGTTTTGAAAGCTGTCGTTGCTACCATGGTGAAGACTCAAAGACGTAAAAGCCCCTAGCAAGAGAGTGACAGCTACTGCCACATGCACTTCCTGGAGCATGCAACCACTTCACACCGAGGGAAACTACCACTAGCAGCTTGCCACCACTCCGTTGCTTTGTTATTTTATTCACATGGACAGGAAGCACAATGTTAGGATGGAACCTCTACTGCAGCTGGTAGCCTGACACCTGACTAGGGAGGCTATAACATCAAGTATTGTGGGACAAATTTTGAACTCCAGAATGTCATGTATTATGGGACGGAGGGAGTAAGTACGAGAGCCTACGCAGCTGGAGGACCATGCTAGACATGCGACTACAGGTTGTCGGACATCTAAGTGCCCTACCCGTGATATGAACTAAGCATTGTAATTAATATGAACTAAGTGTTGGAGGTCGTGGAACGACAAGGACGACGACATATGAATGAATGTGATATATATTTATCTTCTGATATGAACTAAGTGCTTTGTCATATGAATGTAATGTATTGTAATATTAATAGAATTTTCAAAATGTTTTTGAAAAAGTTTTTTTATCCGAAAAAAAGATTAACCATGGCAGTCATAACAAAAACCACCACGGTTAATCCAACCGTCGTGGTTAAGGCCACGATTAACCGTGACCTTAGCTCCGTGGCGGTTGAAATAACCGATGCGGTTAATCCAAAAAAACGCCACGATTAAGAAAACCACTAGTAGTGGCTTTTTTAATTTAAATCTGAGCCTCCCCAAAGACAATGCTTTCTAAATTTGTCTATATGCTTTATCACACTTGGGGGGAAAAAAAGTATGTATAGTATAAGTGGGCAAGGCACTATTTAAGGACAACATTTGTCATTTGTAGCCTACCTGCTTCACTTAGGAATGAAGAAATATTTACCAATAGACATCAATATTAGTTGCCATGGGAATATATAGATTACGTGCAGAGGAACTTCGTTATATATCTAAAAAACCATGGACGTGCCTCAGACTTGCTCTACTGTTACTGTTAAAAATCGAAAGACAGTCAGGAGACCGGGAGAAGTTGTTGTCCATGTGCACGTCTCATCTGATAAAGGTTATGGTTTGAGAACTTTGTTCCAGCCTTTCTTTTGTTTTGGCCAATCCTCTAGCTAATCATCGCTGGAGCTCCATGGAATACACCGTCAAACACACGTCTCTCTCGCAACGCTGCCAACGCAGCCGGTGATCGCAGCAACACACAGCAAGCGGCTCCGTTGTTCGTTCTGTGTGGTTGATGTATACTACTATATAAATACACATACGTGCGCAGTGTGCTCAACTCTGATAGTGATACCATAATAACCATATACTCCAGTGAATATATAAGCGCGCACTACACTCTGCGGCATCAAATCCAGTGAACGAAAGATCAAGCATGCGCTGTGCACTCACTCACTAGGTTGTGTTAATTAGCTGCTCTGCGCTGTCTCTTTCTGCTCTGCCATCGAAATGGCTTCGCGTGCGGCACTGCTCATCATCGCTGCCATGGCCATCGCCGTGGTGGGCACTCTGCTTCCGGCGACCGTTTCGGCGAAGGACTACCGGCCGCCGGCACGCTACAAGGTCGGGGACGATTTCGGCTGGACCGTCGGGGTGGACTACAACGCCTGGGCCAGCAGCAAGGACTTGCAGTGGGGCGACCAGATCGGTACGTACGTCACCCTGCTGCTACGCGTATGAACAACGCGTATGAACAACCCTTCCTGCACGATGAATGCGTGCGCTCGTGATTGGCCGACTGACTGACGTGTACGGTACGGATCGTGATCGATCCTTGGCAGAGTTCGTGTACCCGAAGGACTCCCACAACGTGGTGGTGGTGGACGAGGCAAGCTACAATGCGTGCACCGTGCCGACCGGCGCCTTCACGATGGACTCCGGGGACGATTACGCGACGTTAGGTGCTGACCCAGCGCAGGTGTTCTTCATCTGCGGTTTCGAGGGCCACTGCCAGTCCGGCATGAAGCTCGCCGTCAAAGCACATCCAAATTGATGTGATCAGTCATCAGATGGATAGCCACGCGCCACCTCGAGTGTGCTGCGTGCACGCCGCTTGCATTGCTTGCTCTCAGCTGTGTCTGCGCCCAACTGGAAACCTGAAGAGAGTCCAGGACCTTCACTTTACAGCGCTGATTTCCCCCCACATGAATAAACGGAGTGGTATATGTATGGAGTTATTATGCTCCATTGGACCTCCTAGAAAGTTTGCACGATCCTTAAAGCTTCTAAGAATAAATTATGTACTTTTATCTTTCCCCTCACACGGATCTCGTATGAGAACCAGACTGAGCTAAGCCCGTGCTGATGGATCTTTTCACGATCCGACTTCGTATGTGCTTTTTCTCAAAAAAACAAATTCTGTATGGGCTTGCAATGCAAGAATACACTTAGAATTGGTAGGGGTAGAAAGGATGATGTCTTATTAGCTCTTCACTCGTACAATTTCTTGATGGGAATGTGCTGAATCTTTAGCCAATTCCGGTGTCCCGTCTCCTTACAGGACGTCCTAAGCTTGCCGACGTCGACCAAAGTGATCTCTTGAAGAGAAGGAGGCAGCGTGGGAAGAAGCTCGACATTTCTGCAACTCCGGATGACCAGTTTCTGGAGAGACCTAAGACCCTTCTCCATGTTATCAGGCAAGGAGTCCCAGCTGCATGAAACAATGCGGAGCAAGCGGAGATGGAGGAAGAACTCACTGCCTTCAGGAATGGATACCAATCGTCTGCACTCGCAGAGCTCAAGCTTGTCAAGGTGCTTCGGGGCGTCTGGATGCTGACGGTTCAGCATCCAGCTAGGGTACATTGACCCGCAGTACCACCAGATACACAGCTGCACAAGATGCTCCGGCGGGCAAAGGCCCTCGAGCACCTCTGCCTCGATTTCTGAATGGTCACCGTATATTTTGTCGTTGAAGTCCAATACCAGAACGTTGAGCCGCTTCTTGCGGGGTAGCTGGGCTTCAAGGGCGTCCTGTTTGCCTCCGACTGTTCCAAGACCGGATATTCTCAGGGTGCCTCCAAGATTGTTAAGGTATTTGAGCTGCTTTAGCTCGTAGCCTGGTTCTTTCCCTACTCTGAAGTGTGGCATTGTTTGGAGTTGTGTCAGCCTGCCAATGTTGGGAAGGTTCAAGCTTGGATAGCAGTGCCGTAGATGGATGAGATCAGCCATATCTTCAGCACAGGATAATCTGAGGTCAGGAGCATCCAGGATCTGCATGTGGAAAAGCTTGCTGAATGTGCTTGGGATAATCAGGTTCACATAGTTGGTGGAACGAAACCGAAAATAACGTAGATGCTTCAACTGATCAATACATGATGGGACCGAGAACGATATCATATTATGGTATCCTCCTCTTACTCTGACGATCAGGACACGCAGTTTCCTCAGTCTCATGAGCATAGTCTCAAAAACAACTTGGTCACTCAAGTCATTATACCGAGTGTTTTTAAAAGGTGGTGCTGCCAGCATTTTAGGCATGCTCCCATCCAACTCCTCAAGGATCAGGGTACGAAGATTTGCCAACTCCAGAATCCTCTCTAGGATCCCTGCTCTGTCGTAGGTCTCAACGAATAGATGGCGGACCTCTGTCGGGATATCTTTTGGCAAACCATTATTCACATCAATTCTGAAGAAGTCGCTTCCGGCAACCCTTTCCAGCAACTCATGCATCAGATTATGAATTGTGAATTGCTCAGTACCAATAACTGTTCTGTGCATTTGCAGGAACGAGAATGTCAGCAACTCGTCAAAGTATCGGTTGCCTAATGCTTCCATGTCCTGCGTTGCACCACTGGTCTTTATAAACCCTTGTGCTATCCACAGGTGGACCAACATATCCCGTTTCAACATGTATCCTCTAGGAAATGTGCTGCAGTATTCAAAGCATCGCCTAATGTCTGTGCCGAGCTGCTGGTAGCTCCACCACAGTGCTCCCATGGTCTCATTCAGAACATCAAGGTTTGCTGTTGTTTCCCAGAAATCCAAGCTGTTGTTCCTTTGAAGCCTTTTTGCCACCGTTACTGCTGCCATAGGTGATCTGTGGAGCTTTTCCACTATCCTTCTCCCAATTCTTTCATACTCAACATCATCATCAACTGAGCCCGCTGCCTGTATAGCATGATGCATGAACAATGATAAGTAGTGGTCCTCTCCCAAATCTGGTATTGGAATTTGATCCTGAGCACCTAGTGCTGCAGCTGCATCTTTTGTTTGAGCTGTCACCAGAATTCTGCTTCCATGCTGACCAGCACTGATGGCATCAAGAAAAATGTGCCACTCCTTCTGATTCCCATTCTGGACCCATAGATCATCCAACACCAACAAGAAGCATCTGCCTTTCAATTTTCCTTTCAACTCCTTGCATAAACTTTTAAGACCTTTGGTACTGGATGGCTGGCTTTGAGAAATCTGTTCCAGCATATCACGAAATATATCATCCAGTCTGAAAGTCTTCGACACATGAATAAACATGACCAGATTGAAATGATTTCCTTCGGCCTCTTCATAGTCACAGACATACTGCGCTAGGGTACTCTTCCCGGACCCTGCAATACCATATATGCCAACCACTGAATAACATTTACTTGTACTTGAGCTTGCTGCTTCAGCATCTGGTCCCTTTCGAAGCAAACAACAAATATGCTTACGCTCCTTCTCTCGGCCAAATACATTCCGCTCAATGCTTCTGTACAAGTCTTCAATATCTTTCTGTACGCTGATGCTTTCCTTGTCAGTATGCTTGACAGAAAGCTTGTTAATGTCACTATGTTGATTCAAAAGGTAAGATTTCTTCGAGCAATTGGCAACATATTCAAGGTCCTCTATTATTTCCCTCAAGCTCTTTTTTATCGATAGTTAGAAGGAAAGAATCTTCTGTGCTGCCATCCTTCTGCAAGAATAAATTATCAAATCATTATATATCCTAGCCATGTTTGTAATGTTTCATTGAAAACGGTCTAACGCAAATATTGCTAGTTTATTCTATACTAGCCATAGCCACCGCGCTTCGCGCAGGTATATAACTGTTAAGGGAAACTACAAAGTGATAATATTTGTGTTTACGTATTTATTATACTTAACTGTAATGTTAAAGAAAAAAATACATACATATTGTATCTTGTACAAAAGGCAGACTGATCTATATGCTATATGGAGCATGAATTCATTGAGATGCAACTTGCAGATCACACATGCCAACTATTTCTTGTTAATTGAAGCCAATTGCATAAGCATATTTGTGATCTCCCCTGGCTGTATTTAGCAAAACAGTAGACAAAGTTTAACAGAAACATTTCAACAACAATAGATGAGAGGGAAGAACATATTTTACAGGCCCCATAAAAGAGTTATTTGCAAACATTTCAACAACAATTGATGAGAGGGAGGAACAAATTTTACAAGCCCCATAAAAGAGTGCGAGGACGATATGTAGGTACATGACATTGCCTTGCATCACTCGTAAGGCGAAGTGCATCATGCAAAGTCTATTGAACCACTATTATTTACTCGACTTGGCATTTTATCAAACATGAAGGAGGCATGTTCTTAGGAAGTATAAATTTTTAAAACGAAAAGATGATGGTCAGGACGGTGACGCCGAGTATCGACGTTGACTGGGAAGCAGAGCGCGAATGGTGTCGATGTACATACAGTAGAAGGTGCCGTACCTCGTATGGGATCCAGCGATGTGCCGGGGGAGGACGGAGATGGCCGGCGCGCGTACTGGGGCCGGGTTGCCGCGCGCCGGGGTATGTTGGACCGGTGGAACGGCAGACGATGGGAATTTTTTGGGCAGTATGGAGGGCGGAGTCGGCGGCGTCTTCGGTGGCGGCGACGGAAGATTATGCGAGGCGGCCGAGGCAGAAGGCGAGGATTTGGGCGGCGTGTGGGTAGGATGTGAGGGCGGCGGTGATTTTTTTTTTTTTTTGGCGGGGAGGGTGCAGGCCACCGTTCGGTACTACAGAACCAAATGGGTTCCGTTCCTCGGTCTCCATTCCATGGCAAATTCGGTTCTCAAAAAACAAGAACCGTTCGGTTTCTAAAATTTGTCAAAACTGAACATTTTAGTTTCGGTTCTTTTTCGTTTTCGGTTCGATAATAAACCGGACTAACTCTAATCCAACACCAAGAAATTACTGGAAGAAGAAGCCAAATTAAGAATCAAAATATATAGATCGATGGCAATATCAAGTGAAAAAAAAACAAAGAAGTCGCCGCTCCTCCTCACGGCCGGGAAGGGATGAGGGATGCGGGGATGGACGGCGGGTGGCGGACCGGCGGGTGCGCGAGAGGGCAGCGGGTCGACAGCTGCGTGTGAGAGTGCGGCCGTGCGCGACGAGAGGTGGGGTGGCGAGCGATTGGGAGTCTAGGATGGCTAGGAGTGCAGGGGTTGGGGAAGTGGTTAGGGTTTGCTTCCTACGCTACTATTGGACCATCGTATTAATAGGTTGTTTGGTAGCAATTTGGTAATTCCGTAAACAGAGGTGTAGAACCGAATTTACCTTGGTGAACTGAACAGGAACTGATTTTTTTCGGTTTTGATATATTTTCGGTTTGGTTTTCAATATTTTTCGGTTCAGTTTCAGTTCTCAGTATTTCGTACCCAGGGGGAGGTGCAGGGAACTAAGTGGAGGCTCCCTGTAGGTCAGGGTCTGTGGGAAATTGAATGCAGGGATAGTTGGTTGAATGGATTGTACGACCAGTGTTGTTTTCCCGTTGATCTACAATGTTTATGTGAGTAACGGTATCGTTAATGTACAATGTTTCTCTTTCCTAGTTTAAATCATACCTGAGCATTTTTCGGGCCGGGTCGGGTTCGGGCCGGGCCGAAAAAAATCCCAGTTATTTTGGGCCGAGAAAATCCTGCCCAGGACATCCAACTGGGCAAGTCGGGCCTAACTTTTTCGGGCCGGGCTCGGGCCGGGTTCGGGCTTGGGCGGGCTACCCGCATATTTTACACTACAAAGTAGCTAAAAATGTATTTCGGGCCTAGTTCGGGCCAAGAAAAATTTTTGCGGGCTTCAAAATCTCTGCCCAGGCCCTGTCCAGTAAGGTTCATGGGCGGGCCAAAACCCGTCGGGCTCGGGCCGGGCCTGCGGGCCGGGTCGGGCCGGGCTAGTTGTGCTTTCAGGTATGGTTTAAATTATCTATACTGAGATATGTGTTGTCGAACCTTGTTTGAATACAGTGATTTTGTACACATATTGAAGCCAAATTGCATGAGGGCTTGTTGGGTCCCTCTGGGAGAATTGGAATCTATTTAATAAATTAGGCTATTTAGCTTAGAATTTCATATTTCACTACTTTTCAAAGTTCACACATCCATATTAAATTCATAGAGCAGGAGATGGAAATGGATTCTATAGATCACTATGCCATGTTTATACTCTCCAACTTTAATAGGGTTATAGAGAAGATATAGCCTACCTCAAATATATGTCTAAACTAATTCATTACAATAAATTCAATTCCAAGGATCAAATGGGCCTGAATGTAATCAACAAGGATTAAAAGATCTCACCAATGAGAAAACTATTGGTGTTGACAAATTAAATTGTTTAAATGTGGTAGCTCTGTTGGTAAGTGTGGGGGATCGATATTTGGGATACCCGTAAGCGAGCTCTCAGCCCAAACATAACCCCGAACCCCGATCGCGAGAAAGGAAGGACGTCCTACCGTGGCACACGAAGTCTTCACCACGCATGAGCTCTCCACGCAAGGACAGGTCTCCGCCTCGCTCGGGCTCTCACAAACGAGCTCCTCGGACAGAGATCCGTCGTTCCGCTCTGCTCGAAGTCTCTCAACGACGAGCCCCCCTGTCTTCAACGCGCTCAACCTCGTCCCGGGACCTCTTTCCGTCTCGCTCGAGCTCCCTTGCGATGAGCCTCGCGATGACGACTGCCGAGAGCTCGTCCGCCTGCCTTCTCGAAGAAGCCTGCGGGTACGGGAGTTGGCCAACAACTCTCTGACAAGCTCAACCACTCTCTGACGAGCACTGTAGCCACGTAGAACTACAGCTACAGGGAGAGGTCATTCGACCACATCGCCATACCCCGTCGGCTCCAACAGCTCCGCTACAGTACCGCGCAGGTACATACGGGGTACGCCTTCCCATCGACGGTATGGATGCCTCCCATACCGAGAAGACATCTTCCAACTGCGATTAGAGACAAGGCGACGCTTGACCACCGCCCAAACCACGATTCCCGCGTACGACGACGACCAATTTCGATGCCCAAGACCCTCAGGAGCTCGAAGGGAGCTCTCGCCCACGCCGGGAGCTCGACTGAGAGCTCTTCCATATATCTACTGCCCTGTATATGCGTTCTCATTTCTCCAAGACCTCAGCCCGAGGGGAGCTCATGTTCCCTACCCCCCTTGCGACTATAAAAGGGGAGGTAGGCCTCCGGGTTGAGGCAGAACAACAAGGTTCACTCTCTGAAAGGTCCCTTGTGGTTTTTGGTAATTGAGTGTCAACATTAGGTGAACTAATATGTGTGATTGAGATTATACACAGGAGATTAGTTCACACGAGATGACGCAATGAAGGAGCTTTATTGCACATGAGACATGACATGGAGTCATGTGACCAAGGTGGTGAAGATCAAGACGAGGCTTGGCTTGATGGACCGGTTGCAAGTGTGAAGGGCAAGTCACTGGACTTGGTGCCGACGGACCGACGCAACGGTGAAGAGCAAGTGAGGTCAAGATCGATAGACCAAAAAGGTCATGTGATGATATGAAATGGATCATATCATTCTTGATCGTGTTGGTGCATGTGTTGCATCGGCACTTGAAGATGGAGCGGAATGGAAATGCGCAAGGCAAAGGTATAACCTATAGGGCATTTCATTTCGCTGGTCATTGGAGCTTAGAGAAGTTTATGACCGGGTTTAGGATAGATGACCGTACTATCAAGAGGGGCAAACTTGTTTGCATATCGGTCATCTAGTGCCACTTGTGCGATCTAACTTTGCGACGTGTTAAGATCGAGTGGCGTGGTAAGAGCTAACCCGGCCTTTGAAATGGTTGTGAAAATGCTAACACACTTGCACATGGTGATGTACACTTGGTGGTGTTGGCACATTTGCAAAGGCGGCGGTGATTGCAGGGTTGAGTTGGGTTTGGGAACCGCTTTCGAGAAAATGAGATGCATATTTTCTATTGCGCCGGATGCAAGTTGGAGGTGAAAACATGCTATTCCTCGTGCTCAAGTTTGGTATACTTGATGGGTAGCATGTCGAAGCAAAGGTGTCGGTGTTCGGTGAAGTTTTCGCTGGAAAATGGTGACCGGACGCACCGGCCCGGCACGCGTTACCTCGACCGGGCGCTCCGGTGGGTGCGTCTCGCGAGAGAGCTTGTTTCGCCGTTTTGACCGACGCCTGCGATCGGAACCTCGGCCGGACGCATCCGATGCTGACCGGAAGCATGCACCGGACGTTCGGTTGCCGTTAGCCGTGGCCGGATGGCCTTGTCCGTTCGACCGGACGCTTCGGAAGAAGCGGCCGCCGGACCGGACTTCGCCGGGTGAGTCCGGTCGGTGCGTCCGGTCAGCGTGCAGAAGCACCCCAACGGCTCTATTTTGGCTTGTGGCTATAAATAGATGGGGTGGCCGGCTTTGGTCGGTTGCTGAGCACACTCTAGCCTTGGTGGCTTGTGTTGTGGTGCTAGAGAGCCCTCCCACTCACTTGTGATCGATAGAGTTCATCCAAATCAAAGTGAGGAGCGATTCTAGTGCGATTGCTTTGAGAGATTGCATCGTGTGGCACTAGGTGTTCGTGTTGCAAGCCGATGTGCTTGTTTCTCTTGGAGGTTGCCACCTCCTAGACGGCTTGGTGGCAAGAGACTTCGTGAAGCACGCAAGGAAGCTTGTGCGGTGCTCCGAAGAAGAGATTGTGAGAGGTTCGTGCTCACCTCGCGGGGATCGTGAAGAGCAACTCTAGTGGAGCGTGTCATTGAGCTACCACACTTGTGTGTGGGTTCACACGGTACCCTCTGAGGGATTGGCTAGAGGACTCACACTGTGTGAGGGACTCGATCGAGCTCCCAGCTGTGGGATTTGGCACTGGCCATTAAGCTTGAGAATCATCACCGGGTGATTCGCCAAACCGTGGAACCACTAAAGTGTTGGTCAACACAACGAGGAGTAGGGGGAAGTTGGCAAGCTTCCCGAGACCTCGGTAAAAAAATCACCGGTGTCATCTTGTGTCCACACTTCGCGGTGGTTTGCAATCTCTTCATCTCAAGCCTTGTTCTTACATTCATATATACATTGTGCTTGTGCTTGAGTAGAGTAGTTGTAACTATCTAGCTTGTGTAGCATGTTTAGTTACTTTGCTTAGCTTGTGTAGCTAGGTAATTTGAGCCTTTGGGTTAGGCGTGTGTTGCCTTGTCTATTGTGCACCTAGTGGGCTTAGGGGCTTTGTGCTTGCGCTTACTAGAATTGTGTAGGAGCTCTCTTGTGCTTGAAGTACTAGTGCTTAGGTTTCTATGACCTTGCATTAGAATTGATTAGGAGCTCAAGCTAGGCTTGTCACCCTCACCTTTCTTGTGTAGGATCTTTTGTGAGGTGATTTAGAGTCATAGTTAGAGGGGTGTAGTCTTGGCTAGACCGATAAGTTTATTTCCGCAATTGTTTCGGTTAGCCGGTGCGATTAGTTTTTAAAAGGGACTATTCACCCCCCCTCTAGTCCCCATCTCGACCCTTCACTCTCAACACACACACCCACTCGATATTGGCACTAGCCTCAATCACAGAGACTTGGGAGCCCGCTCCCTCTCTCGATTTGCTTGTACTTGCCCCGGTATGAGTGTTTGAGCTCGGATAGTGATCACACTGGACTAGGGAGCATGACTTGCCCCGAACCAGTATAATCCTCATGTCATTGTCTCTAGAGCTAGGCCATCGGAGCACGCATTAGCCAGACATTACTGTGACGGTGGTATTAGACCCACAGGTTGGCGCGCGCGGTAGAGGCGGCGCTAGTGCGACGTTTCTCCACTCCGATGGCTTCCTCTGCGCCCGGCGGCGGCCGCGGCGCCAAGCGTGCGCCGGCACCATCGACTTCTCCGGCGCCGTGCCGAGGAGCCCTCACCGGAGCTGTCTTCACCCGCCCGATGCGGCGTGAGGACATCCCGAGCCGTCTCCGAGGCGTCACCGACTCCGTCCTGACGAGCATGGGACGGGATTCGACTTCTGCGCCGGTCAGCCCCATTCGCGCCGCCGCGGATCGCTTCTTCGTCCTCATCAAGGACCTGGTCCCAAACATCTGGGACGCGAGCCCACGCAAGCTCTCGTTCGCGACGTGACCTTCTCCACCGCCAACGTCGGTCATTTCGGCTCGCACGGAGAGGAGGCGTCGGTCGACGACGAGTTCACGATGGCCTCACGCCGGGATGTACCCCGACGGCAGGCGGGCCTTCCGCTCCACGGGGCGATGAGCCCGGTGAGACCAGCGCGTCCATGAGCTCGAGCTCGCCCCTAGATGGGATGAGCCTCATGGATTGCGACCCCACGCGTCAGTGCTACATGTGCCACACCCCCGAGGGTGCGGTAGAGGAAGTCCACTCGAGCGACGCCTCCCAACACACACCTCGGGACTCCGCCGCACGCCAGCGCGAGCCGCCTATCGACCGCGTCAAGGCTCGGCTGGAAGAGCTCGAGGAGCTCGGCGTGGGGCAGCTCAAGAACGCGAGGCCCTCCTTGCCGAGGCGGGGAAGGCAGCAATCATGAGCACGAGCTCGAGCTCGCGACGCCCAAGATCGCATGAACCGGGACGAGGGTCCCGAGCAGCTCCCGCCAGTGTTTGGGAGGGCATCCCAGAACCTGGCGGCCGCTGCGCTACTTCTCCGCCGTTGCCCGGCCCCCGAGGAGCCCGAGGCGCGGAGGACCACGAGCATCTCAAGAGACTCCGGGCGGAGGTGGCGGTCCAAGAAAGCGGCGAGCTGCGTCTCACCGACGGCCGCCGGAGGAGCACGAGGCTTTCTCCCACCCCGAGGTCCACGCACGTCGGCGGTCGGCGAACCGCGACGGGGGGGACACCATCAACGCCCGGCGAAAGCGGAGGCTCGGGCGAGAAGAACGTCCCCAGGGCGGCGACAAATACCACCGCGGCGACCACGAAGCGCCCCCGCACCTACAGCGAAGCGGGGGGGCGTCACGACGGCGAAGAAGACAAGAGCCGCAGCCCACACCGGTGCGCGCCCGCGGAGCCCGTCTCCCAAAAGCGGGATCGCCGGTCCCTCGAGCTCGAGCCTCGGAGGAGGCCGAGGGCGTTCGGCCCACGCATCCACGACGCCCGTTCCTTCTCGTTTCGAGCTCCGACCTCGGTCTGCAGAAGTACAATGGGAGAACGACCCGCCACTGGCTCGAGGATTACCGCCTCGGCGGCTGGGGGGGGCGCCGACAACGACTACTTCATCATCCGCAACCTCCTACTTTACCTTGCAGATTCAGCGGTCATGGTTGAGCACCTCCCCGGAGGGCACCATCCCATGGCCCCGGGAGGACCTGCGCGACGTCTTCGTCGGCAACTTCGGGGGCACCTACACCAGGCCGAGCACGACGTGGGACCTCCGAGGGTGTAAGCGAGAAGAAGGGGGAGAGCTCTTGCGACTATATCAGGCGCTTCTCCAAGCTCTGCAACAACCTCTCCGAGGCCTCCGACTCCGAGGTCATCACCGCCTTCACGTTCGGCACCACCTGCGAGACCCTCATCCACGAGCTCGGCGTCCAGAAGCCCAAGACCGTGAAGGAGCTCCTCGACCTCGCCACCCGCCACGCCGAGGGAGAGGACGCCGTCTCCGCCGTCACGGGCAAGGGCAAACCCAAGGTCGACGACGGCGCCGCTGAGGGATCGGCTCCGCGCTCGCAAGAAGAAGAACAAGAAGAACAAGCGTCCCTGCGGCGACGGCGATGACGAGTTCGTCGCCATGGCGGACAAGCGCAAGGCTGGCCCCAAGGGTGGCGCGAACTTCATGCCCAAAGAGCACGCCGACAAGATGCTTTCGAGGCACCGTGCCGCACCACGAGGGCCCGGTCAAGCACAAGATGAAGGACTGCCGTCTCATGAAGAAGCACGTGATGGGCACGCTGCGGGGAGGAGGCAAGGACGCGCGGCGACAAGGGCGCCAAAGCCGGCTCCCGACGAGTTCAGCGGTGACCTCTACATCGGGGACGGCGGCGCCGTCAACGTGGTCTTCGGGAGCTCCCGGCTCACGAGTCAAGCGTCGCCAAAAGCTCTCACCCGCCGCGAGGTCCTCTTCACCGAGCAACGCGCCCGACCTACCTCAAGTGGTCGAGCTCGGCGATCACCTTCGACAAAGGCGGATCACCCACGACACATCCGTACCGGGGAGGTACCGCCGCCGTCGCCCGACCCCATCATCGGGCAAGCGCCTCGGCAAGGTGTTGATGGGCGGCGGCGGCCGGCCTCAACCTCCTCTACATCCACGCGCTCCAAGCCCTTGGCATCCCCAAGGCGCGACTCCGCCCCTCGCCGGAACCGATCCACGGCGTGGTGCCGGGGAAGCAGATGGTCCCGCTCGGGCAGATCGATCTCCCCGTCACCTTCGGCACCCCGGACAACTTCCGCAAGGAGGTCCTCAAGTTCGAGGTGCTCCCCTTCAAGAACGCCTACCACGCGCTGTTGGGGCGGCCGTGCTATGCGAAGTTCATGGCCGTCCCCAACTACACCTACCTCAAGCTCAAGATCCCGGGCCGAAGGGGGTCATCACCATCGACTCCACCTTCGAGCACGCCCGGGCTCTTGGCCGCTGCCGCCCATCGACGCCGACGCAGCGATCGAGATCGAGGAGATGCTGCCGAAGATGATGGCCTGGGCCAGCGCTGAGGACTCCCCCGAGCTCAAGAAGGTGGCCAGCGCGAGCGCGGCCGGTGAGCTCAGCAAGCTGGGGAGCACGAGCTCCCCCGGCGAGACCGACAAGGTCACCGGCACGTTCGAGCCCGAGAAGGACGCCAAGGAGGTCGAGATCGACGGCGACGGGCGCACCCTCTGCGTGGGGTCCGAGCTCTCTCCCAAATAGGAAAGCGAGCTCGTCGACTTCCTCCGCGCGAACCTTGACGTATTCGCGTGGAGGGCCTCGGATATGCCCGGCATACCGAGGGAAGTCGCCGAGCACTCCTTGAACATCAAACCCGGCTCTCGGCCGGTGAAGCAAAGGCTTAGACGTTTCGACGACGATCGACGCCAGGCAATCGCCGAGGAGATAGATAAGCTCTTAGCCGCTAGGTTTATCAAGGAGGTGTATCATCCCGAGTGGATAGCCAACCCTGTACTAGTTAAGAAGAAGAATGGGAAATGGAGAATGTGTGTTGATTACACGGGTCTCAACAAGGCATGCCCAAAGGATCCGTTTCCTTTGCCGTGCATCGACCAAATTGTTGACTCCACCTCCGGGTGCGAGACACTCTGTTTTCTCGACGCCTACTCCGGCTACCACCAAATCGCGATGAACGAGCTCGACCAGCTCGCCACCTCTTTCATCACCCGTTTGGCGCATTCTCGTTGCGTAACAATGCCCTTCGGGTTGAAGAAGAATGGGGCGCCACCTTCCAAAGGTGCATGCGAAAGTCTTCAAAGAGCTCCTCGAAAGCTTCGTAGAAGCATATGTCGGCGACATCGTTGTCAAGACAAAACGCTCGAAAGAGCTCATCCCTGACCTCGAAAAGGTCTTCGCCAAGCTCCGAGAGTTCGGAGTCAAGCTCAACCCCGAAAAGTGCGTTTTTGGGGCCCCACGAGGGAAATTGCTTGGCTTCATCATCTCCGAGCGTGGCATCGAGGCTAACCCGGAGAAAATCGCCGCCATCACGAACATGGGGCCGATCAAAAGCGTCAAGTGCGTGTAACGACTCACGGGGTGCCTAGCCGCACTAAGTCGTTTCATAGCTCGACTCGGGAACGGAGCCTCCCACTCTACAAGTTCTTTGAAGAAAAGCGAGCGCTTTGCACGGACCGACGAGGCCCGGCAAGCTCTCGACTCATTGAAGCAACTCCTTGCCAATCCACCCGTGCTCGTCGCGCGGCGCCAACGAACCGATCCTCCTCTACCTCTCGGCCACCTCGAAGGTGGTGAGCACCGCGCTCATCATCGAGAGGGAGGAGGAAGGGCACGTGCTCAAGGTACAGCGCCCGGTGTACTTCATCAGCGAAGTCCTCACTGACACCAAGACTCGTTACGCGCAGCTCGAGAAGCTCGTGTCTGGCGTTGGCGATCACCGGCGCAAACTCGGACACTGCCGACTCCCACCCGATCCACGGTAGTCGTCTCCAAGTACCCGCTCGGCGAGATCATCCGTAGCCCCGAGGTTACGGGCCGCATGGCCAAGTGGGCAATCGAGCTCATGGGGCCGACATCACCTACGCCCCGAGACGCCATAAAGTCTCGAGGCCCTAGGCCGACTTCATCGCCCGAGTGGATTGAGGTCGGCGACCACCAGACCAAGCGACATCGAGTAATGGGACGCTGTACCCGATGGATCCGTGAAGAAGTATGGCGCCGACGTCGGGCTCGTCTTCATCTCCCGAACAAGGTGCGCATGAAGTACTCGATCCGCCTACGCTTCCCGGCGTCCAACACGCGTGGCGAGTGCGAAGCTACGGTGAATGGCTGCGTATCGCGCCGAGAGCTCGGCGTCCAGGCACCTCGAGGTCGGGCGACTCAGGAGCTCATAAAGAACCAAGTCATGAAAGAGGTCGTGCGTCAACCCAAAGATGATCGCGTACCACCGAAGGTCCGAGAGCTCGAGGAGCACTTCCACGGGCTCGAGGTCAACCACGTCCATCGCCACCTCAACAACGACGCTGACGTCCTCGCCAAGCTCGCGTCGGACCGTCTGCCGGTCCCACCGGGCGTCTTCATGCACGAGCAGCACAAGCCGTCGATACGACTCAAGGGAGAACCCTCGGCGGCGGACGCGAACTCGATCGCGACGCCCGAGCTCGGACCCCATGGAGGTAGACGCTCCCGCGAGCTCAAGCTCGCCTAACGCCCGGCTCGCCTGGCGAAGACCCGCCCTTGCTCGGGGGCTACAAGGAGCGGGGTGCACACCCCCTCGTTTTTAACACCTTTTTTTTTTTGCAAAAACTTACAAGTTCGGGGGCTCAATGATGAGCTCAAGCTCACAAACTCACACTCTCCCCTCTTAACTCGAGACGGCGTTCGAAGCGACTAAGTCGTGAGCTCATCGCCTTAGAGCATGGTGGTGCGCCCGCGACCTCCGCGCCCCTGCGGCCAGCGAGGAACGACCCACCATCCGGCTCTCGAATCATGAGCTCACCAAAAGTCAAAGTAGAAACAGAGTACGATGAAAGGGGAAGGCGACTTCCATTGGTTAACACATGAGCTGCCATAAGTTTTTACAATTTGCCTCGACTACGAGGACTTAATAAGCTCACAACCAAAGAGGCCTAGCCTCGAGTTCCTATCCTTGCGCGGGCGGGTCTTGGTCCATCGGCACCGGGCGGGGATGTCTGCGCGGCTTCCTCCTCCTCGGCGGGCTCCTCCGCCGCTCCGTCTCCACCGGCGGGAGGCTCGAAGACCCGAGCTCCTCGGTGGCAGGCTTGAAGAGCTCGGCGGATAGCTCCCGCGATCGCGGCTCGGCGGCGGCGACCTTCCGCTCCACATCGGCATCGTCAACGCCCGGCGCCCACCCCTTCTTCACGATGTCGACCTCGAGTAAGGGTAGTGGGTGAAGGCGATCTTGATCGCCTTGTGGACCACGCGGCCTGCATCCTCCGTCACCTTGCGGCGGGATGGTGACACCCGCTCGGCCGGGTTCTGCCGAGTCCGCCACCCGAGGGCGTCGCGGGCGGCCTCAACCTCGACGCGAGACCCTCACGCGCACGCGCGAGCTCTCGGCCTCCTCCACGGCCTTAGCAGCATACTCTTGGAGGCTCCCGAGCTCTTTCCTCGCACCGATGAGGTCGCTGGTGCGCTGCTTCAGGTCCGCCTCCTTCTCCTGCAGCGCGAGCTGCGTGTGCTGAAGAGAGGCTTCGGAGGCGGCGAGCTCCCCGGCTCGTCCCTCGGCCTCCCGCGTCGCCTTCGGGGGATTTCTGCTTCTACCGCAAACAAAGACAATGGATTAGACACGAGCCACAAGGCCATGGGGGACGCAAAGAGGAGGCAACCGCCCGCTTACTCCACAGCTCGTCGTAGAGCTCTTGCTCGTTGTACCAGAGCTCATAATTCTCGGCTTCAAACCGAACCCGCTCCGCCTCCGAGGCGCGGAGGTCGCACCACAACTCAGAAGCTTCACGGTCATAGGCTAAAGTCCCGCCGACGAGGACGATCGGCCTCGAACGTAAACAAGCAAGACAAGAAAGACCGAGGGCAAGAGCACTCACCCTCGAGCTCGGCGTCACGGTGGCGGAGTTGCTCGCAAGCTCGTCCCTTGTCCTTCCGCGGGGACTCGCGCTCGGCTCAGCGCCGGCGCTCAAGCTCCCCTTGTTGTCAAGCCTGCGGTGAAGGGAGTCGAGATCCTCCTGCATCTTCTCACACTTGCCGCTTATGGGCGAGCTCGAGCTCCTCCTCTCGCCCGGGTCGCCTCTGCGGGTGCGGCCTCCACCTTCACTGGGCCTCTTTGGCAGCCCGCTCCTCCGCTCCGTGAATGAGTTCGGCCGCCTCCTCCGCCGGGCCTCCGGGGAACCGGTCTTTGGAGCTGCGCTTGAGCCAAGCTCGTCGCACATCTCGACAACGCGTCGTCGGCCGCCCGACGAAACCACCGGCCCTCGGGGAGGTCTTTGTCGGCGGTTATACCCCTAATGGCCTCCCTTACGCCCTGCGAACCACAAACAATTAAACGAGGAAGAAGGCACGAAACGAAGCCCCGACCGCCATGATGACGACAAACCTCGGAAAGACGGCGAAGCGCACTTCGCGCCGGCTCCAATGGTCGACGACTCCGCCTCCTCCGGCGGCGACGGCGGCGGGGCGACGGGCATAGGCCGGGGAATGAGCGATGTCCACGCTGGCGGAGGAGCGCTCGTCGCGCGACTTGGCAAGACGGACACCTTGGCCCCGTCGACCCGATCGCCCCACGGCAAGGAACGGCACCTGGGACGCGGCGGCGATGTTCGGGGTGGCGGCGCCTTCGGCGGCCTCGTCCTCTAGGCCCTCATCGCTGGTCCGCACCGTCCTTGCCGCCACGTCGGTGTCCTCGTCGTCGGAGATGTCGGCGACCTCCTCGGCCCGAGGATGGGCCCCGACCTCAGCGGGCTCTTCTCGACGCGCTCCTCGGTGGCCGGGTCTCCTTCGAACCGCCTCCTCCGTCGTCTCGTCGCCCGGCCGAAGAGCTCGCAGCGCCTTGAGTACCAGATGTCCCCCCGCCCCGGTGAGGCCGTTGGCGAAGCTCTTCGGCCAAGCTCGGACGGTCCTCAATGCTTGACCCACGGAAGCGGTCGGCGCCGATGGGGAGTCTAGAGCACGAGAGGCTCCGACGGCCGAGGCACGGTCGACAATGTCCCCTTGAAGGGGAAGCGGCGCCATCATCTTCGAGCTCTTCCTCGCGCCGCCGTCGTCGTCCCCGCTCATTTGTCGGGCTCGCCACGCGCTTTTGAACTCGCCCGGGCGCGGCGCTCGGGCTCAGGCACCGAAGCTCATGGTCGACGGCGCCGTCGAGCTCGTCATCTCTAAGCCCGAGCCCGCGCCCGGTGAGAGCTTACGGCGGCCACCCTCTTCTTCTTCTTCTTCGCGCCTCGGCCCGCGAGCCCCGAGTCGCCCCGATCGTGGCGCCCGGCTTTGCGTCGGGGCTTGGGCGCCGGTGCGGGCTGAGGGCGCGGGCGGCGCCGCCGGCGCTCAAGACCACCACCGGGGCGGTGAGCTCAGGGGCCTCGACGAGGTCCCGACCTCTCCGGCCCGAGTCTGCCGTCGACGTCGAGGGCTCCACCGCGGCTCGACGCCGGGCTCCACCTCCTCGACCGCCTGCTCGCCGCCTCCGCTAGACGAGCCCGCCTCCTCGCCCCGAATGAGGGCTGGCTGGATGACGGCGGGGGGGCGTCGGCCTCGGCTCCACGGGAAGGGAGGTTGGGAGCCGAAAGGACGACCGCGCCGACCTGTGTAAAGCTCGAGCTCATTAGAAGACCCAAGACAGCGAAGGAATGAGCTGAGGCCGAAACGACGAGCACTTACCAGCGCAGAGGTCTCTGGATCAGGGAGGATCTGGGGAGCTCCTGGCGCCTTCACCCCCGTCTTCGTCACTTGCTTCATCCAAAACTCCACCTGGTCGACGGTAAGGCCAGGGGCGTTTGCCGTCCCCAGGAACGGGGCCTCCTCCTCCTTCATCTCCCACATCCGGAGAGTCCGGCGCTGGAGAGGCACCACCGCCTTGCGAAGCCAGGCCTCGATGATGTGGTTCACCGTCAGCCCGGCGTCCCGGAGCGACTTGATCTTGCTCACGGCCACCTCCACGTCCTCCATGGTGTTGTCGTGCGGACCCTCGCGCCACGGTGACTCCCCCTTGGCGAAGGTACACCGAGGAGAACCGAGGCGAGAGGGTGAGAGGGGTCGTTCTTGAGATAGAACCACTCCTCCCTCCACCCGGGGTTGGCCGACGGAAAGTCGTCCTCCGGGAAGGACTCCCGAACCTTCCCCGCGCGGTACATCGGCACACAGGGCGATCGGGGCGGGCCGCCTCCACTGCCCGGCGGGTGGCTGGATCTTCGCGAAGATGTAGTGCTTGAAGAGCTCCCAGTTGGGAGGAATCCCCAGCCACCCCTCGCAGAGCATGGCGAAGGCCGAGAGAAGCAGCACTCCATTGGGCATCAAGTCTTTGGAGCATCGATGCCCAGCACGAGATGAGCCGGCGGAAGAAGTCGTCCGCGGGCGTCGCCGAGCCAGCGCTCGTGGAAGGCGATGAAGCGACACAACGTACCCGCTAGAGGTCGGGCACCGCGTGGGACGCCGGCGGGATGATCCACTCCTCCGCGCCGTCTGGAACGGCAGCCCGCCCGGCGGTCTTTGCACCTCTCGATCGGCGCCCGTCGCCCGCCGTCGAACGCAACCACGAGCCCATCTTTCAATCCCGGCGGGTAGCCGGGCGGCGGGGGACGTGGAAGATCGGATCTGAGCGGGCGGCGGCGATTTCTCTCTCTCTCTCGTGAAGGAAGGGGAGGCGGGAAGGTGAATCCGCTCCCGACTCGCCTATTTATAGAGCTCCGACGACGAGACGACGAGATGAAACCGCCGGGGGCCCGCCACGCACCACGTCCGCCCACAACCGACACCGCGAGATCGACGCCAGCGCGACACACCGGCGGAAGTTTAAGCGACCCACGGCATTGATGGGATAACCCCCGCCAACGGTAAAATTTCAACGGTAAGATCTCAACGGCTATTTTTACACAGCGGGTAAAAATCCAAGAGCTCAGCGCAAGCGGTCAAGTCGCGAGCTCCTGGAAAGCGGAGCTCGCAACGCGAGCTCACCGCCTCGGGTTCAAGGCCGGCTCAACTCGTGAGCTTCGAGAGCCGCCGGAGATACCACGGCGAGGGCGCCTTGCGGCGGCATCGACGGCCCGCGCCTCGAGCTCTCGAAAGGCTCGAGGGCTTTTGCTTGCGCGTCCCGGGTCGCCGAGGGGCTACAATCGACTCGAGCTAACCTCTCCGATGAGGAAGCGCCTCGCCCTGCACAACGCTCGGGGCTCGAGGACCACGGAAGTCGGGCTCTCGGAACCGAGGTTGATCCACCGGTGATCAAATGAACGGGCCGACGAGCTCGAGCCTCACTGGACTATCCGATGGCAGCTCACCGAGCACTCGATCTCGGCTAACAAGGCAAGATCGAGCTTGAGCTCACCACCTCCGTGAACAATCGCCAGAGGAATGGGTCGATGAGCCCACGAAAATTCTAAAAAAGCCTCCGCGAGAATCTACTATTCTCACGGAGCCTCGGGGGCTACACCCGCGGGTGCGCTCGCGCGCACCCACGAACAAACATCATTCCTCAAACAAGGGTCCCCGCTACGAAGAAGACCGCCACGCGGACAGCATCTGGGAGAGACCTCTTCTCCCCCAAATGCTCGGGGGCTACTGTGCGGGATCGATATTTGGGATACCCGTAAGCGAGCTCTCAGCCCAAACATAACCCCGAACCCCGATCACGAGAAAGGAAGGACGTCCTACCGTGGCACACGAAGTCTTCACCACGCAAGGACAGGTCTCCGCCTCGCTCGGGCTCTCACAAACGAGCTCCTCAGACAGAGATCCGTCGTTACGCTCTGCTCGAAGTCTCTCAACGACGAGCCCCCCTGTCTACAACGCGCTCAACCTCGTCCCGGGACCTCTTTCCGTCTCGCTCGAGCTCCCTCGCGATGAGCCTCGCGACGATGACTGCCGAGAGCTCGTCCGCCTGCCTTCTCAAAGAAGCCTGCGGGTACGGGAGTTGGCCAACAACTCTCTGACAAGCTCAACCACTCCCTGACGAGCACTGTAGCCA
This sequence comes from Hyparrhenia diplandra, assembly GCA_015847255.1. NCBI lineage: Eukaryota > Viridiplantae > Streptophyta > Magnoliopsida > Poales > Poaceae > Hyparrhenia > Hyparrhenia diplandra. The sequence continues at coordinate 199,214 of JADLZK010010909.1, forward strand.
CGTAGAACTACAGCTACAGGGAGAGGTCATTCGACCACCTCGCCATACCCCGTCGGCTCCAATAGCTCCGCTACAGTACCGTGCAGGTACATACGGGGTACGCCTTCCCATCGACGGTATGGACGCCCCCCATACCAAGAAGACATCTTCCAACTGCGATTAGAGACAAGGCGACGCTTGACCACTGCCCAAACCGTGATTCCCGCGTACGACGATGACCAATTTTGATGCCCAAGACCCTCAGGAGCTCGAAGGGAGCTCTCGCCCACGCCGGGAGCTCGACTGAGAGCTCTTCCATATATCTACTACCCTGTATATGCGTTCTCGTTTCTCCAAGACCTTAGCCCGAGGGGAGCTCATGTTCCCTACCCCCCTTGCGACTATAAAAGGGGAGGTAGGCCTCCGGGTTGAGGCAGAACAACAAGGTTCACTCTCAACACACACACCCACTCGATATTGGCACTAGCCTCAATCACAGAGACTTGGGAGCCCGCTCCCTCTCTCGATTTGCTTGTACTTGCCCCGGTATGAGCGTTTGAGCTCGGATAGTGATCACACTGAACTAGGGAGCACGACTTGCCCCGAACCAGTATAATCCTCGTGTCATTGTCTCTAGAGCTAGGCCATCGGAGCACGCATTAGACAGACATTACTGTGACGGTGGTATTAGACCACGACAGTAAGCTTCCAAGACATCTAATCTAATAGAATTATATTGCTTAGATCATCTCCAGCAAGGCCCTCTACTTGCCGCCCTACTTCAGATTTAGGTAGTGGGCGTGAAAAACGTGGCTCCAAAGACACCACCTACTACACACCCCATGTTTGTTGGGCCTCTACTTTTCCCCCAACTTCCCCTATTCTGGTGGCCCCAACTCCACCCCCCCCTAATTTTTTCCCTTCGTCATTTCTCTTCGGCGCCGCGATGGCCCGACCTCACAATCGATTCTACCACCCCGTCGGAGTCCTCTCGACACGAACGCTCTGGCGCCTCTTCTCTCTCCAAGCACGGCCGCCCTCTCGATGCTAGCAGCGCCTCTACCCTCGCTAGTCCGGATCACGGCTCCTCCCCGGTGCTCCCTGACACGGTCGTGGCATCCCTCTTGACGGCGAGGCAAGCCCCAACAGCACTCCCAGACACGTTGCGACACCACCGGTGAGGTGAGCCTGCCCCGTTGTGACCTATCTACCCTGCGCGCTGGCAAGCCCCTCCCTCCCCCCGGCGCGACCTTCTGCCCGTGCGTGGTGGCAAGCCTTGCCGATGTGACACCTCGGCCTAGGGCTTAATATGGTTGATAGAATACTCATACCAACAAGTTGCAACTTCTTTTCTGAAAGCCCATCTCCTAAGTACTCCAAAGTTAAGCGTGCTTAGCTTGGAGCGATGGGTGACTGATTGGGAAGATCTTCTTGGGTGCGCATGAGAGAGGACAAAGTCTGCAGAAAAGACTAGTGTTGGTCCGTGAAGGCAGTCTTCATCCTTAGAGAGTTGTCAGATGTAAGCGGGCCCGGCCTCGAGGAGGTGGGACGTTACAAATGGTATTAGAGCCAACCCTTACGGTTTCATGGACGTGTGTGTCAATTGTGCAGGCATGGTGCACATAGATTGTGTAGACCCGGCGTGGTCACACAACATGGCACATGCGTTGGCACTAGACACACGAACATGGCCATGAGGGGACATTCCGGACCTGGAGTCGATCGACGAGGACGTCGGTCTCTTAGGGGGTGAGGATGTGACACCTCGGCCCAGGGCTTAATACGGTTGTTAGAATACTGATACCAACAAGTTGCAACTTATTTTCTGGAAGCTCATCTTCGAAGTACTCCAATGTTAAGCGTGCTTGGCTTGGAACGATGGGTGACCGATTGGGAAGTCCTTTCCGGGTGCGCATGAGTGTGGACAAAGTGCGTAGAAAAGACGGGTGTTGGTCTATGAGGGCAGTCTTGATCCTTAGAGAGTTGTCGGATGTAAGCTGACTCGGCCTCGAGGAGGCGGGATGTTATAGCCGATGCGGCGAGCCCCACTCCCCGCAGGACCTCTTTGCCCTTCATCAGTGGCAAGAACTGACATTTGTCAATGGGAAGAATGAGATGAGAGAGGATGGCATGTGGGTCACATGTGTCATCCTCTGTTAGAATGGATTGGGGGGGGGGGGGTTAGGTCGTATTCTTTGGAGATACTCTTAGAAGGCAAAGAGCCGCTTGTGTAGAGACTAGCAAACATGACCATGTGTTGAGCGCAATCGGTATAGGCAACCGATTAAAGATTGGGTGAATCCTATGTTTTATTACCAATGTCGGCAAGATTAGACCGTGGAAATGGAGCTCGAGATCGATGTTTCGGCATGATATAAACAACCCCATAAAAATATTATCAACTAAAAAGTTGTAGAACATATTGAGACCTACAACTTTGGTATAGACCACGTGACCAAGAGTTTGAAAAATCAAAATAAGGACTAAACTTCAAAATTAGAGAATTTAAAACAAATATTTGGGGCATGAAACGATTTCATATAAACAAGTTGTCGACTACTGAGAGTTGCATATCTTATTGAGAACTACAAGTTTGCTATAAACTATATCAACATCGAGGTCATTTGAAAATTCAAATGTTTGAATTTCAAATTTTGGTAACATCAAATTAATATAAGCCACTGAAACATACTCCCTCCGGGATGGTATTAGAAGTCGTTTTGGACAAGGTTTGGGTCAAACATCGGGAATATAAATCATCAATAACTTTTAAGTTGTTGAGTTTGTAAATGCAAAAATTATATGAGTAGATTTGTCTTAAAAAATACTTTGATAAAAGTATACATATATCACATCTCCATAAATACTTTTATAATAATAAGAGGTCAAAGTAGTGTTTTGGAGACCGTGTCACTGGCCTAAACGGCTTCTAATACCATCCCGGAAGGAGTAAATGTTATCAACTACAAAGCTATAGATCATGTCGTGCTCACCAACTTTAATAGAAAGTTTTTATTCATACTATTTCATTTGAAAAAGTTACGCTTTCTACATACAAGAGAAAGAAAGACCAAAATGATAGGTGGGCCCCACTACAACATCAGTAAAACCACCCAAGAAACCACTTTGATATGGTCAAGTGGGCGTGGTTTTAAAAGTTAATAGGGGTATGTTTTCCGATATCGTAGTTTGAGGGGCCTTTCAAAATCAGTGACTACTTCTAGACGTAAATGTCGAGAGTCAGATGTAGTAGTGTCTTCTACTCCCTCCATCTCAAATTATAAGTCATTCCAAGAATATTAAAAAGTTAAACTATCTAAAGTTTGACTAAAATTGTAGAGAGAAAATAATAACATTTATGATGTCAACTAAGTATCATTAGATTCTTCATTATTTATATTTTCATTGTATACCTATTGATGTCACAAATCATTATAGTTTTTCTATAACTTTGGTCAAACTTAAAAAAACTTGGACTCTCCAAGATTCTTGGAATGTCTTATAATTTGGAATAGAAAGAGTACAACATAAAATTATGGCAAGTTTGACCATACTATGGTATGGCACGACCACTAGCTGATATTATTGTGGCTCCGGGTCCGTGGTGGCGTGGGCCGACGGCGGCGCGACCCTCGGTGAAGACGAGGGAAGTGCGGTCGGCCGTGTGCGCCCTTTGGTGAGCGGCACTCCCCTTCGACTTGTGAAAGGTCGTATCCCTTCCCGTCAGTGCCTCGAACACCGAGGGAGAGTGTCTGCCCCTAACGCCGATGGGTGGCAAGACATCCTTCCTCGCCAGGAGTCGCTACCAGTGACGGCTCGGGTGGGACCTCACCCGAGCCAGCGACCAGCTCTATAGAAGACCCTTGAAGCACTTCAGGTGTTTCAATTGTCTATCCTACTCACACCACGTGGCAACTTGTCGGCTGCCACGACATTGACTGCATTGTCGTGGCCTTCACCATCTCGCCAGTGACTGCAGATTGTCTATGGCTACTGCAAGGTCCTCAGCGATGGGGACAACCCGACCACCGGCATGCTGCCAGTGGCTCCCAACTAGCTCTCAATGCAACAACGGGTACTGGCGGACCTCGGCGACGGCGATGGGAGTGTCGGGGTCAGCCGACGGCAGGCGCTAGCATAGGTGCGATGGTCGATAGTAGCGCTGTGTCAGGTTGTCGCCTTGGTTCTGCTACGCTAGAGTCATGGCTCGCTGCTTCACCATGACTCAATGCTAGAGGTGCGGCGGGTTGGCTAAGCCGTGTCGGGCATGGTTAGTGGCAACGGTGATAGATGACAGCAGCGACATCGACGCCGACGACACCGATGGTGACCGGTCTGCTGCAGGCGTGTGGCCGCGGTTGCATCGTCTAATGCTGATGCCCAGGCTTGGCACGGCGTGCCGAGCAGCGCGATCCCCACTGAGCTCGACCCGATGTCGTTGGCTCCACGTTTGGATACCACAGCCGGTCAAGACCCGGTGGACGACCCGATGTTGCTAGAGCTCACGGCTTCGCTCTCTTGTAGCTGGGGCGCCCCGCGGTCTCCGCCAAGCGTATGGCGGGAGGATGCCCCACATGTAGGGGTTTGTAACACCCGGCTCAATTTGGATGTGGCCCAGTAGGGGCCTATGAGTGCAGAGTGCACATGTTTAGTACCACCTTACTGGTTAAGCAAGGGTGGAGCCAACTTATAAGCCTTTGCCTTTCAGCCACATCACCTTCGGGTTAACCCTTTTACACGAAGCGAGGACGAAAGTGTAAGCAAGGTGCTATGTGTATGCGTGCACGCCCCTCGGAAGGGCTATGCGGTGCGGCTTTGGAGGGTGGGGTGTCACAGGTGGTATCAGAGCCGACCCTTGCGGTTTCACGGGCTGGTGTAGTCACAGTTGTTCGGGCATGGGGTACATGTGCGACCTTTGGATGCAATGAGACGTGTCCAAGAGGGAAGGTCTGGTTAAGTTGGCGCTCGATGAGGGACGTCGAGTCCTTTGAGGGGGGTGTATGTAACACCGGCCCAATTTGGATGTGGCCCAAGAGGGGCCTATGAGTGCAGAGTGAGTGCACATGTTTAGTACCACCTTCTTTGGTTAAGTAAGGGTGGAGCCAACTTATAAGCCTTTGCCTTTCGGCCACATCACCTTCGGGTTAACCCTTTTACACGGCGGCGAGGGCGAAAGTGTAAGCAAGGTGCTATGTGTATGCGTGCACGCCCCTCGGAAGGGCTATGCGGTGCGGCTTTGGAGGGCGGGGTGTCACAGGGTCGGCGCCAGCACGCAGGCTACACTCCACTTGACATTGCAAACACCTACTTTGTGCACCACCTCCATTGTGCAAGTCGGTCGATCTTGACTAAGCTACTGGTATTCGACGGCTCCCCGGCCATTAATGCGGCCACGGTTGGTGAGGGGGACCGCCCTCTAGGATTCGGTACTATGAAGGCGGTTCCATGTTCAGAGGATCAGGAAGAGCCAGCTACAGGCGCGCAGGACAGAGTGTTGTGCACGCCCCTACGTAACACGGGACATTGCATGCCGCCCATCCGCGAACTCGGCTTCAGCCCAGTGTCTCTTCAAGATCTTCAAGGACAATGTTATGAAGCCACGACCGCCGCCGCTGTTGTTGTTGCATGTGATGGCCAACGACACGCCATGGCCAAGGGTGCCCATGTGCAGCAGGCGTATCACAGCCCAGAGCCTCTCTTGCATACCGGTCTCCAAGCGGGGCGAATACCTTGTGAATAAAAAGCTTGGGCAGGCACGTACGCTAGAGGAAGTGTCAACATCTGGCTACGACCAATGCTTCAGCCAAGGCCCAGATAACATGGAGCCACTTAGGGAGTTGCTTCTAGAGCAGTTAGTGGTCGATGCACGTAAGCGCCGCCGCCGCCAAACCTCGAGGACTTGGTCTCCCTGAACTGCTTGGTTGGGCAGGCCCCCAAGAATCTCGGTTGTCTACTGCAGCGAGTAATAGGATTAGTAGTGTTTATGCGTTGGGATTCCCTAAACTTCTTTAGAATCTATTGTCATCCCGTTGCATCGAAACATTTGCTCTCTCAATATAAATACGGCGCAAACCTTTTTGCGTTATTGAGAAAAAGAAATCTATCTTGTGAGAACGAACACAGTAATGTTCAAACACCCATACTCCAGTTGATTAGAGGCTCGAACAACGATTCTAAAGACAATTAGCTATGTCCCAAAATAACTGTCATTCTCGGGACTACCGATAATTATATATTAAAATATATAAACATTTATACTAAGTAATTAGTATCATCGAAAAAGATCTCTAAGTCTAGTTTTTTTTTAACAAATTTAGTTAGAGATACAAATCTTTTTGCATATTTTCTATAAATCGAGATAAACTTAACGAACACTCAAAACGACACTTAATTTGGGACGGCGGGAGTAGGCACCTGCCGAGAAGGTACAACAAAATATATTATTTGGAGGAACAAATTGAAATGACAACACGGGATCAGATGGTAGTACCTGATTAGTTTCGATGCCAATAGCTTCATACGACCAGTTCCGGTAGAAGCGAGCAGCGACAATTGCTTTAGTGGACCAGATGTGTGCTGATCGAAAGCAGCTTTGGACTAGGTGCCTGAACCAGCACCAGCCATGGAGACTGTAGGAAACAGAGGTCGTCGCGTCAGAGATCGGCAGGACCGCTGCTGCTGGACCGCCTCTGGATTGCCGCAGCTGCCGGTACCATCTGACCGCGCATTGCACTACCAGAGCTTGGGCCATGTCTTGTGGACGTGCAGGTGCTGCAGCGCCCAGCAGGCACCTGCTGCCAAGAACTTGATCAGCGTCATCGTCCTGGCTCACTTTCCTCTCGATACGATGATACTCGACAAGATCAAGTATATCCTCGGCTTGGTACAGGGCAGACTTGAGATCTTTCATCATTTGCTCGAGCGTCATCAGGTCAGACTCAGATCCCTTCTCTTGAGCTGCTCGCAGCATCCTCTGCTCCTCGGCATTTCTCAGGGTCAGCTTCAGATCTGGGATGGTGTGGACCTCCAGATCCCGGAGCTTTCTTGACGTGTCATAAGCGGGGCATGAAAACAACTTGTTGAGGAGCAAGCTGATGAGGGGTGACAGCAGCCAACCCATCACAGTAACACCCCAGCCAACCCCTGCGACAATCCATGTGTATCCCATGGAGTGCTCTAGCTGTTCTTACTCCTATCCAAAGAGGACGTAGCTAGGAAGCAGGAAGAAACTAAAGTTGGTGTATGTGTCTTCCTATAGCTCACAGAAATGTGTTTTAGACTCTGCTTAGAGTTTACAATGGCCTTGCTTTGTTTGGACATTGGAGCCAAGGTATATATGGAGGGCTACTAGGCACTCCAATATTTAAGCAACACCGTTTTCTGTGTGACGTTCATTTGTTTTAGGCTCTTCTTATCATGGGATGCAAATCTACCAGCTGCTAGAAGAAGTGATCGATGGGACTGAACACAGTAGTACCTGCAACCAGGTGGAGCTCCGAGGTCGTTGTATAGGCCTATGGTACGATATGGAAGGCCATTGGAGAAGGTGGTGAGGTTAATTAAACAAACCAGACAACGAAGGAGCTTTCAGGTGAAAGGTGTGGCACTTTAGTCTAGATACTAACACGCCAGTTGTGGTGCCCCTATGATGGGGACACTCCCAAAATGGGAGTGTAAATTAAAAAAAAGGATCTAAATTGGAGTAAAGTCTTGGAGAAACACAATTATTACAAAAGATGGTCAAGTGAAGATTATTATATGGAAACTTAAATCGCACTTAGTTTAAAAAAAAAAAATCATACCTGTAATAAGACTCAAGAGTTTTATAGCTCCAAACTCTCACTACTATAGGATTTCTTAACCATGGCGGTTTGTACCACGGAGCTAAGATCACAGTTAATCATAGCCTTAACTGTGGCGGTTTGCCAACCGTCATGGTTAATCCATTAACCATCGCAGTTTTCTAAAGGTAACTGCCACGGGGCGGTGTTTTAAGGCGGCCTCCATGGTTAATGGATTAACCGTGGCAGTTTTTGTTGCGCGGCCGCCATGGTTAAGATTTTCCACATTAAATTTTGAAAATTATGTTAATATTACAATACAAAAACCACCATTTGTTAATGGATTAACCGTGACAGTTGTGTTAGAGCGCAACCACCACAGTTAATCAGCAGTATAACCGTGACGGGGTTTTTAAGTTGTCCACCACAGTTAAGGAATTTAGGGGCTTTTTTTTTTTTTAGGAAACTGAAGGGGCCTGAGCCCATGCAGGAAATTTATAAAACAAAAACAACAAAGTTACAATGAAGTTTTGGCCTCATCGAGAGCCTAAGGAACAAAAAAAGAAAGAAAGAAAATAAGATCAGTTACAAGCTTTGTATCCATTGGTCATATGACAAGGCGAGACCTGCCTTTATCGGTTTATCCTAAGCGAAATAGGTCTTGGTTCTTTAAAGAAGAAAGACCTGCAACTCTGAAGACTCATCTGATCATTGTTGAAGATCATTTCATTTCGGGCTTTTCAAATTGTCCAGCACATTAGAATTGGCTGTGTAGCGGAATTTTGAGAGCATGGACATTTTCAAAAGAGGATCCATGGATGGTATTTAACCCCAGAATGCCCCAACATTGCTGAGCAAAGGGGCACCGCCAAAAGAGGTGCTCCACCGTTTCTTGAGCGCTTGGCAAACATATCTCACAATTATAGGATTCAAAGTCTAGCTTAACCGTGATGGTTTGCATAAATATCCACCACAGTTAAGATTTGCTAAACGTCTTGCAAAATAATTTTTATAGTAGTGTCCTGCAATGGGTCTATGTGGGAAAGAGCCACTACAAGAGTTTTATAGCTCCAAATTCCTGCACTGGGTCTATTTAGGAAGGCAACGTATGCTATGGAAACTAAGCTTCCTGTGAAAACCTGTGCAAACCACGAAAAAAAGTCATCTAAATTCATGAAAAAAAATCATACATGTAGATGATATGATGATGCACAATCCTGTAAAATATCTTATCCAAACTCGACTTCGTTTGTGAGATATAAAAATAATAAATTTCTAACAAATCAATGGGTAGCTTTCTGCCTTGAAATTTGTTATTTTTATATCTGACAAACGAAGTCGAGTTTCGACATGATATTTTACAGGATTGTGCATCATCATATCATCTACATGTGTGATTTTTTCATAAATTTAGATGACTTTTTTGTCGTGGTTTACACAGGTTTTTACAGAAGCTGGTTTCCATAGCATATGTTGCCATTTAGAAAGAGCGAGAGATGACAGACCTAGTGACACAGAGGTGGACAGGGTAGAAATTGAGAGACAGGAAAATATTTTTTTTCACTGAAAGAAAATCTTCCAAGCGTGTATATGGACAGGGCAGGAGTTTGCAGAGAAAATTAAAACATAAACCTATAATCTATAGCAAGGCAACTGAGCGAAGAAAGCAAATAAATATGTATATAGCTACTATAAAATAAGTGAAGTACCAGAGGAGGCTATAGCGACTGGCTTTTAATTATGTAAGTTGTTGGTATCACGTATATCAAACCCAAGAATTCGATTTTGTCGCTCTGAATGACTCTCTAGGTCATGAAAGTTACTCTATCTCGAGGAAGAAGTTACTCGTAGTTACCGCGGACGACTAATAGGCCAACTGAAATATACTAGCAGGAAAGTGCCAAATTTTAAGCTTTTAAAATAGAAGAATTTGCCCAACATTATTCGGAATCACCCATGCATTGTGATTGTGTCATTGACAGTCTAGTCTTCGTATTCAAATTTTCACTGCGTCATTGCTGTGTGCTTAGCATGCAGCGACCGCAAGTTATTGGATCCCAAATTCCCAACCACCCTATTCATCACCGGATTTCCGCGTCAAGATACGATCGAGACAGCGATCGCATCAGCAGGACCCATGATACGTCGCATCAGGACTTTGATGAGCCTGGAACCGCAGCGGCTAGCCGGGCTGCCGTTTTCTATATACTCCTACGTCGCTACTACGATGGTGCGTGATCATTTTTATACATGATTGGCGCGCTGTGGCCAGATGCTATGTCTGACTTTGCCTTCTGTGAGATATCTGTGAAAATGAAGCAACTTTTGTGACCAAGTAATTGCCAGCAAATTCACCTATAACTGTGTGTAGCCGTAGAAACCGAAATATTTCTTTTCTTAAAAGGCATTTTTTTTCGAAAGATCTTTCTTAAAAGGCATTCATATAGTGATTATTAATATGTTTGTTTTGATGTGTGCATGATGACATTCTTTGTGGTGTAAGAAACCAAACGGCATCCAATACCTAAGAGAGAAAGGGTAGATTAGGTATTTATTCTAAAAATATAAACTAGAGCTCTGGTTTCAACACACTGGCTAGAAAACCCACTACAACTCTAACATGTTGTGCCCTTGTATTTTTGCTATGTTCTCTACTTACCCATCCCAATCCCAAAGGGTCTAGTAACATATAGCTAAGCCATCAACTAGCATAGGCTAATCTAAAAAAGAAAAATGTCACTCAAACAAGCATAGTATAGAGGCTTAAAAGCATTAAGTAAAAGAGATCGACCAACAAAGACAAACTACTGTCAAGGGGCTCCCAGTTGGAGTGGTAAAAGTCACTGGCTGCGGGGCTCCCACCCAGGGTTCAAATCCTGGGTGTGACACCATTTACACTGTCGGGTATTTCCCTACAGTTTTCTGTCAAAAAAACAAAGACAAACTACACAACTCCTTGTTCATGTTGGAGCTCCATAAAGGATATGCTTCTAGTCACCAAGGTTCAACACGTACTTCCATCAAGGTTCCTTACGTTTTTGTGCAAGCCACATAGGACAAGCAAGACAACTGTTGTAAACCACCAAGGTTCAACACTTGCATCTTGACTTAAACCATCTTGAAGATTGCCACCAATGGCTTCTACGACACCTTCACGTCCATGTCATCTCGTAGCTGAGGAGGGCTGCCGAGTCCACCACATGGACTTCAAGTTCGCCCTCCTCAACGACGACTTGAAGGAAAAGACCTACATCCATCAGCTACTGGTATTCTTCAACCCGGAAAGGAGAGCAAGGTTCTCCACCTGCGCAAGGCCCTCTACAGCTTGTGGCATGCACCACAATATTAGAATGCCAGGCTAGAATCCACGCCCTCAAGGAACAGGGTTTTACCAGAGTGCTTACGAGGTTGTTGTCTACCGACAACGCAACGGAGGTTGTGCACTGTTGGTAGGCATCTACGTCGATGACTTGGTGAATTACTGGCACCAAGGAAGGAGAGTGGAGGCGTTCAAGCCTAAGATAAAGTCCGCCTTCTGAATGAGCGACCTAGGATTACCCTCCTACCTAGGGATCGAGGTCAACCAAAACAGCTCTGACATCTCTCTTCACCACACTGCCTATGCCAAGCACATCGTCGAATTGAGCGGGCTCACCAACTGTAACCTAGCCCACACACCCATGGTGGAGGGTCTGAAGCTGACCCGTGAAAGCACAACGGAGAAGGTGAATGTGACGCAGTACCAACGCGTTGTGGGCAGCCTTTGCTACCTCGTCCACATGCAACTGGACTTGACATTCGGTTCATGCTATGAGTGATAATGGGTAGGTCAGCTTGTTGATGTACCATGGGATGTCTTGGTTAGCATGGCCTAAGATTCTGCACATGGATTGATGTCGTGTGCTGCAGATTCCATTAGTCGACGACATTCATCAGCACCCGTTCCTTGGCAGTTTCATTTTGGCACTTAAGGAAATTCTTGGTAGTCAAGGCAATTTCAAATTCTGTTAGTGGATAGAGCATCAGTAGGCCATCAATAAGATCCTACACTACGTGGTGGCTACCTTTGACTACAGCTTGCACTACCCAAGGTGTCCTAGCGTTGTGCAGTTTATTGGCTATAGCGCAACAACGACCACGCTGGCGACATCGCCATGAGCGAGAGGAAGAGCGGGCTCAATTCTTTCTTAACAGTTGCTTTATTAGCTTGTAGTCGGTCAACCATCAAGTGGTGGCTTTGTCTAGTTGCAAGACAGAGTATGTCGCTAGCTCGCAACCACTTCTGCCTTTACTCAGGTTCTCTGACTGGCTCGGTTACTGGGTGATCTCCTTGGCAAAGACATTGAAGCAGTGAAGTTCAGGGTGGATAGCAAGTTTGTCTTGGCCTTGGCAAAGAACCCCGCCTGCCATGGGCGCAGCAAACACCACTTCATCAGGAGTTGCTTGGACGAGAGGAGTGTCAAGTACCACTTCATCAGAAGTTTTTCGGTTACACTTAGGCGTTGATTTCCAGACCAAGCCTCTTGCGTGGTCAAGTTCCAAAAGCTTTGCGCCATAATTAGGATGGCTCAAATCCCTTCAGAAGGCACCACACAAGACTTAGGGATGAATGAAAGCATATGTTGTGTGCCTATTTATCTTTGGATGTTATTTTAGGAGTAGTTGGTACATATGTTAGCACCTTATCTTTTTATATTGCTTTACCATCTATTTAGCATTTACTTTGAACATGGTGAATCTTTTTTAAAAGTTTCAAGTTTGCTATCCCTATATGTACCCAATCTTGCCATGGCTCGTGGTGTGGCGTAATGAAATAAAGAAAACCGCCCCAAGCCTATGTCTATCTCCAACATTGTATACGAGATTATGTGCATCTTTTTCTTATAAAATAGGCTAATTCTATTGTTCTTAATCGAAAGGCAGGAAAAAAAAAAAAAGATTACACATACCCCTACCACCATGCTACACCTGTAACCATATGGTGGAATGGCCGACCGGCAGGCTGGCCACCGTCTTGCGTCCACGTGTCCACAGTGATAAATTGGGAAATTTGAGTGTGACCACAAACTAGCTAGTTCCAGTTTACTGAGCACTGCTACCCCCACGCCCACGCGTACATCTGTGACGAAATTTCCTTAAATAGACGGAAGAAAAATGTGTAAATATACAAGCAAAAACAGAGGACAAGATACGTGATAAACCTCACACATATAGATACCGTCCGTCATCTTGTGCACGCGTGAACCGTGTACTGCGTGACGGCTGACCTGATTGGAAGCACGCCGCTGGCACCGCTGCCGCCGGAGACCGTCGGAGTTGACGGACGAGATCACAGTGGGACGCGGCGCGAGGGCGACCCTCTCGGTTTCCGCCCTTGAACACCATCGGGCAAGCGCGCTGCTCTGCTCAGCCCCACCCCCCACAACGCCACGCCGCATTCTCCCCGCACGGCCGTCCTCTCCCTCTGGCGCGCCGCCGCTGTCCGTCACGGCCTTGGCGCGTTGGCTGACCGCCACCGGGCTTGGCTGGTGAGAGCGCTGTGCCACGGCGGCCGTCGTCGCGGCGGGCACCCACCCATGAAGCTGGGCTAACGAGCACATACAGGGAAAGCCCACGGACCAAAATTCTAATGGGCTAACAGCACCGGATCATTAATATCAGAGGCCCGTTGGTCAAAAAAACGAATATCAGAGGCCCGCACTCGGATGGGCCTACAAGGAACGCGATCACTCTCAGAGAAGCGCGCGCACGCCTCTAAGCGTGACATGATAACAGTCCCGCATTGAAGCCCTGCCGAACCACTCCGCCGATGAAAAATCATGTGATGTTTGTGCTTTGCTAGCCGATGCATTACCCATTCAGATAATGCTTCCCTAGGGGCTACTCAACCTAATTACTTAACAGTGCCATTGCTAAAATTCTGTATCAATGACATAAAAACAAAGTGACCTGTTCTAGCAAGGGAACACGCCAGGGCCTGTTTGGGCAGCGCTCTGGCCGGCAACTGCCTGCCACGCAATGCCTCCTGGCTACTTATTCTGTTTTGAAATTGAAAGCCAGCTTTAGTTTCGTTCAAACTTAAGCTTATCCAACTTGATGTTCCACATGTTTATGCATTTCACTATAATAAACTTAGTAAAACCAGAAAATTTTGATTTAGAAAGGTGAAACAACTTACAATTTGTAACAGAAGGAATACAACATTAACATTGTAACCTATGTCGGACAAGAAAAGGCAGTAGACAGACATCCAATCATCAATTCATCAACCACATCCACATAAATTATAAATAAAAACATAAACTCCATTGCTTCATGAAGACAGGAAAATCTGAATTGTGCATTCCTTGATCATCATCATCAAAATATCTACAGGCAATATCACACTTCTCAATACACCCATGTCCAGACTCCAATCTTGTAGAACGCTAGACGTTTACTTTTACTCCACTCGCCTACTGCATCTAGACCCGAAAACTAGGTGATACCATGGCTGACAAGTTCAACATGACTGCAACACAATACAAACGAAACAAAAAGGAAGAAATGCACCATGTGGGTAAACTGAAACTTCTCTATGACATGGGTACCTAGTGCTCTCCCCTGGCAAAAATAAATTACCCATCGATCTTCCATTCTTACTCTAAAGCCACTTGAAGAGGATGCCTCCATGGGTGGCGAAGAAGGGGGCAAAGACAAGGGACTCAACAGCCATGAGCTTGATGAGGATGTTCAGTGAGGGGCCTGAGGTGTCCTTGAGGGGATCACCAATGGTGTCACCGATGACAGCAGCCTTGTGTGGGTCCGAACCTTTCGGGCCCAAGGTTCTTGCATGCTCAGATGCACCAGCCTGTAGAACCATGAAGAGAACCAACATTAATCCACTTGAGCAAAATATGGGGTTGCAAGAAACCTTCTCACTGGCATGCTATCGTCTTCAAAGGTTTTACCTCAATGTATTTCTTTGCGTTGTCCCAGGCACCTCCAGTGTTGGATGCAGAGATGGCAATCTGAACGGGAACAATATAGATTATTATAGATGAAACATGCAACATTGTAAGAGATTACAACAATGAAAGCAGTCATGGAAAGAGTTGCCAACCTGGACACCAGAAACAAGAGCACCAGCAAGAACTCCAGAGAGGGTTTCAACGCCAAACAAGATCCCGACAATGAGAGGTGTGAGCATGACAAGTGCGCCAGGGGGGATCATCTCCTTGATAGATGCATCAGTTGAGATCTTGACGCACGTCGCATAGTCAGGCTTGGTAGTGCCCTCCATGAGCCCAGGGATGGTGTTGAACTGCCTGCGGACTTCCTCAACCATCTTGAGTGCTGCACTGCCAACACTCTTCATTGTCATCGCTGAGAACCAGTATGGAAGCATGGCACCAACAATCAGTCCAATGAAAACTTTAGGTGACAGAACATCAACAGTCGAGATTGCAGCACGGCTGACAAAAGCACCAAAGAGGGCAAGAGACACCAAGGCTGCTGAACCTATTGCAAAACCCTACATGCACAAAATCATTGGAGCAAGCATTAGGTACTTCAAAATGCACATTTTATAAAGAGAAAAACAAACAAACACATTGAAGGTGTTGGGGTCAATTCTGAAGAAACACATTGCAATTAACAGTGAGATTGACATTTACCTTCCCAATGGCAGCAGTAGTGTTTCCAGCAGCATCAAGAGCATCAGTTCTCTCACGGATTCTGTGGCTCATGCCAGCCATTTCAGCAATTCCTCCAGCATTGTCACTGATAGGGCCATAGGCATCAATGGCAAGGCCAGTAGCGATTGTGCTGAGCATTCCAAGAGCAGCCACAGCAACACCATACATGGCGGCAAGACTGAAGCTGAGGAAAATACTAAAAGCAATAGCAAAAATAGGGATAATGACAGATTTATATCCGAGAGCAAGGCCAAAGATGACATTAGTAGCAGCTCCAGTTCTGCAGGAGTCAGCAACATCCTGTACAGGACTGCAGAAAGAAATTCATGTAGTCAGATGCTTGAAGCAATATATAAATTAGAGCCACTAATAAATAAATAGATCGAAATTGTATGCACCTGTATGCATTGCTCGTGTAATACTCTGTAACAAATCCAATAACTAGTCCTGCCCACAGACCAACTGCCACACATAGGAATAATTGCCTACCAAATTTAGATTAAAGTGAGATCATGTATTTAAGAAAAAAAAAGATATTAAAATAGGAAATCAATTGAAAAAGTGTTATTAAAATATAGGAAATCAATTGAAGAAACAGAAATATTAAAATATAGGAAATCATTTGAAGAGATGGCAGTACCAGTTATACACGGTCTTCTGCACACCAAAGTTGTAGATTGTGAATGTATATGGAAGCCCTAACCAACTGACAAGTGCAATGCCAACAGTCATCACAGCAGTGGAAATTATAAGCTGCTTCTTGAGAGCTGGCTCAATTTCATCTACAGCCTTGATCTCAAAGAAATCCGTTGCAAAAAGAGTGGTTATCAAGCATGCTATGATACCCACAGAGCTAATGAGGAGTGGGTACAACATAGGGGTGAATTCATGATTGATCCCGAAAGAAGAGATTGAGGCAACGACAAGAGCAGCGCATGACGACTCAGCATAGGAGCCAAAGAGATCTGACCCCATTCCAGCAATATCTCCGACATTGTCACCAACATTGTCTGCAATGACCTGCAAGAAGCAGAAGTCAATTTTCAATGTAGCACTAGCACGTTAGTGTAAAACTGTAGATATCCATCAAAACGACATTACCATGATCAATAATGTGTTGTTAGAGAGCTTCAAAACAAAGGATTAAATTAACTCATGTCTAAGATGTGACTCTTCAGAAATAGAATACTTACAGCTGGGTTTCTCGGATCATCTTCAGGTATATTCCTTTCGACTTTCCCAACAAGATCAGCACCAACATCAGCAGCTTTGGTGTATATCCCACCACCAACACGACCAAAAAGAGCCATAGAAGAACCACCAAGACCATAACCAGTGATAGCCTCATAAAGGCCCTCCCAGTCATCACCATAATAGATTCCAAACAAGTTGATTGCAATATAAAGAACAAAAAGGCCACTAGCAGCAAGCAGGAAGCCCATCACAGCACCAGAGCGGAAAGCAGTAATGAATGCCTTTCCAACACCCTTCCTAGCCTCAAGAGTTGTCCTGGCATTTGCATAAGTTGCAATCTTCATTCCAAGGAAACCAGAAACAAGAGAGGTGACTGCACCAAGCACAAAGGCAATGGTGCTGAAGATAGCATTGGCAAGGGCAGGCTTGCACGTCTTGCCCTTGCTGTAGTGGCATGGCTGACTCTTGGTACTGAAGCTCTCAACAGAACCAAGGAAGAGGAAGATCAGGACAGCAAAAATGCTCATGAATAGTCCCACATACTTGTATTCAGTGAAAAGGAAAGAAGTTGCTCCTGTTAAAAACAAAGCAAGGCTATTTAGAACCACAGGTGTGAATACAACTATACAATAAAACCAGAGAATAACCAATAGTAAGAGAAGGCCTAAAAATAACAACAATGATTACAGAACTATCAAATACTGAAGATATCGACATAGCAGTAAAACATACAATAGGACGACAAGCAATACTTATCATCTTTTATTGTTGTGATGTTAACTACAACAGGACTGGACATGTCACCCAAGAAGCATGTCAACATTAATATAGACAGAATAATACCTAAGTAAAAAATAAGTAAATGATGGACTGTGATCCTCATCTCCTCATGAGAAAGGGAAGCAAAGCAGACAGTATCAATAATAACGTAACTAATAGGATCCGCATATCATGGGAGAAGAGCCAGACAAAATCTTTTTGGGTCTACTCCGCTGGTTCACAAAATCTTCACATGGCTACTGTGCTGATTCCTGTAAGGATAATGAGCTAGTATGGCTCCACAAGTGAAGCATAACCCAAGCACCATAATCCTAATCCTATTAGAAGAAACAAATTCTGACCAAATACATGGACAGGATCCAACCAATATCACTACCAACACGAGGGCAGCCAATAATGCAAGCAACCAAGAGAGGACAAACTGCTTAAAATCTGCAGGCGCCTTAAGACAGACTGTGCGCCAATAATTACCTTACATGACATGACACTGTTGAATGGACCACAAGATCTCTGGTTCATGTGCGTCCATTCTAGGATTCCTTCCAAGTTCAGCGGATGCGGTTGAAAACAAAAGTTCGTTGTATTGTTATCCTACATCGGGCAGCAAGGACCACAGGTGCAGCAAACAAAGTATCTGCTGCCTGCAGTAACTTATCCTATCCCCACAGCAGGGGTTTATACGGAAACCTTTTCAGAACAGAGCACTACCATTAGTTCTATATGAACACATCCACCACACCACAAATATCTCACAACAAAAATACATCTAGTAGGGACAACCAAGAGTTTATTTACCTTAGGACAAACACAGCTAAGAACTATTATAAGATGTGTTGGGTAAAGCGGGAGCATCAGTAGTTTATTGTTGGATCTGAAAGACTGAAACATTAGATAACCCAGGCACACAGCTAGAACAACGCAAAACGCACAGCAGAAAACAAATAGTGAGACAAACTAACGAACACGGGACACCAGCTAATCGAGAGCACAATTTTAGACTGAAACTGAATTGTAACGCCTGAAACTCTTTGCCTGGTGGATTCTGCACTGATTGCAACAAACTAATATGCCTCATAATCATATCGAGTAATAATAAGTAAACTTATTAGTAGATTCACGCCGCAAGCAAACAAAACAATAAAAACTGCAGAATTCACACCAAACACCGAAGCAGCAGGGGAGCTTCTCAACCATTAACGAACAGCCAGATTAAGCGCACTCAGTCTCAGATCCACAAAATCCGAAAAAAAACACGAACACCGGGGACGGGGCGCGGAGTTCTCACCTTCAGAGATGGCGTTTTGAATCTCCGCGCACCTGACGAACACGTTGTGCTCGTTCAGCCCCTCCTCCTCCTCGATGAGGTACTCACTGGCGCCGTCGCCGCCGCCGCTCTTCCCGGCGGAGTCGCCGTCCCCGTCCCCGCGGCGCGGCTCGGGGAGAGCTTCACCTTGGAGACGAGCACCCACTGCAGCACCGCGAAGGCGATGCCGACCACGGCCGCGACGGGCACCACCACCTGCGTGCCCAGCTCGGGCAGGAACGCCGACGACGACGACGCGGCCATTGCCTCACCCCCGCGGCGAGGGCGAGATCCGGGGCGCGATGCTAGAGGTTCGCTTCGCTGCTCTCCCCCACTTTGGGCGGAGAATTTCGTGCGGGATTTCGTTCGAGCGCACGGGAGAGGGAGGGAGAGAGGAGAGGAGGCGATGACACGGGTAGCCGCCATTAAAGAGTTATATTTGGTGTGGAGAAAACGCGACCACAGGCTATCCACATCATTCGGATTATTTTGGATCGTTCGATTCTCAATCCGGTGGTGGAGCCGCCTCCCCCGCTCATATATATATATCATCACCGAACCCTAGACCTAGTCCCGCCCGCCTCGCCTCTCCCGGCCATAGCCGCCTCCTCCCTCTCTCCCTCCTCTCTCCCTCTGGCGTGGCGGCGGGCGTGGGCAGCCGGCCCAGTCTTGGCAGCCGCGGCGGGCGGCGGCGGAGGAGAAGCTGGCGGCCGGCCCAGCCAGCGCGGCGCTGGTGCGGGCGGCGCCGGGCGCGGCCCGGCGGCGCGCTGCCGCCGGCGCTGGCGCTTGAGGGCGGCGCTGGCACGGGCGCGGCCAGCGGCGCAGACAGATCCGTGGGCCAAGACGAGGGCGGCGGGCGCGGGTGGCGCCCCCACTCGACCTCACCGGCGTTCTTGGTTCGTCCAAAATCTCCTTGTCTCCATCCTCCAAAGATCTCGACCTCACCCGTGGCGGGTATCACGATGGTGGCGATCCGGGCCGGCGGATCGGGTGTGGCGGCAGCCGCGTTCATCGCCCTCGGCGTTCGGATCCGCCCGTCCTCGCCTAAATCTTTCGTGAAGTCCACCGTCTCCGCCCACGACGTTGTTATCTTCTCCAAGTCATACCGCCCGCACGACCCCCCCTCGCCCTTAATCCTTAGATACTACCTCTTCTTTTTCCTTGCGGAGATCCGCATTCTAAGACCGGATTCGGGTACGATTCTTTGTGATATCGCTCCAATCTAACTCGTAGCTATAGAAAATCCGGTATACATAGCTTTTAGTTGCCACCGATTTCATCCTATCACGTTTCACTAGCTCGTAATTGTCTTCTTGTGGTTTTTTAGCGCATAGGATCTATTACTCTGTAAGGTCGATTCTTTGGGAAAAAATCCCGCAAGTCCGACCCAAATTTCCGGTTTACGTAGAGTACGAATTACATAACTTGAATCCTATACCAAATTAGGAAAAGTCCAAAGAGTCTATTCTAGCAACCATGTGTGTTATTGCACTTTATGTGGTGATTTGGATTGTTGTGCGCTTTCCATTTCTAGGCTTGAGTGATTGTGTGATTTAAACAGATTTACTTCTTGTTCGTTTAGCATTTTCTTTACTCGATGTCACCGTGTAAGTGTAAGAGAAATGTACTTGACAGAAATTGCAACAATTCTCTTGAGCTTTTTGAGCCTCCTGTTAGGTTTACATTCTAGATTTGTGAACTTAGCAAAGTGACTCTTGTGTCCACTGTTTAGCTCACTAGATCTCTTGCGATGCAGTTCAAGAAGCTAAACCTAAATATATTTATCAAGTTTAACATTTAACACTTTGGGAGTACATAACATTAAGAAAATGCATCGATAAAGTGATAAGTGATATAAAGTCGATACTCGGATGGATGAAAGCAAACAAATGTCTGGTGATAATGTTGGATTATAGAAGCATGAGCTTTTTTTAGTTTACGCCTTTGTGATTCGTAGACCGCCCAAAAGGTATAATGTAGTCCTACCCGATTGTCTTTAATATTAGCTCGTTTTTGTTGTATGCACTAATTTCTATTGATGTATCATTGCTTTCTGACCGAAATGGAAAATTTAGTTCTACACTGTGATTCGAGACCGTCCAAAAGAAGACTGTTAATCTAAAATGAAATGAAATATGGATACTTTCTAGCTTATTCTAAATATCAATACAGTGAAAAAAAGGTAAGCTTTGTGTCTATAGACAGATTATAGCTATCATTGAAATGTATTACGGTTTTATAAATGAAGTTGGTGGGATAGCTTATATCTTAGACTAGACAGGGTCCCCACGGTGTAGTGTGGTATTCTTCGGTTGGAAAGAATGTCATGAACTAATCCAAGCAAGAAGAATTTTTTCGCTTTTCATGGTGATGCTTCGAATGACATGTCAGCTTAGATGACCACATCAAGGGCCGAAAAAAATATCCTCCTTCCCATATAGAGAATTTTTGTTTACCATCTAATCCCCATTGATCTGTCACAAGCTTTTAACTCATACAAAAAACATATGCACCCCTGTCAATTTATTTCAAGAAGTTATTTTTACCCTACTGACTTGGAAATGGCACGTATTTTCATTGTTAAATTCAGTATGTTTTTTTTTTTTTTTTTGATAAACGTATCGTATTTCAGATAAGGAAACCAAAGTACAAATACGGACACGCATTAAAAAGATACTATTTGTACCATGATACATACAGGCAACAACATTTATAGAACCACTGGAGCGGATGAAACTCATATGAAGAGCATACCAACGGGTTGTTGAAAAATGAAAAATAATGAGTGTTAATTTGCATATTTCCAAAGCGGTGTCCAATGACAAGTTGTATGCACCGATTTTTTTGAGCCGGAGTAGGGGGCAGGTAAACACTTGATCATTTTGCAATACATTCTCGTTTCTCAATAAGCAATACATTCTCGTTAATTTGCATAATAATAGTGTATCTTTGTAGGGCTTTGATATCTTTCTTATATCTTGGTTATGGTTTACCATGTCTTTTGTTTTGCCTAATTCGCCGCCTCAATAAGCAAAATAATGTCCGAAAAGGTGCAGAGATTTAGAGTAATTTTAGGATTGGTTGATAGATGCCGTTGTATTTCAAAGCATTATTTTGTGTTACGATAATGATGCTTAGTGTGTTGCCGTGTAATGCATGCTGTTCCTCCGCATTCAGCAATAATGTCTAAAAAGCATGCTCACCGAGCCATCAGCCATCTTTGCTACACCGGCTAGCACTCTATCTTCACCGGACCTTTCGGATGTATGTCTCTTATTCTTTGCTCATGTCCCTTGTTTCCTACAATTGTTCAAGAGTTTGCATGTATGATGCTCATGTCCCTTCTTTCCGCAGACTCCACCGCCCAAGCTTGATGGCCTTGAGACACCGTATTGTCAAAGAAGCACAAGAGAGGGTAATAGATTACCTCTAACTCTTAACACATTTAGACTGTATCTTTTCATCCATGCCTAATCGCTACTAATGCACGGTGACCCGTCCAAAAGCAACAATCACATTTCCCTCGCCGCAAGCTCGTTCTAGATCATGATGATGTGATTACAGATCTTCGGTGTAGAGATCACAAGTATGATCTAGGGTATGAATTAACTATGCTAAATATAGGTATGATAGTTATACATACAATCTAGCTTGGTGCTGACTGATGCTTGGGTGCGTCCCTGAGACTATTCAGTGCAGCAAAGAAACTGCTCTTTATGCTATTTATATGCCAATGGGCTGTTGAGACTCTGTATGCTAGGATTTTGGTATTCTGTATTCTCAGATTATGCTACTCTATATGCTCAGAATGTGCTCCTCTATATGCTCAAGTTCTGATGCTCTGTATGCCTGAATGTTTTGATTCTTTCTTACCATTGTACGCGTGCTATCTTTAGATATTGCTCGCATACTGCGAAAGTTAAAACATGTTTCAGACAATGAATCACTATGTTATTTTGCTAACAGCTGATGTAGCAGCGACCATGTGTGATGCTGATGTAGCATATATTCTGGACATGTTTCAGAGAATGAATCGTTTAGTAGTATTTGTGGTTTGAACAATGGCACCGTGTACTTCTGAATGTTGACATTTGGTATCTATAATCCGCCATAAGCTTTCCAAATATTTGGTGGCCCAATTCTCGGCGCATGGTATCTAATATCTATGTGATTCTCTTTCCAAATGTACGATTGTGTTGACTCGAACATCTACCTAGCCTCCCGTAATATTTAGATCATGTTTTTCGTAATATGTAGTTCATGTTTAGACATCCGGTATCTATGTTGCATCCGTATTGTAATATTTGCTTCATGTCCGAACATTTGGTATTATAATATTTAGCTCTCATATCCCCGACATCTAATATCTATGTGCATTCTCTTTACAAATCTTGTTGTGGTTATTGCTCGCCAGCGCATGGGGCGCGCAAATCACTAGTTTTATAGGAGAAGCGAGTCCATTTGGAACTGGAACTGGACTCTCCGAGCGTTGATGATGGGGATTGGGAGAAGGGCGTTTCGGTAATTTTCAGGGGCCCGATTCAGATTCGTTTTTACCGTGTTTTCTGGTGAATCTCGTGCTTTTATCTCGGTATATACTGGTTTTTCAATTCGATTTTTTATTATAAATAAATTATTAGTACTCCTGCTATATATAAAATGTATTACCACTATACATGGATGCAGATAATATTAAATAACTAAACGTTTGAGAGCGTTGCAACATTATATAATTATGTGTGATTGTGTTAAGAAATGGTGTATTCTTATCATGAAACTGGCTATTCTGCTAATCTCTAAACCGGTTGATTTTGGTTGTTTCAGTACTGTTGTGTGAGAAAGAATAAGCTACGACAAGTCGAAAGAAGCCGAGTGAAGTCGGTAGTGTACACATGTAACCTCGTATAAGATTCTGGTATCCGATTGTTCACTCAACAAATGATATTTTCGAAATTATAAACCTGAGCCATTTCTAATCTAGTTCACACTTGTTTTTCACTAGCCCATGCGGCTATGCATGCTCCCAGCGCCGGCCCCTGGACCAGGGTTTTTTATACCCGGTCGGTTTCCGCGGTAAACCGCGGTTACGATTTCTTACCGGTCCGGCCCGGTATCCGGACCGGCCGGTATAAAAGATTTGAAATTCAAAATCAAAAAATTGAAAAAAAAAATCATGGAAAAATACTATAAAATAGTTTTGCGATTTATAGAAGCCAACGGTGCAATACTTTTTCAAATTTGAGTTCGTTTGGTATAAAAAATTTCAAATCTAAGTTTGAAAAAAAAAAAAAAAAGAAAATACACAGCCGGCCCATTAAGGCCCATTAAATCATGAAGGTCGAAAAACATACTAAACACACTCAAATTTGAGTAATTTTGACATCATTGGATTCTACAAATCATGAAGTATTTTTAGGAATTTTTTTAGCATTTTATAAAAAATTAAATTTTGAATTTTGAAAAAACCGTTCAAACCTCTCAAACCGCTTTCGGTAAACCGTTTATACCGGCCGGTAAACCGCTCAAACCGACCGGTAAAAAGATTTTTACCGAACGCTGAAAAATTTGAATTCATTTGAATTCAAAACCCAAACCGTCCCGCAGAATCGGCGGGTTTACGGTAACCGGACCGTAAACCGTTTCGGACCCCGGCGGTTTTAGGGTTCGGTCGGTAAAAAAAACCTTGCCCTGGGGGCGGGCAAACGGGCGGCCGCCCTGGGCCCCCAATTAGTTAGGGCCCCACCCCAGGTATAAACACTAGTAGGAGTATTTGGCATCTTGGCCCAACGCGTGAAGCATTGCCGGCCTGCTACTGCTAGTCCTGGCTCTTGGCGTTCACGAGAAGGATCGAGGCAGCGCTGGATTGAGGGATTCGAGGCTCTGTATATATTAAAAAATAAAACCTTCCTTCCGACCGAAGCGACTCGACTCCGCGTTCACGAGTCCTTCGTCCGCGGCGGCGACGCGGACTGCTAACGAGCGGAGGGACGCGGACTGCTAACGAGCGGAGGGACGCGGCGGCAACCGGCCAAGCGAGCAGCACGCGCGACGGCGAGGCGAGAGTGGAGACTAGACGCGACTCGCTGCCGCTGCGATCTCCGCGACCGCGACTCTGGTTCGCGAGCGCAAGGCAAGTACTGATGAGAATAGTTGCCATTATAAAGTTCCTTGGTAGATGTAATGCATTGAGAAGCTGACCCTGTGAAATATCACACAGGTAGATGATACGATGAAATACTACATCTTGTGAAATCTGTGCAAACCATATCAAAAGAGTTGTATAAATTCACCAAAAAATAACACATGTAGATGACTTTGTGAGATATGAAAATAACAAATTTCACCAAAAGAGTTGTAAAATATCTTATTCAAACTCGATATCGTTTGTGAGATATAAAAATAAAAAAATTCAGAAATTTTAAATTTCTGAAATTTTTTATTTTTATATCTCTGTGCAAAATTGAGTTTGAATAAGATATTTTACAAGGTTATGCATCATCCTACTAGTTAAGGGGTGAATTTTTTTGGTGAATTTTAATAATTTTTTTTTTCCGTGGTTTGCATGAGTTTTTACAAAAAGAGATTGGTTTGGAATACGTTGTCATGTACAAAGGGCCCCAGATTTTAGCTTAGCCCCGGGCCTCAAAAACCACAGGGCCGGCCCTGCATGCTCCACTGTTGGAGTTTGTTACAACGGCTCCGGCGGGGAGAACTGTTGGATCTGGATCAGAATGGCTACGGTACGTTCACCTCATCTCTATCCATCTACCACGGCTCCCGGATAAGCTAGGATAATAAGAAGCGGATAAACATGCCAAATTATATGTTACATTTGAGCAAAAGAGCCCATGCTATCTATATTTTTCTCTCGAGGGATCCCATCCCATTTCGGTGTGTTTGATGCATTGGGAGAAGCACACGAATTTTAAAATCCTCGCGTTTGTTCTTCACTTTTCAAACTCGGATATGGGTGCTGCAATTTCTGAGTGGCCTTTGATTAACACCTTGATCCAAATTTATGTATGATCTAAACTGCCAAAAATATATGACCCATATCCTAAAAACGTGCAGCAGGCAAATCATCGTAAAATGGTGGCAGTAATAGTATATTAATTTGAACAGTTGCTTAAACGAAACGGCGATGACTCATCACTTACTCATGCATGTTAGTCAGCGCTGCCAAACTCTACTTGAGCTCATCCATCTCAACTACCAGTGCGTCTACGTCCACATTTTCCTCAAATAAAAAAGAAAAGTACCAATCCGATCCTCACCATGTTTTCTTAGGGAAAATAAAACTGCCGATGCACACGATCGATTTACGAGCTGTTATGGAGCGTAGAAATTTCGCCGTTTGATAGGTACAGTACGTACATGTTTCTTTTTTGAAAAGGATGTACGTACAAGTTTGATTAGAAAACTAAAGGCAGTCTGAATAAATAAGAAATTAACCCCGTCAAGCTAGCTCCTATAAATTTGGCTGTGTTACAACAAAAGGGCATGCGACTCGATTTATCAAACGGTTAGAAAACTGCGATAAAAATCCCAAAATATAGTGCCTTTTTATCAAACAGTTACGAAAACTGCAAATCTGCAATTTGGCCTGAGTACAAAAATGTCAATATAGTGCTTGTTTTCTCTCTCTCTCTCTCTTAGTATTAGTAGTAGTAGAATAGAAATAGCCCAAACCTACTAGTAGTAGTCCAACGCGGCTGCTCACTCTGCTTGACCGTAGGAAGAAGTGACGTGGCAGACTGGCGGGCCATCCATTTCCTCCGAGCCGTCGCGGGTTACCCACCGTATAGGCTACGGCTACCCCATGCGCACAACCGGAGGGCACCGCGTCGGACGTTGTCTTGTCACGTTGCCGTGCGGGCGGGCGGGTGCGCCGGGAGTTGCGTGTGCGTGCGCGTGCGCTCGACACCCTCGACCTCGAGTGGTTGGGAAATGGGAACCGCCGGTGCGGCCGTCCCGCACCGGCTGGCGTGGCGCTGACGTGGTGGAGCATTATCCAAGGGGTGAAGACGGCTTTGGCCTTTGGCTCCTCCTACTACTCGATCGAGCTCACGCTAGTTTCGTTGCGTGTATAGGATCGGAAAGCACACACAATAAAAAGGAGTAATTAAGAGCCGAAAGCATGGTGAGACTGCCCACACAATGTTGAGTTTCACCCGTGCTAATTAATTAGAAGAGAAAAGTATGAGGCATCGGATCATGCCATTGTAGAGTGCGATGCCAAGTTTTTTAAAAAAATGAAATACCGTAGCATGTAGGTTCGTCGATGCTTGAACAATAAACAGTTGTATTTTCGTCGGTTTTTCGGTTGTCCACACAATGTCGACGGCCCACATATACGAAGCACCGGTGCCGACGGCTCTGGCATCGGTACCCCGCAATCCGAGGTGAGCCGGCAGGGCAAATTCCATATAGCACTACACTCCTCGATAATTTCGTTCACTTTAGCAAAAGAAAGTTGATACTGCGCACTTGGATATAAGATTGCACGTAATAATTGTACTAGTATATGACAGATTTGTTCTATGATTGCATTTCCAAGCATTCACCAAATGCTATTTGGAACGCATGTAGATTGGCCATAACTAAGATCTTATGTAATTAGCACTGCTTTAAACAGCTCTGCATTCTTAATTAGCTTGTCCCTTCATGTTGTATGGCCACAAGAGAGTGAAACTTCAAGATGGACACGGAGATCTTACCTTATAGGAGAGAGAATCAGGACCACCACAAGAGAGAGGAGGAGATGAGAAAAAATCATGAGTTTTTTGCCATGTTTTTTATCGCGGGCTATAGAAAATAGCGTCGGACTTTTCTGGACGCTATTCGCCGCTATTGCGTCGCTGTAGCGCCGCAATAGCGGCAACTATGCGAAATAGCACCAGCCTGCTGTTGCCACTATAGCCCAATAGCGTGAAAATAGCGCGCTTTAGCGGCGCAATATCGTGCTATAGCGCCAATAACGCCAATAGCGTGGAAATTGACAATAGCGTCGCGGTGTTTCAAATGGCGCACTATTTGTTTCGTGGGTTTTTTTGTAACAAAAATCATGTCAGCAAAATCATACAGTAAATACTACTGTTACACAACGCATTTGCCTATGTTCAGTAAAGAGCTAGCAACAGCATCACACACGGGTTCACAGTATTGCTTAAAAAACTTTTAGACGGATTAATCAGCGGTTTCTCAAGGGGAAGTAGTGAGAGAAGAGATGGGAGGATGCAATCACATGGTGAGAGTTAACTATTTTGCAAAAGGATGCTGCTGGTTGGTTGGTTCGTTTGGAGGAATTGAAACATCAGTTGCATCACCGGAATAACAACATGTCCTAATAATTGCATTGGTAGATCTAGGTATAAGATTTGTATAACTAACACATGTTTTGTGTCATGCCAAAACAGTATCTGCTGCAACAAAAGTGGATCTACCTTCTACCATGCTATGATATAATTCATTCATGCTCCAAAGCCGACAACTTAATTTCCTAATATATCTATGGCAATTAATGTAAACAACCGTTATTCCCAATATACAACGATTTCCAAGACAAAACTAAACAATAAAAAGTTCTTTTTTTTTTAAGTTACACAATACAACATTGATGTCTACAACACGCACACACTTACCTCTATAAACATATGTATGCAGACCTGCTCCTATGAGCACTTTTGAAGGACTGAGCCAACAAATCTCGAATTTTAAGAAATCAACACAGACACCTCGCTATCAACGGACCCTGTCTAGCATGAGATAATCGTTTATTAATGGCGTAATAGGCAAAATCGTACCTGAACTATGCGCCTAGGCTCAATTTGATCCCTCGACTATGAAAACATTTAATTTAGTCCCTAAACTATGGAAACGTCTAATTCAATCCCTGAACTATCCTAATCGGCCCACATTCGCCCCGGGCGTCACCAATGACAACGAGGAGAAGAAATGGACGTGGCGGGTTACTGTAGCAGTTCCGTATTTTTCCTCTATTTTCAAATTACTTTAAAAAACATATAACAACATGAAAATCTCCAAAAAATAAAAGTTACTCAACGTTCCAAGATTTCCATCTTTGCTTTTTGAAACCACCTTTAAATTTCAAATATTTTCAAAAAAATAGGATTTTGAAATTAGGGTTTATAAAATAATTAATTCACAAATTGGGTATTTAATTAGTGACTAATTATTAACCAATCACCACAATAAAAAGTACCATTTCATTTGTGAATTAATTATTTCATAAACCCTAAATTCAAACTTAAATTTCAAAACCCTATTTTTGAAAATATTAGGATTTTAAAGATGGTTCCAAAAGCAAAGTTGAGATCTTGAAAAGTTGAGTAGCTTTTTATTTTTGGAGATTTTTGTGTTGTTATACGATTTTAAAAGTAATTTCAAAAAATGGAGGAAAATATAGAATTGCTATAGTCACCCACCCTGTCTCTTTCTTCTCCTCGCCGGATGCCGCTGGGAACGAATGTGGGCTGATTAGGATAGTTCAGGGACTGAATTGGATATTTCCATAGTTTAGGGACCAAATTGAGCTGGACAACATAGTTCAAGGAATAATTTGGACGTTTTCATAGTTGAGGGACCAAATTGAGCCCAGCAACATAGTTTAGGGACGATTTTGCCTATTACGCCTTGATTTATTAATAAATAGTTTTTTTTTTTTGTGATGTGGATCTATAACATGAGTACATTGTCATGGCAGTTGGCAATGAGTTGTAAGTTGCACCTTCACGGATCTGATCCGAATGCGACTGGATGTTGCCTTCAAAACAAACAGTAGAGATCTAATAGATAGAAGCTTTTTTGGGAGAACCAAACAGAAGCCGTAGTAGTGCAACTGTGCAATGCAAAAAGGTTTGCAGACTGGTTGCCGCTTCTTCACATAGACTAGTTGGGGTCAAGGAATGGGATCAAGAAGATCCTATACTAACATATGACTATACTTATACTTATATGTGAGCATACGCTTGTGAGATGCCATTAGCGCAAATCAGTGATGGAGGAGCACCCAGCAGTTCACATCTATGCATAGTGTACAAATAGATGATCTGTCCCTGACACCTAGACATGGATGGAAGGCAGGTGCAGGTATGTCTAGAGGCATACGGCGGCTGGTCCAGTCTTCAAATTTCTTCCCTCAATGAATTCATGTTTATTTATTTGATGGGATTTAATTATTCATCATGCTTTGTCTTGGTGTAATGGCAGGTGAGGCACTTGACAGTGATGCTACGCCTATGTGCCTCTAGATTCATGGGAGCAGCAGATTGCCACGCATCACGGTGGCAGGTGCCGGCACTTTGTTCTCTGCAAGGAACAATAAATAAAGATGAAAACTAGGTTAAATACAGCGAACAATTCGGTCAGATTTGGAATGAGACCTACCAGCAATAATCAATGGTTAATACTAGTACATAGGAGAATCAACACGGCAGGGTAATCAACTAGACAACTTCCATTACTCTTGGATCAGATCAGAACTGGAGGTGTCCTGGAACACAAGTTACTCTATTTCTATGCTGTATTATTCTGCCTTTTTCTCGAGAACATATTCCAGCTAAAAAAAGGGCAAAAATAGAAGAGAAAATGCCCAATTCCTCTTCCATGGAACGCCATCAAAGACGACGGTGATATCTCTCTTGTGGTAGCGCACGGACCGCCAGGCCATCACGGTCATAGATCCAGCCATCAATGGTATAGCTCCTCTGTCTCAAAACTCAGAACAAAACAAGGCTACAAGCCTACAATTCGGAGCATTTTTCGCTCAGAAAACAGACCTAACCACCTGGGAAGAAAGTGCCAGGAGAGGAGGCAAATGATCCAAACCCCACCAAAAATGGAGCATGGTGTATATACTATATATTCTCCAGCACAGAAAAAAAAAGGGCTTTGTGATTCTGTGAACGTGGCATGTCCCTTTCAGGCTCCTGAGGCGCAATCTGGTTCAGGCATTGTCCAGCTTCTATTAGCGTCTTATCATTTTTATTCAAGCCATTGGAGGACACAAATTCTCATCGCTGTGACTAGAGAGTGACCTGTCGTAGTTAGATAGATAGTTCATAGATTTGTACTCTACTAGTAGAACACATGTTCTGTGGCCATTCTAGTGTTTGGTCTGGTGATCACATCGTCACATGTTGCCCCATAATCAAATTAAGCAGCATTTTTTTTTCATGGTAAAGGTTACTCTTTAAAAAATAAAAAATCTTTCCATTAGGTCTAGGATGTCAATTCGGTTGGTTCAGGCAGTTACTTTCACCAAGGTTTCAGAATATGTTGACAGCATTGCCGACCATATATATACGTTTTGTTCTTGCCATTCTGAATCATAGTTTAAATCTATTTATTTATAACAATTTCGCTGAAAGCTCAGAAGATGCGTGAAACGATCGATCTTGTGTCAGTAAGACAGTATCACAAGGGTTACATACTCCTACCCCTATTTTTCGAACTCTGCTTACTCATACAGAAAAGGGTAGACAGGAATGTATCAAACATCAATTACATCACCTAGGAGAGATCGATCTTTGAAGGATAATCGCAAACGTTTTGTAAAAATATATATAATAGCGTTAGGAGAGACGTGAACGTCTGAATCACACATCTGTGTTCACTCCTGCACGGTCATTTTCAGCAGCCAGCAGGAAGCGCACAAGTCCACATAGTTGGTGACAACCCCTCTTTCTATCTCTTAGGAGAGAGTAAATGTGCTGTAGTACCTATCTTCTAGAAGTATCTAAGGCTATAAAAACTAGTACTAGCACTACTTGCTTTAATAAGAGCGCATGTTTGGATGCTATGCCAGATAAAATGACCATTCTCAGAATAGACGTGTTGCTTTAGGCCATATTCAAGCAAAAGCTATTTTCATGCCGGATAGTTGTCTTCCCATGCTAAAGTTGAGGCTCAAACGTATCTGTTGCCTTTGTCATCAAAGTACTTACCCAAGACTTTCAGGTCCATCTACATTCTTTGACAAATCATATGACCTATCATCAACGGAAGTATAGAACCAAGTCATGATGGAGCAATTTCCTACATCCTTGAAAACCAGGAGGAACGGCACAGACCTACCCTTATGACTGTTTCTGTTAAATTCCATAACAAAGTATTTACCAGGATCCCTCAGATAGGAAGCTGACGCAATTGTAACACAAGTTTGCTAACCCATAGTGACCAGAGGAATGGGTATCCCTGTGTTCAGCCTGGTGAGGTCTCTGGCGCACCACTACACAACAAGGCAGCAGCCGCAGTTCGATGAGTAAGCAAGGTGTCATCGATCCAACTGATTCAAACAACACATATATTGGATAAAATATCTCAATCTGTGGTATATGCTAATGTGCCACATGACTAATTCAGCTAGAGGCTTCAGAAGGTTCTACATCACAGACAAATTACAGCTTAAAATACAAGTAAAAACAGGGGAAAGAGTTTCCATCTTGTCCCCAGGAAATTACTCTCAGTGACGTGTCAGGCTCTTTAGTACTGCTCTTCACATTATAGAATATATAGACCTTTGCCGTATCCTCACGTTCTACTTCTAGCCTTGTGCTCTGGAGAGCAAGCCAGAGAATGAGACAGGGTTGTTCCTCATTTGTTCTTGAGCTTGCTTCATCTCCTCGGGATCTTCCATCACAAAGTAAATTCAGTTAGGAAGATACAGAAATGAGATCAATATCAGCATTTCAAATGCTGAAGAAAACTATGGAATTGAACTGTACTTCTAGTATTAACGATAACTAAACATCACACAATCAATAATGAAAAGGGTTATCTACATACAAACGTTTTACAAGCTCTAGAGGGCACAAACAATCAATAATGACAAGTTCGTACATCATGAGGCCTACAGCTGATAGGATAGGAAAAACAGCCCTCTAAGGTTTCTCTCAAGTGAATTTGGGAGATGCCAACATTGTCAACTTACTGTATTCAAAGTTTAAGATGAAACAATCAAGGAAATTTAGAAGTATATAGGTTGCAGAAAACAATGAACTATATAAATAATGTGTTTAACAGGTATAAGATAAATAGTACAGACATAATAAGTTTTAGATAAGAAAATCATCATTAAAACATTATTTAAGGCCCATCTCATACAACTACAGAAAGGACAGATTATAACTAAGAAATCCAGAAGCACAACAGTTTAAACTAATAAAGTTGATGCCCTGCTTACTCTAGAAATTTGACAGTTAGCTATTGCACAAAGCTCAATAAATACAACTAAAATCTACCATGCAACACTGCTCTTAGAGGCTGCTGTTTGCTAACTGCAAGTTTTAGGCCTTTAGTGAAAATAAAAACTGAAAGCTTGTATCTATTTGATGTAAAAGAGGTGAAATACCTATGTTCTCCATCATCTTGGGCATCACGAAGACCATTAAGACCATAAAACCAACCATCAACCCCATGGGGCTCTTCAAAAGTGACATTACGGAGAAAGGCTCCCTAACCTTGAAAAGGTTGAAAAACAAAACATTTAAAGAGGTTGCTTTCACAATACTTGACAAAAGCAGGAAGTGAAGAAACACAATAACAACAACAAAGCCTTTTAGCCTAAAGCAAAAGCAAGTTGGGACAGGCTGGATCAAAGGCTGGATCAAACCCAACATGAGCGACCAATGACAACTGAGGAAACAAGTATACAAAAAATTATGTATAGCAATAGCTACCTCATAGTACTGCTCTTCTTTCAGAGGTTCCAGAACAAGCTCATTTAGAACTCTTCTGGTTTCAGTCAATGCTGCTTGAATATAACCAGGATTCCTTGCACTGATATCTACTCGAACCTATCATGCATCAGAAATATGGAGTAAATTACTTATATCCATTTCTGTTCATCTTACCAACAAAATCAAGGAATATATACTTACTGGGGAAAAGAAGTATCCAATTGAGGAGACCTCAATCAGATGAGTTCCAGCTGGAACATTGTGGCTAAAGTATATCAGGTCAAGGAGCAACAATAAAGCAATAAATTGATCTGTTAACACTGAACTATGATTGTATACAAGGAAAGGTAATACCCAAGAGCAGACAAGAATTGATGGTATGCACATGATGGGAGCTAAATTTTCTTTGCTTAGTACACTATACCCATCTCTCGACATAAATTTTACCAACAACAAACAGATGAATGTATGATAGTAAAAGCTATATCAGTCTAATAGGTTAATTTGCCAGAAAAATAAAATAAACTTGAAACACATGGTAATGCATCTTTTGTAGGATACAATGCAAAGTAACCATCGGGCCTAGCAAATGTAACCCTCTGGCCGCCATTAAGTATCACTTTTGTGTTTGATGTCTTGGCTGGAAGACCAAAGCCCTTCACACTCGCGCCTATAGCCAAAACACAAAGATAACATCAGATAGACAGCATAGATAGTACAGCTTGAAATTTAGGTTCCAAGCATGCTTCAAGCTGCAATATAAAGATCTAAATGAACAAATCATACACTGAAAAATCCCATAACTATACCCATAAGCTAAAAGTACTCTCAGGGAAACAATACAACCACCCCATCCATTGTTTAATTTATTATAAGCATTTTTATTACTTCCGAGTTCCGATAAACCTTGTGAAGCATTGGTCGGAATATAGTAGCAATGCATCCACACATCAAGAAAACTAGTTTAGTGGTGAAGAGAGATAGAGACTAAATAAAACATCATATCAGGGAACTTCAAGTTGCAGGCAACTTTTAAAATATCACGCTGACATGGCATCATTATATCATAAAAGCAAGATCCTATTGCAAATTCATTAGGTCACTGCAATGACATTAGCAAGAAATCAACATGTCAACTTCAGAATTCCAGCATCTGTATACTCCCTTTTTTTTTTGGACAGAACACAGCTGCTGATTCACTTGCACAATTCATTACTGTACTTAAGTTCGCAAGCTATAAAATTTAGCCAAAACTTCGCAAGATCGTTTAGCATGGAGGATCCGAAAACCAATGAACAACAAGACCTCATCAATTCGCATGAGTTCAGCAGCCAGTGAATCCTAGACCTCATCAATTCGCATGAGTTCAGCAGTCAGTGAATCCTATAACTTCCTAGCAATCGAAACTGCTTCAATATGCAGCTTTAGACACATGAATTGTTTGGAATCCACACAAAACACAGGCACATCAAGCAACAACAAAAAAAAAAGAGCACTAAATCGAGATCTCGGAGCATCGTAACGATTGACCCCAACAATACATCAGGCGCAACTAATTTAGAACCGAGTTACACTTATACACAATCCCTAAACGCTGCAAACCTAGGCACCTGGAAAAACCTAAATACGGATACGGCCGAATTCAGTGGGAGCGGGATCACTTACCATCGATCTTGACGCGGCCGGCGATCGTGTACCCCTCTCCAGATCTAGAACCACCAACCACAAGAGCGAAATCAGGGTCAGCAAAGCTTCCGGCCGATCGGATCACGGAACGAGCGGAGGTGAAGGGACAGGGGCACCTACCCGGCTTGATGCGCTGCCGCGGTGCCGAGGCAGGCCGACGCGACGGCCACGAGGAGGAACAGGAGCAGGTTCCGGCTGCAGACGGAGGAAGCGGCCATCGTCGCCGTGGTCGTCGCTGCTCGTCACCGTCGCCCAAGGCCGGAAGGGGGAGTAGAGCTCGTCGCGGCCTTTTTCCTTTGTGACGATGATGGGTTCGGTTTGGTGTTCTCAGAGTGGGCTTCGGCCTTCAGTCGAGGAGTCGGCGAGTAATGGGCTTTTTTGGGGCTCAAACGCAATGGGCTCTCGTTGGGTCTAGTTTTTCCGGTCAGATCCGGCCCAACGAACTGGAATCTTTCTGGTGACGGGAGCGGGCCCGCGGCGGCGCAACCAACCACACACGAGTTACGAGGGATGTTGACAGGTGGGACCTATCTGTCAGTAGCGCGACTCATCCTGGTTCCGGGCTGGCGTCGGGAATGAGTGGTCGGTCTCTTTGCTGTTCCGTCACGGCTTAATAAGTTTGCTCGCGAAACTGACTGATTGCGATTGGTGTTTTTGCCAACGCTGCGGCAGCGCCGTCGAACACGAGCCCGCCGGGACCGGGAGGCTCCTCCACCTGCCTGCCGCTCCAGGTCCCAGGGTGCGCTGCCGCCATTGCTCATCTCCTTCTTTGTGGAGCGGAGGAGATCCACCCACCCGGGCGCCAATTGGTCTCTTCTTTCGTTGGCAGGTAATCAATCCTAGGACGGTCTTGTTCGCTAGCAGATCCAAATCTTCTCTGATTCTGTCTCTACGTTGATTCCATCTGTTGTATATTGGCGTTCTGCGTGGTGCCCTGTTGGTCCAAATCCATCCATTCGTATTTTGCCTAGGTTCCTTTGCTTCTTCAGGCTCAAGATCGACACTAGTTTGCTGACACCACACTACTTGCTGAGTTCTCGGTGCCCAATTAAGTCGGGGATACAACGAAACTTGTGCGAACCGATGCTCGTGCAGAATTTATTATAAGCAAAATCAAACACTTTTTGCAACAGTTATATATATGTATGTACAAGCCGATGTTTTAAGAAAAAAGAACAGTTAGAACTACTACTCTTGTTAGATGGATAGTGAGTACGAAATCCCAAGCAGAATGGAATTCTGTGGTTGGCATAGTTCCTAGTTTCTGCACACCTATAGGCTTTATCTCATCAAGATAGAGAAACAAGTAAAGAGAGGTACTGTCGTTGGAATTGAAGTGCATGTTATCAGGTGCTGGAAAGACTTGTCTGTCTTGATTTGTCCTTCCTCACCTGTACACTTGTGCTGCTCCGTATGTTCTTTCTATTGTTTGTTCTTACTATTTCTTGAATGACAACTCGACGGCCAATAAATACATAGTTTGGCCATGTTCTCTTATTCGTTTTTTTACAGGCTGTATATTTACTTAAGATGATTGTTTCTATGATTCAAGATTCTTTCTATCCATTTCAAAGTTAGATTAAAATAGGTTCCTAGTAACCTCAAATGGTTATGATCTATATTAGTCATGAGTAGGGTCCACCAGACTAATGGCTAGAAAATTGGATGTTCTCCTTTTCTGTAAAATTTTCTAAAAGATTCCTCCTTCCTTTGTTTCTGCAAAAGACTTGCCACCTACTTTTACTATGTAATAGATAGATGAGTGATCATATTTTCATTTAAGGTCATTATGTCATAGTTTGGCAATATCACAATAATGACTTAATGAGGCAAGGTTAATTTTTCTTTAGCCATCTGCTGACACTGTGGTAATATTAAAGTAATGAGATCTAGATCTTCTTTTTTCGAGAGAAAAAAAAGATCTATATGTTCTGCTGTTCTTACGCAATTTAATAACTATAATTGCTATTCTTCTGACCAAGTCTTGTTCATAGTAGTAGTACAACATTGCTGGTTAATTGTATAATATTTCGGTTGTGTGATCAGTGAAAAGTAGCTCATTTTCAATCCAATGAATCTCTTAACCATTTTTGCAAATTGATTTTGTAATTTCAGGCTGAGTGACGTCAAGTCCTGAATCAATGAGGGGCTGGGGCGTGCTCGTATTATATCTACATGCTGTTTCATGCCTAGTTAGTGGGCTTGCCTCTGGTCGAACAAGCTCTTATGTGCGCACAGAGTTCCCATCTACAGATATACCTCTAGATAGTGAATGGTTTGCAATTCCAAAGGGATACAATGCTCCACAGCAGGTAAGTAACTTTGTCACCAGATTCCAGCTCATTATTAGTGCTACGATTGTATAGTCTATTTAGTGCTAACATCATGCTGGTACCAGGTTCATATCACCCAAGGTGACTACGATGGAAAGGCAGTTATAATATCTTGGGTTACTCCAGAAGAACCTGGGCCAAGTGAAGTGTTTTATGGCAAGGAGAAGCAATATGACCAGAAAGCACAAGGAACAACAACGAATTATACGTTTTACAATTACAAATCTGGATACATACACCATTGCCTTGTTGATGGCCTTGAGGTAATATACTAATAGGTTTCATTTTTTTCTATACTTCAATTCAAGCTGTATGTTATGTTCTTATTTAAAATGTTGCCCTGCACACTATTCACCCTGCTAAATATCATAGCTCATACACAATGCTTGACTTCTCTTGATGAAACAAAATTTATTATTGCAGCTACTTTTTAGAATGCTATATTACGCACTTTGCTCTTTATCGAATTTCAACTGTACATATTCTAACACGATGCTGTGTAAAATTCCAAATATATGTTGTAACTTTATTGTTTGCACTTTGCAGTATAACACTAAATATTATTACAAGATTGGAAGTGGAGATTCAGCTCGAGAATTCTGGTTTGAGACGCCTCCAGCAATTGATCCGGATGCATCATACACGTTTGGCATCATAGGTTTGTCTTCCTTATTTAATTATTATTACTTTAGAATTTAGATCACTGCATATTGCCGTTCAATTGTGTTGGACCTCTATCAACCCTGTCCTAGCTAAGGTTGCATGAGACAGAGCTGTGTGAAATGACAGCAACTATTGGTCACATATTGCTTTTGACCTTGTCTAGCTAGCTAGAAATTGGATCAAACAATACCGTGTGGACGTCTGCAATGCTGACCTTAGAAAATGTAAATGATCATGGCACACATGATTTAAGGGACACTGTTGCGTTTCCTAAGCGCAAGTGCCAAAAAAGGCAAGAGCGCTGGGAATCACAGGTTGACTCCCCACAACGACTTTCACCGGAATTGTTACATTCCAGCTACTATCGCCACGGGATGTCGGGTGGCATTCTCAGTAGCATTTTACGAACAAGTCCGCAAGCGCACGGAAATACCGTTGTAGCATTTCACCGGAGATATTCGGGGTATCGTTATTTATATTTTCCCAAAGGAAGGCATGGTGTAGGACTCTAGCGAGGGGCATGAACAAGACGACATGTCTATGCAGTTGACCAATACTCAATACAGGGGGGTAAGTCATGATATTTTAAGATAGTGTGACACACACTTGGGCCAACCTCAAGGATAAAAGAAAAATAAAGAATAAAGAATAATCCTAAGTGGAGCGGGCATTCTAAAGTAGGCGTGCAAAGAACCGGTTAATAATCATGCAAACATAGATGACTAGAGTTTTAGGCCGAGAGTGAGATGGGCGGGGAGACCTCCGGAGCATCCGCCCGAAGGATGGCATTTACGAACTCCTACAAAGACACACTAACGTGGGGATTTCAAGGGACGGACAAGGCTTGTCACGACCAAGCCGCCTACCCCCTCAAGCGTGGCATGCACTCATATTCAAAGGATACCGGCATCCGGACACCACGCCCGCATACTAGGACACTACTCATGTCCCCATGGCCCCCACCCTACGGATGGTCGGAATAGGACACGAGCAAGCCCCCCGAAGGACACAACGAACCGCCACCTCAAAGACAACTCTTACTCTACTCAAATACATGGCACGAATGGTTAGTCCCTAAGTTCTATACGACTAACCACTACATAGGAACTATAGTCTAGTTCTTCTATCATGATTGTGTCGAGAACAACATGTCAAGAATATAACATGTAAATACTCTAGCTCTATTGCACAAGCATATGAGATCAAGACTTGAGGATAAACCATAAATGTATTCATACCGAATATTCCTTCTCCCAAGTACAAGCTCTCCAATGAAGCTTAGCCTTGCTCCAAATACTACTAAAGACTAAAAGAACTAGAGAAGTGGAGGAGTAGAGAGGAGAGGAGTAGAGAGGAGAGGAGAAGAAGAGTAGAAAGTGAGGAGGCTCCAAATGGTGTGTGTTGAGAGAGGGAGAGAGGGGGCCTACTTATACACTTGGAGGAGGGGCCTAAGTGCTAATTTACATCAAAACCGACAGTAAACCTTCCTTGTATCGCAAACCGACCAACGCAGGCGGGAAACCCCGTTTGGAAAGTGCACGAACCGCCCTCCCGAGGCCTGGGCGAAACCGCCTCGGGGAGGGGCGGCCGCGCACGGGTGGTGCGCGGCGCACCCCCCGGGCTCGGCCGCCCGGGTCTCGGTGGGGTGTCGTCTTTTCGCCCCGAAAAGTTGTGGGCGGGCTGTGCTCGCCCCGATTTGATGTTTTGGGTCGATTTGCTCTTGGGCTTGGGTTTTGCAATAATGCGCTTTCTCGGAAGGCGTACTTTGGTCGATTTTTCACTTGCTTTTATTATAAATCTGCAAAATAAAATACAAGACACTACAAGTGGAATTTATTAGTGATAAAAGTATATGAGTATAAAAAGGTTTAATTTTACTCCCTTTATGGTAGTAAGTTGACGGGAAAAATATGTCGTTGGTTACCGTCAACAGACACCTATCCCCACCGCCATGCAAACATTCTGCCCCCACCGCCCGACACACACACCCCACAACACCGTCAGAGAGTGTCAGCACATCTGAGGGAGCAGAGCCCCAAATGGTGTTGAATACAGCAAACATATTGATTTTAATCAGCTTACACTAAATGGATAATATAGGCGTTGAGTACAGCAAACATGTGTTGATTTTAATCAGCTTACACTATATAATGATGGAGCCTGGCTAATGGTTATATTACAATCTTACCTGGTATATTCCGAAACAACTCCTGATATGCAATCTGATCTTCCATAAAAGGCATTCTGGAAACATAGAAAATCAGTTAGTTGTCATGGACAAAAATTAGGCAAATTATATTGCCTTAGCATTACTGATTCGGCACTTTGAGCAGATTTATCTCAACTCTTTCTATCTCTGCTGTTCCAGGTGATCTGGGGCAAACATTTAATTCTCTCTCAACTCTTCAACATTATGAGAAAACTGAAGGTCAAACTGTTCTGTTTGTTGGGGACTTGTCGTATGCTGATAGATATGCACATAATGATGGCGTTCGTTGGGATTCTTGGGGTCGATTTGTTGAACGCAGTACTGCATACCAACCATGGATTTGGAATACTGGAAACCATGAAATAGAGTACAGGCCTGATCTGGTAATTTATGTTCACATCTTTGCTAATAGAATCCAGCACCTTTCATTTGAACATAACTACCTAAACCTGCTTCTAAAGGAGAGAAACCATGCTTGTCTTTTTCTTTTAGTAACTTCAAAAAAAAAAATTATTCGACATTTGCAGGGAGAAACTTCTACTTTCAAGCCATATCTGCATAGATATTTGACTCCATATTTGGCATCAAAGAGCAGTTCTCCTATGTGGTATGCTGTCAGGCGTGCATCTGCTCATATCATCGTGTTGTCTAGCTACTCTCCATTTGGTAACATTTTCTTCAACCTTTTCTTTTGTTTTTCCATACATATGGAGTTCTCTGTCTGCAAGAAGTTTTTTTTTTTTTTTGACAACAGTCTGCAAGAAGTTTAAAGTCATTTGTGTCTTACACCTTGTTACTTTTATTTATATATCTAAGGTTCCTTTGGTTTTGGTGAAAACTGAAAAAAGAAAGTTTAAATGCAGTTAATTGATGAACAGTTGTAACTGTAATATTGGGTGGGAAATAGGTGTTGATGCTTCCCTAATTGAAACAAAAAGGAGGGGCGAACCCCTACTGAATAAATATATATATTTAGAAAAAAAAGTTAAACAAGTGAACAAACAAACAAGGAAAAGGAAGCTAGGTTTGTACAAAAGAATCTACTCAGTCACTTATAAGGAAAATTAACTCCTCTACGCATGATGCAAAAACATTGTGAATTCATGAATGAACTTGGATTTGCAAGCCTGCACAGAAGGTAAGATTTGACTGAAATGTAGTCATTTCTCACTAGCGAAATAATGCTTCCCTAATGAGTACATGCTCACAGTAATCCCTTTAAATTGGCATCATGTATATTACTAGATTTCAGAAACATGCTTGATTTAGTAGCTGGATTGCTCCTTAGTAGCTGATTTGTTAGTTTTTTTTGTGGCATATTCCCAATCAAGCTTGTGACCTAACTTCTAAACTTCTGATGGTTATTAGTAAAATATACTCCTCAATGGTTGTGGCTGAAGAATGAATTCAAGCGCGTGGACAGGGAAAAGACACCTTGGCTTATTGTTCTCATGCATTCTCCCATGTACAACAGCAATGAGGCACATTATATGGAGGGTGAGAGTATGAGGGCTGCTTTTGAGAAATGGTTTGTGAAGTACAAGGTCGACTTGGTATTTGCGGGGCATGTTCATGCTTATGAGAGATCAGTAAGTTCTTCCCTTCAGCAAAGTGTCCTTCCATTTGATTTTTTTTTTTCACATTGTAGAAATTCTGAGTTAGTCTGGACTGTGAATTTTGCTCCTTCGGAGTCAGATATCTGAATGTTGATTTCTCATTGATACCCTACACTTGCAGTACCGCATTTCTAATGTCAACTACAACATAACATCGGGAAATCGATATCCAGTGCCAAACAAATCTGCTCCCGTTTACATAACAGTTGGTGATGGAGGCAACCAGGAAGGACTTGCTTCAAGGTGAGAGGAACCAATAGCTGGCAAACATTTTATTGATCCTATTATGTCTACTGAACTCATAAACTCATCTGGCCTACTAGACAGAAAATTGTGGTTGAGGTCATGGTTTCAACTTTCAAGTCTCATCTCACCTTAGCATCAGAGATAGATAGTTTCTCATTCACATTGCTTCCATTTTTTTTCCAAAATCTTACGAGCGTTGCCTGTTGGGCTAACCCACCATTTTGCAGGTTTTATGACCCCCAGCCAGACTACTCAGCGTTCAGGGAGGCCAGCTATGGTCATTCACTTTTACAACTGAAAAACAGGACTCATGCTGTCTATCAGTGGAATAGAAATGATGATGGGAATCCTGTTGCAGCAGACACCGTGGTGTTTCATAACCAATATTGGTGAGTAATTCACGGTTTTTATCTAGGGCAAGTATTGTTTCCAAGTGTAATGTGCGTCTGTTGCTTACGTGATGAGCTTAATTCCTGCCAGTTTGACTATAACCTTTCGTAATTGGCAATTGTGTTTCTTCTTAACTGTTGTTGACATCCATCTGATCTGACCGAAATGGCAACTGTTTGGTGCACAGGACAAGCAGCACGCGTCGCAGGAGGCTGAAGAAGAACCATTTCCATCTCGAGAACATTGAGGATCTGATTTCCCTATTCTAGGAAGCCGGGTTCGCAGGATGTGTTACACAGCATGAACTGTGTGGAACAATCACATAATAGCACTATTGCTAGCGCCCGCCTCTCTTGGAAGCAGCAGAGCCAGTCATCAGACCGGCAATGGCAAGTGCAATGGCAAGTCCAGCTACCTGATTTCACGCCAAAGGAGCCACGGTGGCCTCTGTGGATCCGAAATTCTGAATGCTGTACTTGTATGAAAATAGTGGAAATAATACGGTTGAACTTGAACCCGTACAGATGCAACATATTACAGTTACATACGTATACATACAATAAACATTAGTTTGTGGATTAATAATCCCTTCCGATGTCATTGCCGAGTTGAGTTATGAGCTAATGTGGACACATGATGGTGATATG
Organism: Hyparrhenia diplandra; assembly: GCA_015847255.1. Taxonomy (NCBI): domain Eukaryota; kingdom Viridiplantae; phylum Streptophyta; class Magnoliopsida; order Poales; family Poaceae; genus Hyparrhenia; species Hyparrhenia diplandra. Next base: position 242,416 of record JADLZK010010909.1, read on the forward strand.
AATTCTCCCCTTGAGAAACGGACAAGTGTCCAGTAGGTCGGCTAGACCATTCTTTGAATTGAGACCTGGCCCAATCCCATGAAGCCAGCCTATCCCGGAACCGGTAGCGTGATGATTTGCATTACATGGATCCTACTATCTGACCTGTACCTTTCTTTGCACGTACTAGTTAACGTCGTAACATAATGTCGAGCTAAGAAAATCTTTCACCCGTCACCTGAAAAGTTCTCCACCATTTCGTTGAATCGTCCACGTCAGTGTCACATCACAATCTACTTATTCTTGCTTTTGCTTTTTCATGATTCAGATTTTTCAGTAAATAAACGAGTAATAGTAATACAAAAACCATCATATAACAGAAATAAATAAATTAAAAAAACATACATGTCTCTTCAACTCATACTGGTGATTGAAAAAATTGAGCCGTCCAAGTAATTTTCAAGCCATAGCCATCTCAGACTAATCCCACTTACCTCTGGAGTAATTCCCTGTCGAAACATGCAATAGCTTTCAACTTTTCTTCTAAAAAAGGTACTTCCTCCATCCCAAATTATGATACATTTGAATTTTTTTTTTACAACAAGTTTGATCATGTCTTATTCAAAACTTTTATGTCGTGCTTTTTATTTTATGTCGTGCTTTATTTTATTAATAGAAGTTCTTCAAGAATGAATTAAATTTGACTATGTTTGCACAATTTTTTTAAAAAAAATAAGACGAGTAGTCAAACATAGGATTGAAAAGTCAAACAACTTATAATTTAGGATTGATGAAGTAATATAGAGGCCAAACCCCTACACTTTCGTTTAAAAAAAAATTCGTTTCAAAACCCCTACACTTACACACAACTTGAGCTTATTTAATTTCTTCTTGTCCCACAACCAAGTAACTCGGTCCTTTTTTTAAAAAAAAAAAAGTGCTCTACAACATGTAAAAGAAATCAAATAGACAAGTGGGTAAGATAGAACCATGAAACTCCCACTAGAAGCCGTCGCGAGAAGAGTCATGAAAGTCCAGCTGCTCTGCTCCAGACAGAATCCAAGTGCCACAGCCCACAGGCATAAACCAAACTACGCCAACCAAATCAGAGCCGTACTAGATCATCATCCACACCAAACCGTTGGTGGTTTCACACAATTAACAATCATGCTAATACTCCTCCTTGAGGATAAGCTCACGCATTAATTAACCCCACAGGTGCCAGATCGAGCTCGCGTACCACCCGCATCCGATCCGCCACATGGGTCCGTCGTTGCATGCGTCAGGTCAGAGCTGTACAAGGCGGCGTCGGCGAGAGAGCTTCTCACCCTGACTCGGATCCGATGGCCGGTTCACGTACCTGATGGAAGAGGAAACCTGGGTGACCTCTCTCGCAGAGAATCGCGTCACCGGCGAGGCGGACTGACAGCGCCGCGCTAAGGCCGGGACACGCCGTGTGGCCGCCGTCGCGGGCCAGGATTAGGAGGATGGAGACCCGCCGCCGCCGCGTCATCAGCGGGCCCAGCTTGCGTTGTGAGCATCGGAGAATGGCAAGTGGGGGCAATATCTATCTCTATTTTTTTTATTTTTTTTATCTATAACGGGCATGGGCCCATGGCGACGAGAGGGCACGGCGACCGGTATGGTGTATGGATGGGCTCGATGTGTTTGGTTGCTTTCGATGCTGAATGGTACTATCCCAGTAAAAACATTGGTCTGCGAATTGGCTTGTAGTCCAATGGTAGGGCCGGCCCAGGTGGGACGCTACCAATGGGGGTTCAAATCCCAGTGCATTCGCGACCTTTTCCCGGGATTTTCCCAAGGATTTACCGGCGTTATGCGTTAAGTGTTTATAGCGGCGTTCCGTCGACGACAGGCGGCCTATGGTGACTTCGAGAATCTCCAGATCTGCCGAACGCCGAGTCCCTTCTGAGGTTTTCATAGGGGTAGGGTTTTGCGTCGCGTGTGTTCATAGGGGTGAGTGTACGTGCGTGTTGTGAGCGTCTGCGTTGTACTGTGTAATTCTCAAAAAAAAAAAGTAAAAACATTGGTCTAAAAAAATATTTGGTTGGTTAGGATGGATACAGTAATCTTCTGCGGATGCCTTTTTTTTCAAAAATTTAAAAAATCTTCTCCCAATGCAATAATCCTGCGAAGATATTTGGCTGGTCTCATATGGGGTGGATAGAGAAACTCTTTGTTAGAGGGTGACATGTGGACCAGTACAAGATGCACTAAATTCACCCATCCAAGATGCTAGTGAATCTTATCTTATTTTATAAAGATGTTCGTGTAAGCTACATCCACGTATAGCATATAACCAATCAGACTTTCTCGTATTATATGGCCCATGTAGATAGGATACTAAAGTGGATGCATCCAATGTAAGTATCCAACCAAACGCACCCTTAGTTGATTGTGCTCTAAGTTTCCCTAACTAAACGCAGTCTTAGGGCCTTTTTGGTTCCCATAAGACTAGAGACTAGGGACTAATTTTTAGTCCCATTTAGTCCCTAAATAACCAAACATGAGGACTAAAGACTAATTTTTAGTCTCAATTAGTCCCAATTTCACTAGACTCTTGGGAGGGGCTAGGGACTAATTTTTAGTCCCTATTAGTCTCTACTAGTCCCTCCATCCAAACATATCCTTAGTTGATTGTGCTCTGGGTTTCCCTAACTCCGTGTGATGGCTAGAGCTTTCCTAAGGAGTGAGGGACTTTTTCAATCCTCATCCTATTTGTGTTATTTCAGTATCAACATCTCTGGATTCCAACTCAAGATCCTAGAAATGTCTTGTCTTTATCAAAACCAACACTGCCGATTCAAAAAACCAAGGGGTTTTATATTTAACAAAATGGTGAAATGGTAACTTGCAAGGAACTTTTACTCCAGTCTAAGTGATTTTGTTGGTGAATGATCACATAACTCTAGTGTGTGTGTGTATATTCTCTGCAATGGATAATCGTTAATTGGAGGGGAAAGTCTAGTTTTTCTATCTCCAACTTGCACAACTTAGTCACAAAGCCAATTTAGTCTCTAAAACTTTACAAATAATTTATTATAAATTAGGAAAACATTAAACTAGTGTCAGTTTTCTTATATATATTTTAAAGATAATGAACAGGGCTACAAGTAACAAAGGAGTAGGAAGTTCCAAATAACCTAAACAGACCACAAACAATTTGATCACATTTTTCTTTAAAAATGGTACTAGCTTCATGTTTTCCTATTAAAATAATTAATTAGTTATGAAGTTTTAGAGATTAAATAAGACATTCTTTTTTATAAAACAGAAAACCACCTTTGAAATCTGCAATAGGACCATATCTGTCAGTTTTTTAACATTTGGAAAACATGTTTTATAATTTGTTGTTGAAAATCGATCTGTCAATTGAATGGAATTGGAGGCTGAAAATTGGTCTTTTATCTAAAATCTACTCCAAAATAGAACGCACCTCTTGAAGCCATGGAAGAACATTATCAAACAACCTTGACAAAATGATGCGCTTACCAAACTGATCTCACAAAGTTACTACAGTACAATGCAATACGCTAGTACGTTACATACTCACATGTCGTATTGGGCATACTGTATTGTTTCTTGTGGTTGACCAATCGCTACGCGAAGGGGAATTGGCGATCATTCATTGGTACAACGAGCACTCTGTGAGTCAGACTCGTCCTTCTCCTGGAGTAGGCCTGTCCGTGGCATGTGGTCTCTGACCTGCACGGGTCAAATTCAATTGCCTTGGCAAGCGGGAAAGGTAAAAGATGCTGCTGCCTGCCGCCGCGGTCACACCTGCCTGGACCGTCCGGAAAGTCTCCGAATCCAGCGTCAGATGACTCGGATTCAAATTGAATTTATTTCCCTTTTCGGAATAAATATACCAGGTCGTGTTTATTTATGCCGGCGAAATTAATCGGTCTCGCCAAAGAATGCCCTTTTCTTTCCTACAGAGCAGGGCATATACTTTCTAGACACAAAATTAAATGAACGGACGGTTATCTGGTATACTTTCCCTCCATCTCAAAAAAATAGATGTCATTAGATTCCCCGGTAAGAAAGTCAACGCTTTCAAAATGCCGGCAATTATATATTAAAATATATAAATATTTATGCTAAGTAATTAGTATCATCGGAAAAGATATTTGAGTCTAGTTTTTTAACAAATTTATTTGAAGATTTAAAATACTACATTATTGTTTTTACAAACCTAGTGAAAGTTGTTGAAAGTTCAATCGACTCGCATCCCATAGCGACATCTATTTTGAGATGGAGAGAGTACTTACGTAGTGCTACGTATGTACCGGCACTAGACTAATCCAACTGGCACAACAGCAATACGTAACACAAGAATCTCTGCACCTGAATGAACAAGGTCAACCAGAATTCATATATCACATGAACGCATTATTGTGTGTGGAGTGGACGCCAAGTCGCCAACAGCTGGGGCTCGTCGACCTTCCAATCAAGGAACAAAAGCTACTATCACCAGACGAATCTCTTGCCAACAATATAATTCTTTTCCGCCGCGCGCGTTAGATTTTCTTGTGAATTCGAGTGAACGAAGAACTAGTTTTTTTTTCCATTGAGAAACGACCGATCGAATTACCAGCCAGATCGATGTGTTTGTCGTCTATTTCAACATTACCATCAGGGATAACGTCATAAACTCCAACCATATCAGCTTACGAGCTATGTATGTATGACATGTGAGAGAGCATACCATACCACACCATTTTCTTGATTTCGACGTTACAGTTTCAACTTTTAAATATCCTATTTCCAAGTTGCTAGAAATTGCCAACACGGCACAATGACAAAAAAAAAAAAAAAAAGTAGCGCTCCAACTGGGATACGTTACGATCAGGATACCACCGTCGGATCCAGATCCAACGGCCAGGACCGCGCACGAATCCGCGGCGCACCGGCTGGCAGGCAGGGCAATAACCACAAGCCATTTCCAATTCCATGTCGCATTTCCTTTCCATTTCTGTAGCCCCCTCTCTCTCTCTCTCTCTTTTCCCGTCGCCGCCCGCCCTCGCCCTCGCCACCACCACCACTTCCCTCCCCCACCCGCCCGCATCGATTTCGCCGGCGGCGATGTACGGCAACGACAACTGGATCAACAGCTATCTCGACGCTATCCTCGATGCAGGCAAGGGCGCGGCGGCCGCGGGCGCGGGCGCCGGCTCCTCCGCCGCCGCCAGGGGTCGAGGTGGAGGAGGAGGAGGAGGCGGGGACCGGCCCTCGCTGCTCCTCCGCGAGCGCGGACACTTCTCCCCTGCGCGATACTTCGTCGAGGAGGTCATCACCGGCTACGACGAGACCGACCTCTACAAGACCTGGCTCCGGGTACGTATGTGCGCGCTCGCTCGCTCCCTCGCGCGGCGGCTCCGCTCCTCCCCGGAGGGCGAGGCGGGCTCGCGCTCGAATCCCGTTGATCGCTTACGTTACTTCCTCGCTGGTGATCCGCGGGATGTGTTGATCGATCTGTGTGTCTGTGTCTGTGTGTGTGCGGCCGCGCGCGTGTGCTCGTGGTGGTGCTCGTGGTGGTGGTGGGTGCGTGCGCGCAGGCGAACGCGATGCGGAGCCCGCAGGAGAAGAACACGCGGCTGGAGAACATGACATGGAGGATCTGGAACCTCGCCAGGAAGAAGAAGGAGGTGCGCCTTTTTGCTCTTGGTTCGTTTCTCTGCTTCTCTCCCTTCGTCGTGCTTCTTCTTCTTATGTTCCTCGTCACAGCTTATGCCCATCTCGGTTTTGATTATTCAATCCGCAACTTGGGCGTTGGGCTCTGGAAACGTGGGTTGGATTAACGGTTACCTGGAACTAGGATTGATCTTGGCATAAAGACTATAAAGTGCATTTTACAGAGCATCAGGATCTGTTCGATAAAATCTTTCAGTGGCGTTCATCGAGCTATGGTCCTTGTCGATAAGCTTTGCAAAGGCATTGAACGGAAGTTCCACATTGATTTGGACCAGATAGCACGCCTAGGATGTTTCTGCCTTATCTGATCGCTACTTTATGTTGGGATAAGATATTGGAACAAAATGCCATGCTTTTCAAGCTCCATAGGTGTGATTGGGACATTGGGTATGTAAGTTAGCTATTATTATCTCCTGGCCTCCAGTTTGTCACCTTGGCCCAGTGGTTACTTTTTTAATTCATCAAAAACTGCTTGATGAAGTGCTAGAATGTGAAAGAAAATTCAGCTTTCACTACAGATGTATGGAAATACGGTAATGATCAGTATATCTTGATGGGTCGCACTGACCTTGGAATCGGACACACTACACTGCAAAGCACAAAGCATCCATTCATTTAGCCTATGTTTGTTTTCAGCAGCAACTAATTGAGCATGCAAAGCAAGAATAGTGAAAAATAGCCAGCGGCATCAGGCTATCTACCAAGGTTCATGGACCAAAGCGTGTTTTACTGGTAACAGTGTCACCAAAATATGGCACTAAATATGCTATTCCTTTGAAAAATCTGTAATAACTACTCATGTCAGTTAATAATGTATTCTTTTTTTAACGTAATTCTCCATTGTATGCTGGAAAAGGGCATTTTTTTTCTAATAGATAACTATGAAGTGTGCTGGACATCATGTTTGGTAGGAGTGCCAGGTTCACTTAGGTTGTTTCTGTGCGTTGCAACCTCAAAAACTAAGAAGTATTATCTATCAAGAAATTATTTATCTGTTTTACACACAAAATTCTAATATTCCATTTTCTCTGATCAATTCAAACAATTTTTACTTCTGCATTTAATTCTGCTCCTTCAGTCCATTCACCATTTAATGCAGACTGAGCGACTGAGATGTACCCCATGTGGTTGACAAAGACTGAAGATTTAAATCTGTGTACTAGACTAAGAATTTCTCACATGTCTCAACCTAAAAACACACACATGGAATACTCTAATTCTTATTGTCTATTCCTAGTTGCCAATTAGTAGTCACACTACCAAGAAAGTTTGAACCTATAAGGCTATAATTCAAGGTTAGTTCTTGAAAACAAGCTGAAGTAGAAGTTTGAACCAGTAAGGGCATTTATACGAAACAACTTTGTGTACACCTTGTTTCAAGATCTTCATTGCAAGTTTAGATTTCATTTTCGAAGATTTAATTAAAGGCCATGTAGCATCTGTAGCACAGTATCAATGTAATTGAAATGTTTTGGTACATTTTAATTCGTCTCGAAGATCCATGTCAGTATTTTATACCACAAGTTAACATCTACTAGACTTTCTTCTATTTTGCACACTACGAAAATCAGCAGGCCTGAAGAACCTAAACTTCTAAGATTGCCCTTCTACTCTCAAAATGGGTCAGTGGGTCAACCCACAGAATCAATTGCTCAGTTCAACAGAAATCATTGAATTAGTTTGACATGCATGCTAAATAAAATTGGCCTCCTGGGTTTACAGTCCCTATTTTTACTCATACTTCAAATGTTCCAACAGCTGTCACTAGTCCAATTCACAAGATATCTTGACATTATAATGTATTTCTTTGTGCATTTAATGTTTTTTCTAATCCAATAATGTTGTTATCAAAAGGTAGAATTTGTTATTCAGTTTATTTTTAGTTTTTAGAATTTCTGCTTTATCTTGTTATGTGATAATTATATGATCAATTGCACTTGAACTTCTATCTCTTCCATTTAATATAGTTTTTTCTTTATTATGTAAATTTCAATATTCAGTTTGAGAAAGAGGAAGCCAATCGCTTGTCCAAACGCCGTCTAGAGACTGAGAAGCCACGGAATGATGCTACTGCAGAAATGTCTGAAGATCTTTTTGAAGGAGTGAAGGGAGAAGACGCTGGTGATCCAGCTGTTGCCTATGGCGACAGCACAACTGGGAACACACCTAGGATCAGTTCATTTGACAAGCTATACATAGTGTTGATCAGGTACATAATAGTTCATTTAGCAACTTGTACTGTATATTTTTTCATACTTTTGTGTACATGCTATGTATTGATTAGCTGCATGTAACTAATTCATCATGTGACTATATGCTATTCATATCTGTTGCAAAATGATTTACATTAAATTGGAAGAAGCTCATAAGGAAATCAACTTTCACAGATTTAGCCTGAACACTGCATACTGTTCATACCATTCTTAGAATCGGTGGCTTCACAAGCTGCCCATATAATCCAATTTAAATATGACGTAATCCTTTGGCTTGCTGGTATTTGTGTTGAAATATATTTGCCATTGAATTTGTGTTATAATGTATTATACTGTAGTCTTCATGGCCTGATACGTGGAGAGAATATGGAGCTTGGCCGTGATTCAGATACTGGTGGCCAGGTAATGGTATCGTCGGTGCATTTATTTATAGAATCAAGTATAACTGCAATTCTTTCTTAAGAATGAATAACTCAAACTTTATCCTGTAGTTAACGGAGCAGCTATATATTCCATTTGATGTTCCGCAGATATTCACTAAAAAGTACTAGTATCATTCAAGGGCATGATTTCACTTTCATCCACTGTGTGCTGTTTCATAGGTCAAATATGTCGTGGAACTTGCTAAAGCATTAAGTTCATGTCCTGGAGTTTACCGGGTTGATCTATTGACAAGACAAATCTTAGCCCCAAATTTTGATCGTGGCTATGGTGAGCCAGATGAGATTCTGGCTTCTACAAGTTTCAAGAACTTTAAATGTGAACGAGGAGAGAACAGTGGTGCACATATCATCAGAATACCATTTGGCCCCAAAGACAAGCATCTAGCTAAAGAAAATATCTGGCCTTTCATTCAAGAATTTGTTGATGGCGCACTAGGTCATATTGTGCGCATGTCAAAAACTATAGGCGAAGAAACTGGCAGTGCGTGTCCAGTGTGGCCTGCTGTGATTCATGGCCATTATGCCAGTGCAGGAGTTGCTGCTGCTCTACTATCTGGAGCACTTAATGTTCCCATGGTGTTTACGGGCATTTTCTTGGGAAAGATAAGCTGGAAGGGCTTCTCAAGCAAGGGAGACAGACAAGAGAACAAATAAATGTGACATACAAAATAATGCGCCCGAATTGAGGCAGAGGAGTTGTCTCTTGATGCATCTGAAATAGTCATCGCAAGCACAAGGCAAGAAATAGAAGAACAATGGAACTTGTATGATGGTTTTGAAGTCATGCTTGCGAGGAAGCTCCGCGGCGTTAGTCAAGCGTGGTGCTCACTGTTATGGTCGTTATATGCCTCGGATGGTTGTAAGTAAACTATTCCTCTGATTCTGTAAACAATTACTCGCTAGTTGCATTTTTATCATAATTTATAGTTGGGAATTAGCATTATGCATGTGTTCTTGCTGTCATTATCTATAATATAAAGGTTTTAAATGCTCTAGTTCTCTATTACTTGCTCTGCAGATAATTCCTCCAGGAGTTGAATTCGCCAATTGATTCATGATTTTGATATCTATGGAGATGAAGATAACCCATCTCCAGCTTCTGAGGATCCGTCTATTTGGTTTGAGGTTGTGAGATTTTTTTAAGATGCCTACATGCAAGATTTTACTTTTTATTTGACTTGATACAGCAACTTTGTTTACTCCTGTTTTTCCTGTGTGTCTTTTTAAGTTCATGTGCTGATGGTATGTATGTGATGACAGATAATGCGGTTCTTCACAAATCCTAGGAAACCTATGATTCTGGCTATTGCCCGTCCATATGCTGAAAAGAATATTGCAACGCTTGTGAAGGCATTTGGTGAATGCCATCCATTGAGGGAACTTGCTAACCTTGTAAGATAACACTAAGAACCTGACATTTTAGTGTTTTGGGTATATTGTGTTCCGATATCATAATTGTACTAGCTGTTAGTAATATGGAATTTTGATGCCTTTTGATTTTGCATTCCAGACATTGATAATGGGCAACCGTGAGGCTATTTCCAAAATGAACAAAATCAGTGCAGCTGTCTTGACATCGGTGCTTACATTGATTGATGAATACGATTTATATGGTCAAGTGGCATACCCAAAGCATCACAAGCACTCTGAAGTTCCTGATATTTATCGTTTAGCAGCAAGAACCAAGGTATAACGTTTTTAGTAAAAAAAAGGGATGCCATATTTTACCCCCTTTTGAATGCCAAGAATTGAAGCACTTATTTTTAATATCTATCTCCTTTGATTTTCTTCCAACAAGCATTCGTGGTATATCCAAGTGAAATACAATAGCCATTTTCTTATTGTAAGTATTAACCAGTACAACTTTTGTTGTCATATGTATGCCAGGGCGCTTTTGTAAATGTTGCTTACTTTGAACAATTTGGTGTCACCTTGATAGAGGTCAGAACTATTGAAATAAAAAATTCATTTATGTATCTCACCATTTCCATGCCCTTAGTACCTATCTGTTATTTTTGTGAGCAGGCTGCCATGCACGGGTTGCCTGTTATTGCAACAAAAAATGGGGCTGCTGTTGAAATTCATCAGGTTCATGAATCACATTGTACCATTTATTGAATTGATAGCGTATTGACTTACAACAGTAATAGATTGGATCCTTTCTGGTGGATGTTTATGTAGGTTCTGGAAAATGGTCTCCTTGTTGATCCCCATGATCAGCATGCAATTGCAGATGCCCTCTATAAGATGCTTTCTGAAAAACAGTTTTGGTCAAGATGTCGAGATAATGGATTGAAAAATATACACCAATTTTCTTGGCCTGAACATTGCAAGAATTACTTGTCAAGGATATTAACTCTGGGTCCAAGACATCCTGCTTTCCCATGCAAAGAAGACCGAAAGTGCCTGTGAAGTGCAGGAAGCATATATTTGTTATTGCTGTAGACTCCGTTAACAAAGAAGATTTAGTCCAAATTATCAGAAATTCTGTTGAGGCTACACGTACTGGAACTATGTCAGGTTCTACAGGTTTTCGTGCTGTCGACTTCACTGACAATAGCAGAGCTAAAGTCTGTAATAGTACGCACAGGCATGCTCCCTACTGACTTTGATGCCTTTATATGCAATAGTGGGAGTGATATATATTATCCATCACAGTCTAGTGATGTGCCAAGCAATTCCGTGTTACATTTGCATTGGACCATAACTACCGATCACATATCGAGTATCGTTGGGGAGGAGAAGGTTTAAGGAAGTACTTAGTTAAGTGGGCTTCTTCAGTAGTAGAAAGAAGGGGAGAACTGAAAAGCAAATCATATTTGAAGATTTGGAGCACTCTTCAACATATTGTCTTGCATTTAGAGTGGTTAATCCAAATCATGTAAGCTTCTTTCCAGACCTTCTAACATTTAGTTGGAATTTTGCCCAATCATTATTTGGACCATTTTATTAAAGTTTAGGTGTACAACTTTTTTATTTTTGACTTTGTTTATATATTGTAGTTGCCTCCTTTGAAGGAGCTGCAAAAGTTGATGAGAATCCAGTCACTGCGTTGTCATGCTCTGTATAACCATGGCGCCACCAGGCTATCCGTAATTCCAATTCATGCATCACGATCTCAGGCTCTAAGGTCTGGTGCTTTATCTTCTTCATTCGTCTATTAATTAACTATTCCTTTTTAAAGGAAAATAATTTATCTTTTATGTTGCAAGTTAGTTGCAGTATCATAGGGTGTGGAGCATTTAAAAAAACTGTTTTGAAGATGTGGATTTTTCTTTTCCTTTTTATGAGAAAAGTAGCTCAATACCATTATAAAAGGTATCAATTGAATATTTATCAACTTTGGATTCTACTGTGATGACCACGTTTCAAGTACACATTGGATTCTATTTATCAACTTTGTGTCCATGGTGAAGGCACTGAGCAATATTTCCTTCGTGTTGGCCATTGGATGATTTATTCCAATCATGAACTGTTTCAACAGAAGACTAGACTAGTGGGAGTGAGAAACTTGATATTTAGACTGGTTAGGACCTTTTTTTGTTTGCCTCTTCTCTTTGTTTATTTTCCTCCCTTTTGTACAGTTGGCATGTGTGTTGGGTGCTCAGTGTTATTCTTTGGTTTGCTCTTTATTACTTCATATAATGACCGGCAGTTCTCCTTCCAGTCCAGTTCAAGAAAAAACAGGAGTGAGAAGCTGTACCCTATTGCTTTGTTTGGTACCAGTAGATTACCTGTCACCAGGATTAAAAACATAAAATTGCTATGTAATTGGTCGGGAATGGGTGGGTATCAGAATATAACAGGGAAAATATAAAGTCTGTAACACAACGGATCAAGATCAGCTGTAAATAGGTGCTAATGCAGTCTGCAAACCAGTTTTGAGTTCATATGTGTGATTTGTATCGTTGCCTAAACCAGTTTAAGCCACATGATTTATTTTATTTTTATTATTTTTTTTTGCGACAACATGATCAGATTGTTTATGAACCAGGGATGTGTAAGGAATCCTATATTAATATTTTTTTGACATACAGAACTCTGGTGCTTCTGGCTACAGTGAGTTTAAGCCACCAATGTATGTTGTGTTTTCCATTTAAAAATGAGTTTTTTACCTTTCAAATGTTTTGTTCAGCCCTAAAACCCTATAGATAATACTGCCACCATCACTAAAAATGTACACTGTCTGGGACTGTACTTTTGATTATTGCCTTTGGAAACATTTTATGTATTTGTTTCCATATCAACTTTGCAGCAAACATGTGTGCAAACCTACTAACAAAATTTTCTATTATTATAGGTATTTGTCAATTCGCTGGGGCATAGAGTTGCCAGATGCTGTGGTCCTTGTTGGTGAAACTGGTGATTCTGATTACGAGGAACTGTTTGGAGGTCTTCACAAGACAGTCATCCTTAAGGGTGGATTCAACACTCCCGCGAATAGGATCCATACGGTCAGAAGGTACCCTTTACAGGATGTTGTTGCTCTTGATAGCTCAAATATCATTGGAATTGAGGGATTCAGCACTGGTGATATCAGGTCTGCTATGCAACAACAGCTTGGTATACCCACACAATAACACCAAGTGCAATATATTTTGTTATTAATAGAAAGAAAGAAATGAACAATACGAATATACGATACAAACACTTAGTTTCCATTCTATTGAAATGACCGATTTTGCCTGCCAGTCATTTAATGTATGTGTGTGGTCCCTGCATGGGTTATGAATGACATTCCCTTGGATCCCTGCACTGGAAATTTTGGAGCGAAGAGCATGTTAATGGATACATCCAGCTGTACAGACGAAACAAATTTGTTCAAATGTTGATAGTGAAAACATTTTGTGGAAGCATTTTCAGCAAACAAGCTTCCAATATACAAAGCTCACACTTTTTCTATCACTTCAAAGTGGAGCTTATGATTACAGTGCAACCCTCTAAACTCTTTTTTCATTCTAGGAGGGGTGCCTTTTATACTGTGTAAATACTGTGTCACATAATTTAGTACCATACATCTTGTTTTCTTGCATTAATATGCCCAAGTGTTTACTCTCTTTCTAATGTTTTTTTTCCAACAGCCTGTCTTGTGGTTACATCATTAATACCTTTAACCACCTGCTGCTCTAGTGGTTATGAAATTATTGTAGCAACTGTGATGCTCCAAGCTATGACTTCATCATGCATGTATATCCTTACATTATCTTCTTAAACATCATTAGTTGCCATGACTTGCACTCAAAGCAGCTTCTAAGTTTGGTGTAGTAGCTGCAACAATTACACCACGCCCATCTGCTCTCCTACCATTTGCCCCCGGATGATCACGTTTTTACTTCTGCCGTTTGTTTGACCTGATTTGGTCTTCTTTTGCTTGTTCTTGTGAATCATTGAACCGTTTGCTTTCTTCTTTTTCCCCTCTGTGTTCAAGAGCTTGATCTTGATGCAAACAAATACCGGGCCAAAAAAAAAAAGAGAGAAAAAGAGGACAAGTTAGACCGATTGGTTAGCAGTTTGTGGTTGGCCATCTATATCAGGAACGACTGTGATACGACTGCTTTTCTTGAACACATACATGGAATAATAATATCAGTGTCGAAGCCTTGATAGCTCGTGGTATTTGTATAAATTTATTCGGTGGCTCTCAGATGGAGGAAATGTTGGCCAACAAAATGTGAGTTGTGCGCCTGCATTCGGTTGGTTCATTTTCAAGGTACGAACTACGAACGAAGTATGAACATTATTAGTCATTTCTGTTCACAACCAACAGTGTACTCCCACTGTCTCTTTTTTTTTTTTTGAGTATGACACAGTACAACGCAGACATAAAGTCCCTAAACAAATAGATTCCTAGAGTTGTCTTTAGTCAAAATTTTAAATTTTGATTAATTTTGTAGAATAATCGTTAAATTTATGAATTTAATTAGTATTGTTAGATATACTATAGAATATACTTTCATAATATGCTCATTTTATGTCAAAAAATGTTGTTACTCTTTCATACGGATTTTAGAAATCGATTTATTTGGGAAACAGAGGGAGTAAAGGTTGGTCTCTATGAGGTTTTATGTCCTAGTTTCCTATGTTCCGACGTGTTGGAAACAATTTCATTCTCATAAAACTTATTTTATCCAATGGAACTTGTACAGTTGTACAATCATTATCTTTATCTATATAAACCTTCACTGGAACTGACCTAACAAAATAAGTGTGCGCACAAACTAGAGAAACATAGTCTTCACCGTCTTCTTTCGAGAATAACAACAAAAAACGATTTCTTTTGGTGATGAAATATATCACTATCAACCTCGTGCAACAAATATAAATGTGTGGCTAAGATTTCTAAACATAGTATGGGTGACCTCTCAGATTTCGGATACAACACATGCATACAAGAGATGCTTCCCTACACAATCGGTGAGGTGGCAGTGAATCTGGATCATCCGATTTCTGTTTGGACATTTGTTGCTTTAGATATAGTTCGATAAAATCTACTTGGATTTGGATATCCATCCCCAAGGGATCCAACAATTTCCAAAATCTTTGGAGAGCAACTAAAAAAATCCAATGTCTATTGGATATCTTTAGACTTGACAGGTCATTCTATTTTAGCTAATTCAATGTAAACGGTATGAAAAACCATGTATTGCTCTTTGACATCGGGCTTTCAGAGCCAAAATGATAATATAATTAGGTGGGGATCCTCTCCCCTCGAATTATCAAAAAAAAAAAAAAATCTTTAGACTTGAGAGGTCGTTCTCTAATGTCTTAGCTTAGATTTCTAGTGTACTGGCCCACATATTGATTTTACCGCAAATATATGTTGAGTAACCGATTGTTATACTAAGTCATTTCAAACAATTTTAGTAAATTTTTGCTAAAAATTTAAATTGTAAACATAATGTTTTAAATTTTATGGTCTAACTTTTTTGATGTGAGACCCACAATTATCGATAGACATGAGTAGCAGTTTGTCATACCAAGTCATCCCCAACAATTTTAGTCAACTTTTAGGGCCTATTTAGTAAACTCTAGATTCAACAAAAACAATTATGAATATAGATTCTATGAAAAAAAAACAACTTTTTAGCTTCAGCTTCATTTGTTAGAAAAACATTTAATAAAATAGTTCTGTGCAGATGTTGAAAAGGGTGAAATGTCTAAAATACCTTCTTTTTTTTCCTCTTCCAGTCATATCTCCCGTCTCTCTCCACCTTATCATCTCCACTGCATGGCCCCTTCAACTTTCTCGCACGGCCTACCTGCCTCTCCTCGCCTGCGCTATGTGAAGCTAGTGCAAGTTCGGGAGAGCGGTAGCGCGTGGAGCCTGCTGGAAGAGAAGGTCTGCTTGTGGGCTAAGGGCATCAACATCCGTCAGATGAAGGAGCCAGTTGAAGCTACATTTTTTAGCTTCGCCACCTTTAAAAACCTCTCTCAGCGCAATTTCAGATTTTTCCTTGACTAAACTATTTTCCATTGCCCTATGTGCTATGCAAAGTTGTAAAAGTGCTTCGAGAGTGTCTCTTGAAGCATTATCAAATAGGACCTTAATTCTAGGGTCCGACTTTTGACGTGGAGCTTACATTTATGTATAGCAACATCAATTTGCACAAAGTAGCCTACTATTGTACTAAATCACCCCTAACTAATTTTGACAATTTCCTTCAAACTTTTTAAGACATGCGGTTTTAATTTTAGTGTTCAACTTTTACTGTAGGGTTCACATTTATATATATTCACACCAATATGCACAAAGTAGTTAGCTGTCATACCAAGTCAATGAAAATAAATTTTAGTCAACTTTACTAAAAAAACTTAGTGCGTAAACACAAAAAAAATAATTTTAAAGTCAAGCTTTACAGTTAAGGGTTTAGCATAGTACTTTTGCTGTTATTAGATCGCCATGGGTGGATTTAGACTTCAGAACAATCGGATTGGATGGGATTGAGCACCAACAAGTCTTGCTTCTCGGCATGCACGATTCAATGCCGTCGCTAAAGTTGTACATTCGGCCCGCGAAAATCGGCCCGGTCCGTGGCCGGCCCGGCCCGACATGTGCGTGCCACGGCGGCCCGGCCGGCGTCGGACCGGGCCATGGGCCGTCGACCTCGCCCCAGCGAAGACACGACACTGGTCCGGCCCGGTGGAGGGAGTCGGCCCGGTGACGGCCCGGCCCAACGGCTAGTTGCCATATATAAGCTAGGCGCGTCCCCGTTCCACCCCCACCGGCCGAACCCTAATCCATTTCGTTCCACCCCCCAGCCGCACTCTGTGACTCGCTCTCTTCTTCGCTCCCGTCAACCTAACCCTAATCGACGGATCCGCCGCTGCCGTCGCCGCCGCAGCTCGCCTCTCCGTCGGATCTGGTCACCTCGCCGGCGATCCGGTGACCTCTGTCTTTTCTCCTTACTTTCTCCTCTCCTTTCTCCTCTCTCTCCCTCTTGTTCTCTCCGTCGGCCATGTGAGTACTCCTACTCTCCTCTCCTTCCTCCGTCCTCGTCGGATCGACCCTTCTCCACTCTCCGGCGACCTTTGCAACTCCGGCACCGGGCTCCGCCGTAGGTAAGCGGCAAGCGGCCTGGGCATCTCCTCTTTTCTCTTCTCTTCCATGCTGCTTCTGCTTCTCCTCTTCTCCAATCTGACTGCTTCTGCTTCTCCTCTTCTCCTTGCAGGTTCGTGCCTGACGCCGCCTCTTCCTCCCTCCGGGTGGAGATGGCCAGCCGCCAAAAAAGGCGTTGAGGGGCGGTGCCGGAGGTGCGGGCCGGGGTGGGTCGTCCCTCCTCGCCCAGGCTCGTCCGGCCGTGGTCTTTGGAGGAGCAAGGCGGGGGGTGGGTCGTCCTCCTCGCCCGGCTCGTCCGGCCGTGGTGATGTCCTCGCAACGCGGGGCTTGATGCGATTGATCGGCGCCCAAGAACCGAACGACGGCGAGGACTCGGGCCGCTGTTCGGACGATGATCCGGAGGTCGAGGACGACAACGACCTCCGCGAGGATGCGCCGCTGGGGTGTCGATCTCGATGCGCCACCGGATGTCGATGCCGGTGATGATGACGATGCCGATGACACTAACACCACGGTAAGCGTTCGATGTGTGGGACTACTTTCATGAGGTAAAAGAGAATAAGATTCGTGTTGGTGCTATCTCGTATGCACCTTTGTGATGCTAAGTACTCGCTAGATCCGCTAATGGCACCGGTCATTTGAGGAGGCATATGAAAACTTGCATGAAAAGAAAGACCATGCCGATATGGTACAGTCTAAGCTAGCTTTGAATGCTAATGGTTTAGGTACTTGGAAATATGATTCTATGGTTGCTCGTATTGAATCTGGCCGTTTGATTGCTAGGGTCGGACCTTCCATTAGGCATAGGTGCTACCCAAGCTTGGATTGATTACATTAGGCGTGCTCACAACCCTCTGTATAAGGAAGTTTGTAGGCAGACCACCACTAGAGATATGGCTAAGTTGTTTGGTGAAGAACGTGACATGATTATGAATAAATTGTTGACTGCTGCATCTTCTGTTTCTTTGACATCTGATATATGGTCCGGTAATGCTAAGGAGGACTACATTTTCGTTGTTTGCCATTTTGTTAATACTGATTGGGAGCTTGAAAAAAAAGGTGGTTGGTTTTAGATTGATTGATTGTAAGCACACCGGTGAAAACATTGCCGACAAAGTATCTCTACCGTTGTTGAGGAGTTTGGTTTGATTGATATGGTGTTTCTTTGTTACTTTAGACAATGCATCTGCTAACTCTAGAGCTTATGATATATTGGGCCCTGTTTTGTTTGGTTATCTGGGATCTTATCCTACACCTACTCATGATGATCCTAGTCATGTTGATTACTTTCTTGTGCATCAAAGGTGTGTACGTCATATCATAAATCTTATTGTGAAACTGGTGCGAAAGTTTGTTCAAAATGGCTTAATGACATTAGAACTGGCTGTGGAACTTTTAAATTCTTCAAATCATATGATTGCATTGTTTAAGAATTTCGTATTGCTAAAGGTGTGACACCTAGGAAGTTTGGCCCTGGACATGGAAGTTAGATGGAATTCTACTTTCCCGATGCTTAAGCACTTGATTCCTTACAAGGAAGTCTTTATTGTTTTCATTAATTCCAATTATGGCTCGAGTTGTTGACTCTCGTGCATTGGTATGTTGCTGAACATATGTTTAAATTCTTGAAAATTTTCTATGAGTCAACTGTTATTCTTTCTGGTGTGTATTACCCCTTTGCTCCACTTGTGTTACACCAAATGTTTGAAATTGCCGAGCATTTGCAAAAAGCCGAGAGCAATGAACACTTCGCATCATTGCAAGGCCTATGAAGGCCAAATTTCTTAAGTATTGGGAGAAAATTCCTTTGCTTTATTCATATGCAATGATTCTTGATCCTAGAGGTAAGATGAAAGGCTTTCACAGAGCCTTAGAACTTCTTGGTAAGGCACTTAATACCGACTGATCTTTACTATGGTGATGTTAAACCGAAATGACAAGGTTGTTTTGCAAGTATCAGGAGAAATATGGGAATGGGGACAGTACGCCTAGGGCTCAAAGGTCAATGCTTCCTCCATCCGGGTGCTTCTAACAGATGGGGAAGGATCTTTGAGTCCTCATCCCAAACTCCATCTAGTAGTACTACATCTGGCCGTTAGTGAGCTTACTGACTTACCCGACAAATGATTACGTGTCATGGGCTGATCCTAACTTTGACATATTGCTTTGGTGGCGTGATCACAAGCAAACTTATCCTGTTTCGTCTATTCTAGCTCGAGATATCATGGCTGTCCCTCGCTTCTACTATGTCTTCTGAGTCGTGTTTTAGCTTGACGGGTAGGATTCTTGAAGACCGCCCGGCGTCGCCTTCTACGAGCATGTGGAGATGCTCACCGCATCAAGGACTGGGACCAAGCAACAAGGAAGGAGCAAAGCATACAAGTGGTGGACAAGGACTTGGAAGATCTGTTCAAGAACATGTACATTGGTGATCCTCCCTGCTGAACAAGATGGCGCGGTGGTGACCGGGCGGCGGCGGCGGCTGCACCGGCAAATGGCGAGAGGCTCCCATAGCACCGGTGGATAGAAGAAGAGCAACTGTAAGGTAAGAATAAGATAGAAGTTTGTTTTGTTATGCACAGCTGTTCGTAATTTAAACTTGAATTTGAACTAACAATTTTGTTTCCTTATGCAATCTTTGGACTTTTGGTTGCAAGTCGAGAGCAATAGAGTCATAGTCTTTGGACTTTTGGTTTTTGAGAATTTGCTTTTGCTGTGACTTGTATGTTGGCTGTTGGTTGCCACTTGCCACCGAGTTGGCTATTGTAATAGGGCTAGCTGTGTTGTCCTGTTGACATGTTTGAAACATGAAACTTGAAACTTTGAATAAATTGAGTTGTCTTTGTACTCTTTTTCCTTTCTAGGGTTTCTCCCACAAGGGTAGGTTTACCTAGAAAGGTTTTTAATGAGGCAAAGATTGCACCACAACTCACTTTTTAAACTTGTCTTGTGATCTTTATTTTGAATCTGCAATTTCTATCTTAGAATCTGTGATGTATCTTTGAAAAAACTGTCATTTGAGATGTATGTTGAAAAAAACTTAGTCATTTGAGATGTGTTGTTGCTGGCGGGCTCGCTGGGCCGCCCGAGGTGCGGGCTCAACGAGGCGGCACGGCCCGGGAAAATGGCCCACGGACGGACCATGGGCCGTACTGCCGGCCCGTAGCACGGTGGTGGCACGGCCCGGTCGGCCCGTAGCCCCGTAGTGGCCGCACCGCGCCGTGCCGGCCCGGCCCGACGTCCGGGCGGGCGGGGCCAAGACGGCCCGTTGTACATCTATAGCCGTCGCTGACCCAGTGACCCTGACCTGGTACGACAAAAGGGACACCGGTAACCAATAGGGTCAGCTGACCCTAGTAACTTGCTAAAAACTCACTAAAAGTTCTTGTACCCACCTAGTGTAATTACTCTCTTTTTTTTATCAAATAGACTATCAACACGTCTTTGATCCTCGTTGCTTATATATTCTAGTGACACGATATCCTGGATTCGCCCCTAACTAACAGGCTAACACTGCACTGCTCGTCATCATTCACGAATCATCACCGGCGCTAGCTGCTACTGATCATCACCTCGTCTGAAACTGAAATCCGCACGTTTCCGAAGCTAATACCAGCAAACAACTCATAATCACATCGATGACTGGAAACAGTGGAAAGGAAACATCCAACATCCACCCGTAAGTCAGAACTCAGAAGTCAGAACGCAGCCTCCCCTCCTGCCTTGCCGGCTGCCGGGGCGAGGTGGTTGCGAGCTCCCAACCAACCAGGTCGGCTGCTGAAGACCATGACGCCATGCCGCCCGCCCGCCACCGCGCTTTTTCTCGGCGTTCCAACGGGTTGCCCGCACGCCACACCACACCACAGCACAGCGGGACCGAGAAGAGCTCTGCAGGTGTCCAGGGTTCTTTCTCCAGGTCCTCCTCGGGCGGGCGGAGTTTGCTGGAGAATTCATTGTGTGGCGGTTGGGAAGATGGATCGATGGGTGGCCAGCAAGCAGACCAACGAGCCCAATGGCTGGAAGCGGGTCAACACGAGGGCTTCAAGCTTCAGGGGGACCCGCGGCGACGGCGAGGAGGAGGAGCCGAGCAACAACTACACCTACCTGTATTCTGTTCTGCCGCACTGCATACCTGCCATCGCCATTGTAAGCGTTTTCTTCAACTCAAGCGGCTGTCAATGTGAGCACTTTTTTACAGTAGGTGTTTATCTGAATTCACTGTTGAACTGAGAACTGGAAGTCATTTACATCTACTGTTTACTGTGTCCTCAGGCTTGGTAAGAACATCTCCCTGCCAGCCACTAGCTAGCAACTACTGGTGGCAATCTAGTAGCATAGAATTGAAGTTTCTGTGACATTAAAATGGTCCAGTCATCAGAATTAAATATGCCAGTGAACTCTGTCCTGTTGTTAGTACTATTTGATTTGCCCTTGATGTTCTTATTAAACCCAAAACAAAGATGATTGGTGTGGGCTCTTTGTTTGAATTTTCCTTCCCAACACCAACAACAGTCTTCTCCCCGGTTCTTCCTTCTGTGAGTGAGGACTGAGGACACCTTGACAACAGTGTTGATGTGGGTGGGTTGTCCTCCTGCCCTACCTGTATTTGTCCATGTCCCCTTCAAAGCAGAAGCCGTCCCTCTACCCCAGCCGGCCTCGTGTACGTGTGCACACGACACACTACCACACCAGATACACACTATCATCTCATCTCCTACAACCCAATTATATAGCCCTGCCCTGGAGCAACACAGTGCTGGACGTTTTCGCTTCTGAGCTTTGGAGGCATCGATCGGAGATAAATTCAGGCCATGGAAGAGGAAACAAAAGCAGCTTAAATACCACTGCATATCCTCGCGTTCCTTGCCTTGTTTGCAACAACTTCTTTGCTTGCGTGAAGTGCAGCTCACAGCCTCACGCTATATCACTGCGTTGTCTGTGCTGTGCACCCATCTCCAGCTCCAAGCCTTCTTTGGCCCCGTCCCCGTGATAATTCTAGAGAGAGAAAGCAGAGAGGTGTAGAGAGAGAGAGAGGGGGGAGGCGTGGGCATGGAGAGTGAGGAGGGCGCCACAGTGTGTGCCCACGCCCACGCCCACCAAGAAGAGGCGGCGGCGGAGGCGGCGGCGGCCATGAAGGAAGCCGGAGTAGGAGGAGGGGGAAAGAAGAGGAGGAAGCATCAGAGGAAGGGAGGGGACGGCGGCGGCGGCGGAGGGAGGAGGAAGTACGCGCTGGTGAGCTACCACGAGCTGCCGGAGTACATGAAGGAGAACGAGTTCATCCTCAACTACTACCGCTCCGAGTGGCCCATCCTCAATGCCGTGCTCAGCCTCTTCTCCTGGCACAACGAGACCATCAACATCTGGACGTACGTACGGGTTCACGCTCCCGGCTGGCTGGGGCTCATCGATCTCCTGAATAATTTCTTCGTGTGTGGTGTTTCCTGAACCTTGCGACTAGCTGCATATGCTGAAATGAATGGTTCTTGTGGGTGCAGGCATCTTCTTGGCTTCGTTCTGTTCTTCGGTCTCACCCTGGTGCATCTTGGCCAGTACTTCCCCCAGGTGGCTGATCTGATTGGACACCTCTCCTGGTGAGCTACTTACTACTCTTCAGATTTTGCTACTGAATCTCATGTCAGTGCAAATTGGTTGATTTGTTAATTAGGAATTACGTATTAGAGTAGCACAACACCATGTTTCAGGCTTTCTTTCAGTCATTCAGTAACATGACAATGAAGAACACCATGCATGTTACTAGGATTTTTTACACCATGCTTAGCTTCTGCTTCAAAGGCACACGGTTGTTGTGGTTGTGGGTTTGTACTGAAACTTTTATGCAAGTAACTTGAGCCGTATTCAAAGGTCTCACCAACTGAATTCAATTCCAAAACACTTGAAGTAAGGTTGACAGCGATAGTACATATGTTTGCTTCAGCTATTATGAGATTGTTGAGTAAAGAAACTAGTTCTTTACATACTCTATAATTGAGAAGTTACGTCATTACTTAGACAAATTTTCTGTTTTTTTTTTTTTTTTTACTGCAGGCCAATCTCAAAGGTTGCTGAAAATGTCTCCAGCAATATTGGAGATGTCCTATCAGTGAGTAACTTTCACTTCCTGCAACATCTTATCTGATCCATGCGGTAATTCTAGGAGAATATACTAGATTGCAGTAAAAATGCCCTGGTTAGATCTGCATGAGTAGGAGATCCTGTCCGGTACTTTGAATGCATCAAAACAAAAATTGTACTGGTTTGTTCTGATGTGTGCATGATATGGAAGGGTAGGGGTGGGTGAGCTTCTGATTGTCTGACTTGATGAGCCTTGTTAGATTCAACTTTTTCATGGTGCCTCTGCCTTTTTATCTGGTCCCCGTTTTAGAAGGCACAGATTTAATTTGCTGTTGCTTCACATCATCACAATAAGTTAAATTTCCATGACGTGTTCGGAGGATTGGATTGTGATCTATGTGATCGTCCACACTCTGGCTGGCATCATCATGACCGCCACGTACGACGACGCGGAACGTTTCGAATCGTCATGGTCGCCTACCTACTTGGTAGAAGAAAGACACCGTATGAAAGAATATATCATCATGGATACTGTTTGGAGGTTGGTGGTGTGAAAATGTCACGTATCCTACTACCATACAATGCAATTTGCGTGAGCTTGGAGGCTTTGCTATATTGACAACATGCCATGTGTCCACTAGATTGTCGTATGAAGCCATATTTCCTAGTGGCTTTCATACCAACCTTCCAGTTTCACTTCATATTTTTAACGCCGATTATTACTCGTACTAGATTGCAACTTAGTTTCATGCCTAGCCATGTTTCATGAAGGAATTCCTGCCAAGTTATTGCCCTTCCATTTTCACACACACATGATAATTTTTTCTGTTGATTCTTCTATGCCAACAAGCTAGTACATATACAGTGGTAAGTACTTAATAATGGAGCATGTATGTATAGCAGTCCTTAGTCTGAATTGTGAGCTATTGATGTCACTGTTTGGCAACAAAAGTACGTATTCAATGAGTTCAAACCCGAATGTGATATGCATGGTTGGATGTAGCATTCAGGCTGTACCTTGACAATTATTTGGAGCATGCAGCACATTGCTTTCAGATGTTTAATGCCAACATCATGCTATTGCTAGTAGTAGCAGTAGCTGCAGAGTCTAGTTGTTTGATTCTGGTAACCTACTAATTAACCTGCCATGAAAATTAACATTAATTAATTTGGATTGGAATTGCCATGTGTGATCTATCTCTCCATGCATTCAGGGCGCGGCCATGTTCATCCAGACGAACCCGACGCTGGTCTCCTACGGCGTGGCGGTGACGTCGCAGACGACGCGGTGGCCCTTCTTCGTGTTCCTTGCCGGCGCCATGTTCTGCCTGCTGAGCAGCAGCGCGTGCCACCTTCTGTCGTGCCACTCGCACAGCCTGAACCTGTTCCTGATCCGCCTCGACTACACGGGGATCGCCGTCATGATCGTCGTCTCCTTCTTCCCACCCATCTACTACATCTTCCAGTGCGAGCCACACTGGCAGGTGGTGTACCTGTCGGCGATCACGGCGGCGGGTGTGGGCACGGTGTACGCGCTCATGTCGCCTCGCCTGAGCGCGCCGCGGTACCGCGCCCACCGCGCGCTGCTCTTCGTCGGGATGGGCCTGTCGGGCGTGGTGCCGGCGGTGCACGCGGCCGCCGTCAACTGGCACGAGCCGGCGCGGAACGTCACGCTCGCCTACGAGGGCGCCATGGCCGCGTCGTACCTCGTCGGCACCGCGTTCTACCTCACACGGGTGCCCGAGCGGTGGAGGCCCGGCGCGTTTGATCTCTGTGGACATAGTCATCAGATCTTCCACGCGCTCGTCATCGCCGGCGCACTCGCGCATTACGGCGCCGCCATCGTGTTCCTCAAGGCTCGCGACGAGATGGGGTGCACGCCGACGGCTAGTTGATCGGAGCGAGGATCGGATTGGGGAGGAGGAATTGAAGTGTTCTTTTTGTTTACTACAGCTTTACTTACAGCATTAGCAGCAAGTGTGGGTGCAAGCAAGATTGATGGTCGTTGTTACTGTGGATCGTTGGAATGACAGTTGATTGGTGTTGTTACAGATTATATTCCTTCTTATCAATTTGTAAATAGAAGAACTCTGAAGAAGCTCATCGAGTCATCGATTTGATTAATACATTCTTTCCATCGGTTTGGAATATGAATATGAAAATCCAAAATTGTTTTTTATTATTTTGATACACAAAAATGCAGGTAGTTGAGAGAAGTTAGTTTCGCGTCGTTCGATCTGTGCTGTCATGAATCGACAAAAATGCAGGTTGCTTTCAGATTCAGGTGGAGTAGGCTAGACGCGACGCCGAGGCCGGTACAGTAGAGTACAGTTGGAGCCGTCGAGCTCAGGTCCAGATCCTGACCGGCCGGCCGGAGGCTCATAAATGGGCGGCCGGAACGGACGGACGGACCTCTGACCTCTCGCTCCGTGCAGCTCGGCTGTCGGTCCAATAGCCATTTATCACTGGCGTCGTCGTTCGCCGGCCGTCGCCGTCGGCATCCGGGCGCCGCTGTCGAGTGCCAACCCAATCATGGCGCGACCGCGAGGCGTTCCTGCCCGTCACCGTGACCTGCCCGCCGCCGCCGCCGATCCGTGTCGTTGGCCGCTGCACCGACCACGCCACGCAAGTCGTGTGAGCAGTGAGCTGCCCGCGCGTGGCAGGTTGCCGAGGACTTGGTCGTTGGGGACAAGTCGAAGTAGCATGGGCCGGGCCGCATTTCTCAGAACACATGGGCTTACTGGGCCGGGAGGGGAGAAGAAGGAAGGAAACGAAAGGCTCTCACGCACGACCCACGACCACGAGCCCACGACGAGCGAGCGAGCGAGCGATGCCGGAGCTGCCGGAGGTGGAGGCGGCGCGGCGGGCGCTGCAGGCGCACTGCGTGGGGAGGCGCATCGCGCGCTGCGCCGTGGCGGACGACGCAAAGGTGGTGGTAGCCACAGCTGGCCACGCGGCCTTCGAGCGCGCCATGGTCGGCCGGACCATCGTCGCCGCGCGACGGAGGGGCAAGAACCTCTGGCTTCAGCTCGACGCGCCGCCCTTCCCGTCCTTCCAGTTCGGTTAGTCCGCGCCTAGTACTTACTACTACTTGGCGGCCTCTACCTCTAGAGAACTCCTTGGTACTGCTATATAGCTTCGGCCTTCGGTGCCCTGCTAGTGTTGGGTTGCCTTCCCTCTGTGGTGTGTATTGTTGTTCAGAAAATTTGTAGTTGAAACGACACCTTTGGTGTATACATACTGCTATCAACTTTGTCGAAAATTACCGTTATTAGTTTTGATTTAGGTTCAACTATGCTTATCAATCGCATGGATTCATGCTTTGGATTGCAGGGATGGCGGGCGCGATTTATATCAAAGGCATTCCTGTGACAAAGTATAAGAGGCAAGCGACCCTTTTCCATTTTATACTTTTACAATTGTTTGAGTTCAGTAATCGGTTTTTAGAAAATGGTTCTTTGCAACAGATCCGTTGTCAATTCCGAAGAGGAGTGGCCCTCCAAATACTCTAAGTTCTTTGCTGAGGTAATGATCCCAAACATAATGTTGGTTATATGTTACTTTTTGCGGCTGGGATTGCATGCATGTATAGCTGATAAAATGTTATGTCCAGTGCTACAAGTTATCAAGTTTGAATCAATATTGAATCCTTGTTTCTTGCGCACTATATTATTGATTAGTACAATTACAGTCAAAAAACAAGAAAACTTTTCCAGTAAACTTGGTAAAAAAAATACATATTCAGACGAGTCGGTAACTAACCATTCAACAAATCACATGGACACTGCTCGCCCCCCACTTGCTAATTATGATATGGAATGAAACTTGAGAACATATTGTATTGTTGATTAATCTCAGTTTCATCTCTGATGGCTGCTTCAATGGCTATTCAGTTCAAAGAGTGAAAGGCACATTTAATATTAATGTCAGTTCGGTTTCATACTATCCCATTTGCGTAAATTTGAAAAAAAAAATTTGGCTTGTGGGATGTTGGTTTTGAACCTTGCTATTTCTAATCTTTTGGCTTGATTTATAGCTTGACGATGGTTTGGAGTTCTCTTTCACTGATAAACGGCGCTTTGCAAGAGTTCGTTTGTTTGACGATGTAGGTATTTTTCATAGGTTCTGTTTTAGAATCTCAAGATTTCTTGCCTGTTTCTCGTACAGATTTTCTCATCCCAAGTTATATTTGCAGCCTGAAACTGTACCCCCAATTTCTGAGCTAGGTCCAGATGCTCTGTTTGAGCCAATGTCTGTTGACAGTTTCTTGGACTCCATGGGTAGAAAGAAGATTGGGATAAAGGCTCTTTTACTTGATCAGGTGATTAGCATCCAACCAATACAGCCTTTGCCTTTACAAACATGTTTTCCCTGCACTGTACACACTTATTGACTTGTTGCACTTTTTATAAAATGAGCAGAGTTTTATATCAGGCATTGGTAATTGGATTGCAGATGAGGTGCTTTACCAGGTATTTTTACATTTTACAGCAGTTGGTGTGACTTGCATAAAATTTCACAATTAAATTTGATTTTTTTTTTTTTCAGTCAAGGATCCATCCATTACAGATTGCTTCGAATCTACCTAGGGAGAATTGTGAAGCACTGCACCAAAGTATCCAAGAGGTTGGTCTAATTGGATAGCTTTGATATTACATTCTACTAAACTAGCCTTGCAGCATACCGAACCCCTGACCAAGAATTTACCAGGTTGTGAAATATGCTGTTGAAGTTGATGCTGACATGAACCGCTTTCCAAAGGAATGGTTATTTCATCACCGGTGGGGCAAGAAGCCTGGCAAAGTCAATGGTAAGACTTTCCTCACTTTTAGTCATGATTTCCTTGAACATTTTTGGGGTGATATCTGTCTCTTTATATGATGATGCATAAGACAAATCAAAGTTGTTAATTCCAATCCTGCATCTCGCATGAGACTTGGATTCCTTCTGAGGATTTAATTAAATTTTTGGTTCCTCAGGAAAGAAAATTGAATTCATCACAGCTGGTGGCAGGGTGAGTAATTATCTACTTCAGTACTAAACCTTGAGCTATGGTCAGACAGGTCTAACTTCTGATACTACTTTGTTTACTCAGACTACTGCCTATGTGCCACAATTGCAAAAACTGATTGGAACCCAATCCAGCAAAACGATAGCCGCTAACCTGGAACGGCTGGCCAAGAACGGTGATGATAACAAGGATTCAGGGACTGAGGGAGAAGATGCAGATATTTTGAAGCCCAAAAAGCGAGCCGCAACCTCCAGGGCTGCCAGGGGACAACAAAACAAAGATGCCGTGGGTGGCAGTTCGAGAAAAGCAAGGGGAAATGGTGGTGGCGGTAAGAAACCAGATGTTGATGTTCAGCCTGCTGATGAACCAGAAACACTTGTCACCGAAAGCAACGGTGAGCAAGGTTTGGACCAACCCAACAGTAATGCTATCAATAAGTCAGGTCAGGTTACAAGAAGATCGTCAAGGAAAGTAAAACCCCGTAAATAAATCTGAACAAGGTAGCCAGGAATCGGTCCGTTGATTTTCACTATTATTAGCAATCAGCATTTTGGTGTATATATGTAGTACTGTTCGGCATATTTTGCGCTGAGTGAAAACCTGCAGGAATGGTTGTAAGCTTGTAGCACGCTGTGTAATGGGTGAAAACCTGGAAGAATACTGGTTTGTCTAGCATGAAAATCTTAGGACAGTTGAAAAGTGACAGTGAGAGAAGATGGCTTAATTTTCTTGATGGAAGCAGTTACATGCATGGTGGGTAAACAGAGCCATTATTCTGTTTTAATTTTCTTGATGGAAGCAGTTACATGTTGGATAAACATTGCCATTACTCTGTTTATCTTGTGGAGTGAGAAACCGCCAATTATACACTTATTAGTAAAATGACTGATACTAACGACAGAGCTCACCTCCAAACTCTGCCGAGCACACTTTTGGTACATTTGAACATGGACTGCATGATAAGATATGGGGAGCTCATGTCCAAGCAGAGCAGCAGGGCCCATGCAGGCATGCTACTGATTGGTGCCCAAGTTCTTCACATGTTGTGTATGTACCAGCAACTGTGCAGGACAGGCAGCAAAGTAGGGTGTGCCACTGCCTGCCAGGAATCACAATCAGCTGGTAGTACTTGGCGCTCCCTGGCTGACGGTCACGGGTGACAAAGCGCCAAATGACACATGCTCGTCGCGTGCCGCCGGTCGGCTGCATTATGCAGAGGCACTCGTCGATCGTCGTCAAACTATTCTCTAGGGTTTCGTGGCCGTACGTACTTGCGCGAGCTTAGCTAGATCCCCACACGCATATGTTGATGCATGTGAGTGAGAGAGATCTCTCGGGCCGAGGGCCCCGGCCAGCAACAACTTTGCGTGGCTGTGCAGTGCAGTGCATGCTGTGTCGTCTATATATTGTATCCATCCAAATTTCCAATTACAAATGTCAGATACTCTGATTCATATTGTACAAAACAACAAATGTCAATATACTCTTTATCAGGTATGTACTAACTCGCTCGTATGAAAATGTCATATATACTCACGCGTGATCTTAGTCCCATATGACTTGAGAAATTTAATCACACTGCCGGATTCTGCTGCTTTCCCGTGAGCGACAGACGGGGAAAGGGGCAGATTCCGGTACAACTAGTTTTATTTATTTAGTCCCATATTAAAAACAAGTGAACTAATATTATTGAAGACATTCATGCACTGCATCCAACAACAATATGTCTACTAGTTCTCCATCATGATCGAGTTCATGTCAAATCACGGGAATTATTAACAATCAAAGCCATCACCAATCTTGCATCAAATCAAGCTTAACCAAATCAAGCGGCCGACAAATCAACTGAAAACACATCTAGAAAGTACGTAGAAAACCACAACAGAGACAAACAAGAAACATGGAAAATGATCGATCCATCCATCTTTAGCCGATCGATCGACCTGCTGATCCTCTTCCTCCTCCGGAGCCTTTTCAGCTAGGAACGAATTGCAGACGACATCCTCTCATGTCGATCTCTCTTCAAACTGCCGAACAAAGAATGCTAGCTCACTCACTCCAAAACCCCTGCATTTTCACAGAGACAGAGTCATCAGATTCAGGCTACATGCAATTGACTACTAGTATATATGTACTTGCAGATCGAGATGCATGCATAGCTAGTGACGTACATCTTCATGGATCCTTGCATTGGGGCTGCTCGATCGAGATCAGACGGTGCAGGTGTAGCCCGGCGGCGGCGTCTTGCCGCAGGTGAGGAGGAGCTGGAGCGCCAGGGGCAGGTAGAGGTTGATGTTGAGGAGCTTGAGCTTGATGGTGGTGCACAGGCACACGGCCGCCTCCAGCTCCACCAGCCCCTCCAGCACCGGGCAGCACTTGTTCACCACGGGGTCGCCCAGGCCGATGTGCACCAGCCCGCCTAGCAGGTCCACGCACGCGCCCAGCTTCAGCGAGTCCGCCGGGCATGTCGGCGACGACGGCGTCGGGGTCGGTGGCGGTGGCGGCGGGCACGGCGTCGAGCTGCCACCGCCTCCGCCGGGCGGGTAGGTCACGGGCGGGCCGGTCACTGGAGGCGTCGTCGATGGCGGGCCGGTGATCGGAGGGACCGTCACCGGAGGCGTCGTCGACGGAGGGCCAGTGATCGGCGGGTAGGTGACCGGTGGGCCGACGACCGGCGGCGTCGTCGGAGGGCCGGTGATCGGCGGGTAAGTCACCGGTGGTCCGACGACCGGCGGACGCGTGACCGGCGGGCGCGTCACGGGTGGGCCGACGACTGGCGGGCGTGTGACGGGGCCCTTGGGCGGACCGACCACCGGCGGACGCGTCACCGGCGGATAGGAGGGGCTCTTGGGAGGTTGGCGCCCCGGCGCCGGGTACGAGGGGCCCTTGGGTGGCTTGGGGTTCTTGGGCTTGGGCGACGGCGACGGGTGGGAGGGCTTGGTGGTCTTGGGCGGGTGCGAGTGCGAAGGCTTGGGCGCCTTGGGCTTGTCGCAGTCGCAGTCTACGTCGTGGTCAGCCTGTGGCAGCGAGAGAATGGGCGTCACGGCGGTGGAGAGCACCAGCAGCAGGGTGAGGAGGAACGGCCGGAGCTTCTTGCCGCTGGCCTCCATGGCGGCGGCGGCAGCGGCTGCGCGCGGTTGCTAGCTGGTGTTACTAGAGGGCAGGATCGGAGCTAGTGTGCACTCTAGGGTTTTGAGGTAGTGTGGTTTTATAGAAGAGTGAGCTTGTAAGGGACGCCCGTGAATGAACTCTAGCTAGGGTATCGTGTCGACTAATAGCCAAAAGCTAGCCTAGAACTGGGTAGTGTTTGCTAGTGCTCTCTGATCGAACACAGACGACTGGATGTGTACAAGTGTGGGAGTCACTGACGTAGTCAAGTGAATGTGATATGGAGTACTAATTTTTGTCAAAAAAAAATTGTGATATGGAGTAAATTTTTAATTCATGCGATCACTTGACCGTGTAATTTTTTTTCTTTTTGAATTCAGACCGTGTAATAGTTAATAATCGAGTGGAGTGGACAGGTAGTGATGAAGATGATCATCACACCTATTTATTTTACCGCTAAAGCGCACGGTGACAATATTTGTGTAGCAGTGATGCTAGTATATATGTTATAACTTTTGAGCCATAAATTTTTTTCTTGTCAAATTCATTACAGGCCCCTGGATCTTTATTTCGTACCATATATCAACTTCGCTCTCTCTTGCACTCATAGCCTTAACCCTGCCGCCATGCACTCCAGAAAAATCTTTGTGGCTACAAATTAATCCCAATCTATGACGACTCAATTGACGTGAGATACATGACGGATTTTTTGATCATCATGGCAAGTTAACCGTGATGCATTTTAACAGTTTATGACCAAAGTAGTCATTATGTAAAGCACCATTTCTTGTAGTGATCAGTTTGTTACCCGGTCCTAACCCTAACTATAATTGTGTTCCATGCTCCAAATTTATGTTGTACCCTACCAAAGAAAGCCCTTTCGGCGACGCCACTAGTACCTATATCCTCCACATCACTCCCAAATTGCCTCGGTTTTTAAAAGGGCAATGGCTAGTTGAACTACAACATTGCCTCCATGACAACTTTGATCCCCTCCGATTGGCCATACGATACATTCCTGCCTAATTAACAAAAAAATTGATGCCACAACCATGTGCGGCGACTCATATTATCCACCCGTCCCACCGCCGGTGAGCCCCACCCCCACCGCCCCGCCCTTGCCTTTTGTCGACCGCCCCGCTCTCACTAATCGTTGCATATATCTTCATCTCATCTCTTGTCATATATTCAGCTTTCCTTTCGCGCTCCTGCCATTCAACTTTCCCCTTCGTTCCCCTCGTGTTCTCCTCAAATTCCGTTTCTTCCTCACTCTCCCCTTTGGTTGTCTTCTTCCTTTGTGTTTCTTCTGAGCTCCCTTTCCCCTGCCTAACAACAGGTGGCTCCAACGACATTGCTAATGGCACCCTCAGCATTTCTTTTGAGCTCCTTGCCCTTGCATGCCTAACAACAAGTGGCTCCAACGACATTGTTGATGGCAAGTGGTGCGCCACCCCTCCTCCACAACAATGACCATTGCCAAGCTAGAGATCCAGCCGACCATCCATGAACCAGTGTGTCACAAATAAAACCCCTTATTT
This sequence comes from Hyparrhenia diplandra, assembly GCA_015847255.1. Taxonomy (NCBI): domain Eukaryota; kingdom Viridiplantae; phylum Streptophyta; class Magnoliopsida; order Poales; family Poaceae; genus Hyparrhenia; species Hyparrhenia diplandra. Next base: position 275,052 of record JADLZK010010909.1, read on the forward strand.
TTCAAAAAGAAACCTTAATGATCCTAAAATGAGCTTATACTTTGTGTTGGATGCAAATAAAGAATTTGAGTTTTATAAATATACAATGGTTTTACGAAATATATTAGTTTAGATAGAGAGTATCAAGAAGTGTTCAAGTGCAATTATTTAATACAGTTCTTCTTTCGTAAAAGAAAGGTGAAGTATGCAACAAGCTATTAATTAGTTTTGAAAATCACACATTATTGCCAAAATTATACTTTTTTTAGTTTTAAAAACACCGCCACCTTAGGTGTATAGGACCATCTATAAGAGAGACATATAGTCAGATGATGGTGGAGCGAACAAAAAAGCGATGAAAGCACTAGTCTTCAGTCCGCCGATTAAGTACAGACAGTAAGTACGACGTATATACAGTAATAGTACACACAAAACGTACGTGAGTGCGTCGTACGTCGTGGGGAATCCGGATCGAGTCGAACGATCCGACAGATCGACGCGCGCTAGCTGTCGTCCTCGTCGGCGTGTGTGACGACTAACAAAATTTTTGGGCTAGGCGCTCCAACCATTTCTAGTGGCTCGCGTCTCAAACATGATAGTATATCACACGATTAACACACATTTGGTACATCCATTATGCAAAATTTTGATAAACAAGCAATCAAAAGATATGATATTCTGATTTTTTTTTCAAACAAATTATACCCTACAATGTACTCGATCCCTTTGTCCCATTGAAAGTATCATTTTAAATTTTAAACTTTTCAGACTTTCTTGATTGTTTGTCTTATTCAAAAAATAAATAAATATTATTTATGTTGTTACTTTATTTTAAAATAAGACGAGTCAAACACAAAGTCTAAAATGACACTTTGAATGGAACCGAGGGAGGAGTACAAGATTGGAGAAGTGGTTGCATGCAAATCATGTAGCACACGCAATGCGTGATCGAGAAAAGGATCGGAGAAGCCGGAGTCAGTTCACAAACTCATGTAGTGAATGAACAGAACAAATGTTGTTGCAAGAATGCCTTCTTAAGTTGTTTGAGCTGGGCATTTTGGGTCGCAGTGGATACAGTTCACCCTACATTCCTCCATCGTAGAATAACATTTTTCCACGCAACAATAGCAGTCAGAGATGTTGCAAACCATCTGCATGGCGCACATTGTTATGTTTAATTTGCTCTCACTAAATGAGGGACCGACCCCAATACTACCGGAAAAAAATTGGGTGAGCCCTGAGCTCATGCGTCCCTGGGTGCGCTCCCCCTCTGGATTGGCGCCGCCGCCGCGTGGAAGGGGCCTGGATGCAGTTGCTTCTCGTCTCGTCTTTCCCGTTGCGAGGCTCCCAGGACGGCTTGTCTCCGCGTCCCAAGCACCACGGCCTGTTCCAGGCAGCTGTCTGTGCCATGGATGACGGATGAGATGGCCACCAGGACGTCGAGTGTCCTGACGGAGTACACCACCGAGGATGCCGCGAGGTTCGGCGGCGGTCGAGCGCAGCGCTGGGCGGCGGGGATCGAGCGCGGCGCCGGCGTCGCGCGCTGTTGTCTTTGCAGGACTATTTGGATTTGGATAGCTGCTCATCCCTCCTGTAGTTACGGGCTCGAGTTGTTGAGGGCGACCTATATATATATTATCGTATCGTAATATTAATTTGCATTCATTCATCAGTCCAACGCTACATGTGTTTGTATATACGTAAACTAAAAAGAAATGATAGGTGATTGAGCATATGCAAACTTACATTGTACTCCTGAAGTGACGCATCCAAAGAGCATGATGAATAATATGGACATCTTGCACACCATAGCGCAACAGCCACTGTCACCCATGTTGAACATTGATCTTCGTCTATTTAATCAGAGCTGTACGTTAAAAGGGCAGGACAAAAACACTAGGCCCCTGGTCCAGCTTATAATTTAAGAGAGAGGTACGTCCATTTACATGTAAACGTATTAGACAAATCAACTAATAAGGAACATATATATATGTTAACATACATGCATATATATTTACATTTGCATATAGAAACGTATTAGCCAAATCAATCAATTAACAAGGAACGTATACATTAACATACATATATGCATTTGCATAGAAACATATATATTAGCCAAATCAATTAAGATATAGGTCACATGAGTACACGTTTGTGGAAATAATATCATATTTCTAGATGACAACGCAACAACTGCAACTGCACGCAGGAGGGAGAGTCAAGCCGGACTATTCCGGGTGTTAATGGTTGAGCCAAGGTGAAGGACCGAAACGGCGACCAGGGGGGGTGTGAATGGGAGCCTCGATTTTCCTTTTTAATTTTGGGTCATCGGCTCAACCCCCAACCTCAAAAGCAAACTCAAACGAGAGATGAGTAACACACGTGCTAACTGGTAGCAAGGTATCACGAGCAAAAGAAAGATCACGACCTAGGTAACTAGGTGGATGCACTAGGAGTATACCTAGATACACAAAGCGGATCAAGGGAGGACATGAAAAACAAACAGCCGCGAACAAGGCACTAATTTCAACCACGGAAAGCGGGCGAATTGCAACACTACTAGAGGCCCAATTGCAACAGTCCGAACAAATCGGGGTCACGAGAAGTAACTTTTCGGAGAGTACAGACATGTCCGATGTCCGATCCCGAGCGCCCGCCAAATTGCAACACAAAACACAAGTGGATTGCAACTCAATTCGAACACCCGATTGCAACCCCCGAAGCGGATCGATTGCAACTCGATTCGAACACCCGATTGCAACCCGAGAAGCGATCGATTGCAACTCGATTTGAACACCCGATTGCAACCCGAGAAGCGGATCGATTGCAACTCGATTCGGAACACCCGATTGCAACCCGAGAAGGCATCGATTGCAACACACCCGGACACCCGCGAACAGAGTAGAGAATCCCGCGATTTCTTGACGATTTTCGAAGAACTGAACACCAAATCGCCAAGAACTCTCTCCAATCGAAACCTCAGATCACAAGAATCAAGCCATAGCATCTAGGCATGTGGGTGACCATTTCCCCTTTGAAATTTCGAGTTTGACGGAGTGAATCGAGAGAAATCGCGGATCACACGAAGAAACACACCGAAAAGATGAACTCGATCTAAAACTCGCCCGATCTACGTGCTCGTGAGGAATTAGCTCAAACCCTTCGGTGGAAATGATCCTCTCACGTCCTAGCACGAATCAAGGCAAGAAAAACGAGATCAAACGGTGCCAAATCGAAGAAATCGCGAAGAGAATAGAGGGGAGAGGATGAACTCGGGAAGAACAAGTGATGAACAAAAATCACAAAGCACAAGATCAACAAAGAACACCCGATCGAATCAACCCAAACGTCACCATGTGACGGGCTACTCGAGCTAGCCCTTGCTCAAGACCAAATTCGATACAAATCGGTGGACCTCTCACACCACCTGTCCGAGAACCCTAGACTAGAAAGCGTAAAATGAGAGGCAAGGGAGGATGAAGGGGTATGCCTCGCTAAATAGCCCCATATTCCCTCCTGCCTCGAACTACCCCTAAGATACATGAGTCAATCTTGTAACCCTAAGGCTATTTCGGGTCGACTCGGGTAATCTTCGATCCGACGGCCACCGCGCCTCCTCATCGGTAGCCTTGCCTCCACGCAACCTCCCCGATGCCGCCACGTGCCGCCCTTCCGTCGCCGGAACACGCCGGGTTTTGAGGCCCAAACCCGCGAAACCCGCGCCTGTGGTTTTGAGGCCCAAACCACTAAACCCGCGCCGATGGTTTTGAGGACAAACCACCAAACCTCCTCGACACGTGTCACCGCCGTCTTGACCGCCCGAAGTCGCCAAGTCATCCGAGCTCCCGCTGCTCGCACTTCGCCGTCTTGACCCGATCGACACGGTCCCGCCCGTCCCTCTTGCATCCGTCGATGTCCCGGATGTCACCACCATGGCTAGCCACCCGGCACTCCGGTCCCTCGGTCCAAGCCTCACGTCCGTCCTTCACCTCCGCGGTCCATCGGCCCCTAAGACGCCCTCCTCCTTGGTACCTTCACCTCTCCGTCGGCCTACCATCTCCGAGCTCAACACCGCACAACACGAACCAAGAGATACGTCTTCGACACACTCCACGTATGCGGTGAAACATAGCCGAAGCATAAAGGATAAAAAGAAAATAGAGGAAGAATGTTGACTGTTGACAATCACTCCATCACAAAACTAAACACATGTGACCTAAATCAACCATGTGTTCGCATCTCCCCCTTGATGAGTGCATTGTCAACATTCAACACAAAGACGTAAGAAAGAAGACAAGCACATCCAGGTGAACACAATCTAGGCATAAGCCGAGACAAAAAGTGCTAATTGCAACCTCAAAGACAATCAAATTGCAACGAGCGGATCTCCTAATTGCAACAAGTCTGCACCGACCGTGCATTCTTTGGATAGCAAATATGGAGCAAAAACTTGGTTCCCAAAGACATGGGCAAAAGGCTCGACACAACCAAGCTAAAACTCCCCCGGAACAATGCACACTTTGTCTTTGTATCTCTCTCCCCTTGTTGGCAAATGCACTTATCAAAGCTATGAAATGCAATATGTCACAATGCAAAGCTTCAAGATTATATTCAACCGAATGAGAGAGTGCTCAAAGTGGTACCATAGCAAACAAATTACAAGTGCTAGCCGAGCTCAAGCTAATCGGATGATATGAAATATAGCACAAAGCATTTTGAGCAATTTTCGAGTATTTTGCAAAAGGAGGTTCACCATCAAACATAGCACCTAGCATAAGTAGATAGGAAATCAACTAAGTGCTTAAACATGTAAACCGGGTGAACTACCCCAAGCAGCGTTCAAACATCATGCTCGACATTATGGCACAAACTTGTGAGGTTCATTTTAGTTCAGAGTTGCAGCGGTTCACAAGTTACCAAAGAGCATGCGAGTGGTTATCCACATTTGCCTTGCCTTACTAATCAACCATGTCAAGCCTATGCGTGAGCAATGATTAGCTTAAGACAATGGTGCGGATCAAACACAATGAAGTCCAAGTTCATTCAAGAGTGCAAGTGAAAGCAGTCTCAAACTTCAAAGTGTGGCAAAATGGACCCACTCGATCTTTTCATCACTTTAGCTTTAGACTTCACGTTTTAGCATGGTATTATCATGAAAATCTAAGCAAGTGAATGAATCAAAGCATGAGACATAGCTACCAAGCATACACATAAAAGCTCAAAGGATCTCAACATCCTACTCATGATAGAAGCTAGCTCAAGGGTGAACCATGATTTAATTTCATCATTCATTAATCAAGTTTACATTTGAAAAAGTTGCTCGACTCATAACATACACCACATGATTAGAAAGAGCTCAAACTAGAAGCACTATCATGTCCATACTACTAAGAGCACAAACTCATTCCATTCAATATAAAAGTGAAGCTCATGATATGCAAGTATGATACAAAAAGCAAAAACAAACCTAAAACTAAATCTGTACATCAACTACAAAGCTACCCCTCAAAAGGGATAGCAAACTCCCAACTCACCACGGAGCTTAGCAAAGCGGACTTGGTCTAGTGGTTTGGTGAAAATGTCCGCAATCTGTTGCTCCGTGTACACGTGCTGGACATCTATGTCCCCCTTCTCCTGGTGATCTCTCAGAAAATGGTACCTCACCTCTATGTGTTTGGTCTGAGAGTGAAGGACTGGGTTTTTGGCAACACTCACAGCTCCCATGCTATCACACAATAAGGGTACACGAGAAAAACTCAAGCCAAAGTCTCTCAAGGTGGCAACCATCCCACGGTATGGGAACAACAAGCGCCAGCGGCTACATACTCTGCCTCAACCGTCGACTGAGCGACACCAGACTGCTTACGAGAGGACCAAGACACAAGAGAAGTACCAAGGAACTGACAAGTACCAGATGTGGACTTTCTATGCATACGATCACCCAAGATAATCAGTCCGAATAACCAGTCAGGGAGAGGGTGGAAGAGGCCGAGTACCATAGGCCAAAGTCAAGGGTAAAACGCAAATACACGAAGATCCTCTTCACACGGCTGAAAGTGAGAGGTGCGTGGCGACGATCGAAAGCGTCTTGCGCAGAGGCACACCGCAAACTGAATGTCGGGGCGCGTCGCCGTCAGGTACAACAGCGAACCGATCATGCTTCGGTACTCCCTTTGGTCCACAGCTTCTCCATCCTTGTCCTCGTCCAGGGCCGTCGTCGTCGACATGGGTGTCGAAAGAGGCTTGGCCTCACCCATGCGAAACTTGCGGATGATGTCCTTCGTGTACTTGCCCTGGTGTACGAAGATCCCGTCCTTGGTTTGCTTGATTTGAAGTCCAAGGAAGTAGGTCAGCTCGCCCATCATACTCATCTCGAACTCCCTGCTCATAATCTCTGCAAAACTCGATACCATAGCATGTGAAGAGCCACCAAAGATGATATCATCCACATATATCTGAACCAGGAGGATGTCACGCCCTTCCTAAGCAAGAACAAGGTCTTGTCTACGGCTCCCATCACAAAACCCTTAGCTAACAGGAAGGCTTTCAATCTCTCATACCACGCTCTGGGGGCTTGTTTGAGGCCGTACAAAGCCTTGTGCAACTTGTACACATAGTCTGGGTGTTTAGGATGCTCAAACCCCGGGGGTTGCCTCACATACACCTCCTCCTCTATGAACCCATTTAGGAACGCACTCTTGACATCCATCTGGAAGAGCTTAAAGCCCTTCGAGGCAGCAAAGGCAAGCAAAATCCTAATGGCTTCTATGCGGGCTACAGGAGCGAAGGTTTTCTCATAGTCTATACCCTTTTCGACAAAACCCCCGGGCAACTAGTCTGGCTTTGTTTCTCACAACCACCCCATCCCTCTCTGTTTGTTCTTAAACACCCACTTGGTTCCTATGGGATGACACTTTCCTGGAGGTGGCACTAAAACCCAAACTTGGTTCCTCTCAAAGTTACGCAACTCCTCATGCATGGCATTGACCCAATCCGAATCGATAATGCAAAGTGGTAACATCTTTGGGCTCAAGAGTGGAAACAAATGCAGAATGAGCAAAATGACACATAGCATAGGATTTGGAACGAGTTACCCTTTGGTTCAATCCTCCAATCATGGTCTCTGGGGGGGTGACGACGCTGAATGTGCCGAGGCGCCGCGGCGCGAAGATGTCGCTCCCCCCTCGACCGGAGTGGGAACCTCGAAGGTGCGGCCGTCTCGCCCGGGGAGCTGCTCCACCGGACCCCGGGAAGTAGTGGTAGTAGGGTCCGGGTCCGTGAGCAGTCGTCGTCGTCTGTGGTGGTCATTTGGGGCAAGAGGTGGAGTTGCCGGGATCACCCCAGCCCAACGTCTTCTGCTCCTCCTCCACAAAGATGCTCTGCTCCATCTCCTCCTTTCCTGCACACTCAAACACAGAAGAAGAACAAGGCGCAGTCTCATCGAAGGTAACCTCACATGTCTCTACAACGCGGTTAGTCTCAAGGTTAAGAACCCTGTAGGCATGTGAGTGCAAAGCATATCCAAGAAAAATGCCATCAGCTGATCGAGACTCAAACTTGTCAAGATTACCTTGCTTGAGAATGAAACACCCGCATCCAAACACACGGAAGTGACTCACCTTGGGCGTCTTCCAAACCGCAACTCATATGATGTCTTCTTGGTGAAAGCACGGAGGAAAATGCGGTTGGAGACATGGCATGCCGTGTTGATTGCCTCAGCCCAATACTTCCTCGGCGTCTTGTGTTCATCAAGCATGGTCCTCGCCATCTCCACAAGCGTCCGATTCTTCCGCTCAACAATCCCGTTCTGCTGCGGAACATAAGGGCTAGAAAACTGGTGCTCGACACCCAAGTTAGCACAAAGAGACTCGAATCGAGAGTTCTTAAATTACGTGCCATTGTCTTTGCGAATCGCTCGAATGGCTGTATCTGTCAACTCAGTTCTCAGTCTCAAAAACAAATCGCGAGCAAAACCGAAAGCCTCATCCTTGCCTTCCATGAAAAAGACCCAAGAGTATCTCGAAAAATCGTCAACGATCACTAGACAATACCACTTCCCACCCACTGACCTCACCCGAGATGGACCAACGGTGTCCATGTGAAGGATCTCTCCGGGTCTCGAGGTCATAATCCGAGCGGGTGGTGGGAAGCGGATACCATCTTCCCGTGACGGCGAGGGGATGGCAAACCAAATCCTTCTCAAATTTGAGTTTAGGCAATCCTCGGATTAGACCCATGGAACTTAACCTCGTGAGAAGGTCAAAGCTCAGGTGTCCAAGTCTCCTATGCCATTTCCACAAATCAGAGGAGGACCCGGCCAACAAGCAACAAGAAGTGCCAAAGCCACGAGAAAAATCAGCACGAAAGACTTGCCCAAATGGCACGATCCAGCAAATAAGATCATCGCGAGAGTCCAAAACTCGAGAGCATCCAACCTTAAAGCGTACCTCATACCCATCTGCCATGAGCTGGGAGACAGAGAGTAGGTTGAAGTGCGGGTTGGAGACGAGCGCCACATCCTTGAGCACAAAGTGGTCATTGATCCCGATGGACCCTCGAGATAGAATCTTCCCTCCGTTCTTTGCCCCCCGAAAGTGATGTACTCTTTTGTCTTCATGGGGGTGAGGTCGGAGAACCACTTGGAGTTTCCGGTCATGTGTCGAGAACAGCCGGGAGTCAATGAGCCACATGTCCTCCGGCCTTCCGGCTGTATCATCACGATAAAACATGGGATGAGCATATGGCACAACACTGGGGTTAGTAAACTTGGAAGAGTACCGGTGTTGACCATCTTGCCCCAAATATGCATTAGGCAAAACAAACATCCCACGCCCCATCTTCTCAAAGCGCTTACCACGCACAACAAAGCGTGGTGCTCTCCTCTTCTCAACCTCAAAGCTCCCAAAGCGAGGATCTACATTCACTCGCTGAGCACGACCACCAAACGATCTCACAAACCGTGGCCCAAACCCTCGAGGCCTCCTACCTTCAGGCCTAGCAAAGCGCCTCTCGAACCGACCGCACACCCTTCTCATACATGCCAAGTGGAGGGTGATACAAGTCGCGGTTCTCGAACTCAACTTGACGCCTAGCATCCCTCTTCCTCCTAAAGCAAAAACTCAACCAAGTGACCATCCCTCGGCAATACTCACAAGTGATACCTCACCTCTCTCTTGGGTGGTGGTTGGTTCACTCTCTTGGGTGGATGGTTCACTCTTGTCGTGGTCTTGGCCTTAGGAAGGGTTTCCTCTCGGGGATCCCGGGCAAAGTGTCAACTGGGTTCTTGAGGTGGTTCGGTTTGGGAAGCCACACTTGTTTGGGAGGTGGAGTCTTAGTGGGTTCTTGGAGAATGCCATCTTGCACAATGGGCTTGGTAGGCTCAGGTGGGGTGATCTTGGTCAATTTGGGAGTGTTTATTGGTTTCTCGCTCGAGCTCAAACCACTACCTTGACCAACCTTACCATAGATAACTTCACCCTTCCCACCTATAGCAAAGCCTAATCCCGATGTGTCAGTCCCCCTCTTGAACTGACTCATCATCATGCCAAGCTGCGGCTCTCCACAAGACACCCAACTCAAGACAGAGCGAAGATACTTGATCTCCTCTTCGACTCTCCCCTTGTCATGCCTACAAGACATGAGCTCCAACTCCAAAGCTTCACACTTAGCACATCCCAGCACGGTGCTATCTGAGTTGGCCTTCTCAAGCACAGCAAGCTTGGCAGCCTTCTCTGCCAACTCAGATCGCAAGTCTGGACAAGACTTGCACGCACTCAACAGCACAGGCCTAGACTTCAGATCAACATGCTCATCTAGCAAAGCCGAATACTTGGACTGCAAAGACATGATGCTAGACATATGCACAGCACAAGCATCACACTCCGTCTCATCAGAGACATCGACAGGCTTCCTAAGCAACTCTATCTCCGTCACAGCCATCTCCCACTTCTCCTTGTACTCCTTTCTCTCCCTAGCGGCACGCTTAAGCAACTTCTCTTGACACACAAGCGCATCGCCCAAAGATTCAACCTCATCAGAGAGAGATTCGATCGTAGGAGGTACCTCGGAGGAAGAAGAATCGTTGCCGTGTGGCTTGGCGCTGTCGGTCACCGCTCCATCGAGGGCCATGGTGCAGAAGCCCCCGGGCTTGGAGTCGGTGAAGAAGCAAAGTCCATTCAGCTTGTCCTCAACCTTGCGCTCGGACTCCTCATCGCTTGAGGAAGATTGTCCGTCCGAAGAGTCGTTGTCGAGGTCGCTGAGGGAAGCAAGGAAGGCGTGCTTGTGCTCCTTGGCACGCTTGAGGTACTTCTTCTTGATCGCCTCCTTGTCGAAGCCCTTCTTGGACTTGTGCTTGCCGGAGGTGTACTCGCGCTTGTCCTTGCGCTTGTCGGAGTCGTACTTGGAGTAGTACTTCTCGCCGGAGTACTTGTCCTTGTTCTTCTTGGGGCATGCGGCGACGAAGTGGTCCGGATCTCCGCACTCGAAGCATCCGCCCTTGGATGGGCCGCCCACGCAAACCCGGTTCAAGCGGTTGTTGTGGAACCGCGAGAATCGGCCGATGACTAGTGCAAGCTCATCATCCCCAAGACTCTCCATCCGCTCCTCGCCACGGACACCAAGGAAGACAAGGCGAAAAAGAAATGCGTGATGGGTTAGCAGAAGAACTGGAACCGCCCTTACCGAGACGCGAGTGCAACGTTTGGCGCGAAGGGTTCTTCAAACCGCCTGGATCTGCGCCTCGATCTCGGAAGACTTGAGCTTCTTTGTAGAGCTCGTCGGGTGTGAGGGTGTCGTAGTTGGCAGACTCCATGATCGCGGACACCTTCACATCCCACACCTTCCGATCCAGGGCGTACAGGAGCCGCATCGCCTTCTCGTGCTCGTCAAGCCTCTCCGACGGCTTGTTCGCCCGAAAGCTTGTTGCATCGATCGTCGAAACCTAGCAAAGAGAGAATCGATGGACTCGCCATCAAGCTGGATGAGGTTGTTGTACTCTCTCTTGTAGGTCTCGTAAAGGCGGGCCTTGACTTGTGGGGTTCCTCGTGGTAGCTCTCTAGTGTCTTCCACACCTCACGAGCGGTCTCACAAGTGGCAACTCTCTCAAACTCGGTGTCTTTGAGGCTAGAGAACAAGACGCTCCTCGCTCGGTTGTTGGCATTGTGTTGGGCTATTTGATCCTCACCCACTCGAGTGGCTAGCACTTGGTAGTTCTCGTCCTCAACGATCTCCCACACTCTCCAATCTATCCCCATGAGATGCGCTTGCATCTTGATCTTCCAATAGGGATAGTTGATGCCATCGAACTCCAGGAGGCTTGCCACCAAAGTGACCAAACCTCTCCATGTCGCCTTTCGTGGATCAAGAACCGATTAAGGTGGATATGATCCTTAACCTGCTCTCGATACCAATTGAAGGACCGAAACGGCGACCGAGGGGGTGAATGGGAGCCTCGATTTTCCTTTTTAATTTTGGGTCATCGGCTCAACCCCCAACCTCAAAAGCAAACTCAAACGAGAGATGAGTAACACACGTGCTAACTGGTAGCAAGGTATCACGAGCAAAAGAAAGATCACGACCTAGGTAACTAGGTGGATGCACTAGGAGTATACCTAGATACACAGCCGGATCAAGGGAGGACATGAAAAACAAAAGCCCGCGAACAAGGCACTAATTTCAACCACGAAAAGCGGGGCAATTGCAACACTACTAGAGGCCCAATTGCAACAAACAAGTATCGAGCAGTCTGGGGTCACGAGAAGTAACTTTCTCGAGAGTACAGACATGTTCGATGTCCGATCCCGAATCGCTCGCCAAATTGCAACACAAAACACAAGTGGATTGCAACTCAATTCGAACACCCGATTGCAACCCGAGAAGCGGATCGATTGCAACTCGATTCGAACACCCGAAACCCCGAAGCGGATCGATTGCAACTCGATTTGAACACCCGATTGCAACCCGAGAAGCGGATCGATTGCAACTCGATTCCGAACACCCGATTGCAACCCGAGAAGCGCATGATTGCAACACACTGGACACCCGCGAACGAGTAGAGAATCCCGCGATTTCTTGACGATTTTCAAGAATCGAACACCAAATCGCCAAGAACTCTCTCCAATCGAAACCTTAGATCACAAGAATCAAGCCATAGCATCTAGGCATGTGGGTGACCATTTCCCCCTTGAAATTTCGAGTTTGACGGAGTGAATCGAGAGAAATCGCGGATCACACGAAGAACACACCGAAAAAGATGAACTCGATCTAAAACTCGCCCGATCTACGTGCTCGTGAGGAATTAGCTCAAACCCTTCGGTGGAAATGATCCTCTCATGTCCTAGCACGAATCAAGGCAAGAAAAACGAGATCAAACGGTGCCAAATCGAAGAAATCGCGAAGAGAATAGAGGGGAGAGGATGAACTCGGGAAGAACAAGTGATGAACAAAAATCACAAAGACAAGATCAACAAAGAACACCGATCGAATCAACCCAAACGTCACCATGTGACGGGCTACTCGAGCTAGCCCTTGCTCGGCAAATTCGATACAAATCGGTGGACCTCTCACACCACCTGTCTCGAGAACCCTAGACTAGAAACCGTAAAATGAGAGGCAAGGGAGGATGAAGGGGTATGCCTCTGCTAAATAGCCCCATATTCCCTCTGCCTGAACTACCCCTAAGATACATGAGTCAATCTTGTAACCCTAAGGCTATTTCGGTCGACTCTGGGTAATCTTCGATCCGACGGCCACCGCGCCTCCTCATCGGTAGCCTTGCCTCCACGCAACCTCCCCGATGCCGCCACGTGCCGTCCTTCCGTCCGCCGGAACACTTCGGGTTTTGAGGCCCAAACCCGCGAAACCCGCGCCTGTGGTTTTGAGGCCCAAACCACTAAACCCGCGCCGATGGTTTTGAGGACAAACCACCAAACCTCCTCGACACGTGTCACCGCCGTCTTGACCGCCCGAGTCGCCAAGTCATCCGAGCTCCCCCGCTGCGCCGCGCTCGCCGTCTTGACCCGATCGACACGGTCCGCCACGTCCTCTTGCATCCGTCGATGTCCCGGATGTCGACCACCATGGCTAGCCACCCGGCACTCGGTCCCTCGGTCCAAGCCTCACGTCCGTCCTTCACCTCCGCGGTCCATCGGCCCGGCACGTCCTCCTTGGTACCTTCACCTCTCCGTCAGCTACCATCTCCGAGCTCAACACCTGCACAACACGAACCAAGAGATACGTCTTCGACACACTCCACGTATGCCGGTGAAACATAGCCGAAGCATAAAGGATAAAAAGAAAATAGAGGAAGAATGTTGACTGTTGACAATCACTCCATCACAAAACTAAACACATGTGACCTAAATCAACCATGTGTTCGCACAAGGTCTTGCTATTAGACAAGTTGTAAGAGCCAAGTTATGTGTTCTTTTATTTGGCTATAAAGGCTTTTTTTATTGTTACTTCTATTCATATCTCACCTTCTCTCTTTCCTAATCACTCTCACATTCTCTTCATGATGCCTACTATTACCTATAGTTTCGTGCCCAACTTGTTGCTCGCATGAGAGCAGGTACAATAAGGCCACGTCATTTGTCTTTATAGCCAAGACATGTCACCATAAACCTAAATAGGAGAGAGAGAGAGAAAAAGGGTAAGGCCCTGTTTGGTTCAGCTTTTCTGGAACTCGCTTATAAGCTAAGCGAGTTTATTTGAAAAGCCACGGTGGAGAGAATCTGTTGTCTGAATAAGCATGGTGTTTGGATATGTCGATTATTTCGATAGATTATTTGTTCCGGATGTATAAAATGACCGAAATACCCCTTGCACTCAAGGGAGGATCCAGCGCCGCCCTATCGTTCAGACGGATCCAGACGACGGGAGCTCCTCCGAGGGAGGGAGCCGGCCTAGGCAAGGAGGCACCACCGTTCGTCCGTCATGGACCATGGTGCCTGCTGGCTTGAAGGTGGAGGGCCGCGCCACCGTCCCGTCGCCCGACTCCACCACCGTCGTGGCCTGCCTGGCGCGCCGAGGCCGCGCTCGAGCAAGAGGAGGTGGGTGGCGCATGCTCGAGGAAGGCGGAGCGGGACTTGGCGGAGGCGGGCGGGTCGGCCGGGGAGTTGCAACCAGGTCGCCGGCGCGCGGCCCTCCCCTATCGGGCGACGCATGCGAGCGCCGAGAGAAGAGCGGCGCACGGATCTAGACGAGGAGGTGGGGGCGGAGGACTTGGTGGCCGCCCTGGCCTTCACTGGAGCGGGAGTAGGAACGGCCGCAGCGGGAGTGGGAGCGAGGCTCGCCGGAGGGGAGGAGGAAGGGCCATAGGATGAACGACGGACCGGGGAGGTGAGGCCACGCGCGCGCCGACGGCGGACGCTTCAGACGGGGAGGAGCGAAGGGGCACCGGTGGAAATCGCTCCCGTCGCGTTTCCATAAGCAAAGTGTAGCACCTACTTTTTTCCGCGGCCGGCGATTTGGCAACGCGACCTCACCGCTAAGCGTTTTGGGCGTTTTTTCTCGCTTATTTGGCTCAAACGCACCGATAAGCGGTCCCAAAACAGCCCTAAGCCGCATGCAGCGCCGAATGCTTGGATATTTGCCTAGGTTGTGGGTTCTGTCACTAGTGTGTGTTCGCTCAGGAAAGGCCACAAGATGACAGTCTGCTTGGGTGAAGACCAACAAAGACAGAGTTAACTAAAAAAAGTAAAAATAAAACGGATCCCATGCAAATAAAAAAATATAGTTCATAGTAGAAGAAGAGACTAGCTTGTTATGGATGGATTGGCTATTAAGCTTGTCTGCTAGCCAAGCTTATTGACCTTGCTCTGAGAGCCGAGCTCTCTTCTCTCTCACCTCCCTTCTCTATTCCACACCAGCACTTTCTTGGCTATAAGCCAATTATTGTATCAACTCTAACTGAAAATCTCCTAGTAGGCAGCTTTAGCATTTAAGAAGTGTTGTTACATTGTTCTTTACTGCTCAGTCCTGACTACTTGTCTCTGAGAAATTATTTCCATGTGTCGCTGCATAGTTGGTAATTAGCTCATTACTGCACAAGAAGTGCACCAATTTGGTAGTGATACTCCCTCTTTCTTGAATAAATAGATTCGTAGAAGGTTTAACACAAATTAGTATAACAGAGAATTGTCCCTTTAAGAATTGTTATTGTTTGCACACTTATTCAAGCTGCATATATTGTAATGACACCATTTACTACATTCCTGCCTAACAAAAATCAATGCCACATGCATGTGCGGAAACTCATTTTACCCACCCGTCCCACTACCAGCGGAGCCCCACCCCACTGCCCCTGCCCCCTGCCTGTTGACCGCCCCACCCGCTCTACTCATTGGATATATTATCATCTCATCTCTCGTCATGCAACTTTCCCTTCGCGCTCCTGTCATTCAACTTTCCCCTTTGTATGCCCCTCGTGTTCCCCTCAAAATCCATTTCTTCCTCACTCTCCCCTCTGGTTGTCTTCTTCCTTTGCGTTTCTTTTGAGCTCCCTTGCCCCTGCCTAACTACTAATGACTCCAACATTGCTGAAGGCAAGTGGTGTGCCACCCCTCCTCCACAACAATGACCATTGCCAAGCTAGACATCTCCTCGACCATCCATGAACCGGTGTGCTATAAATAAAACCCCTTATTTTCCAAAAAAAAAACTTAATGATCCTAAAACTAGCTTAGACTTTGTGTTGGATGCAAATAAGGATTTTTTTTAGAGTTTTATAAATATACAATGGTTTTTATATTAGTTTAGATCATCGAGTATCACGAAGCGTTGACGTACGTACAACAAGCTTTTCGTTTTGAAAATCACACATTATTGCCAAAATTATAGTGTTTTTCGAGTTTTAAAAAACACCGCCGCCTTATTAGGTGTATATGACCATCTATAAGAGACAAATATAGTCAGATGATGGCGAAGCGAACAAAAAACGATGAAAGCATAAGACTTTAATCCGGCGATTAAGTACGTCGTAGTACATAATACACACAGCACGTACGTACGTGAGTGCGTACGTACGTCGTGGGCCGGGGAGTCCGGATCGTCTCGAACGATCCGACAGATCGACGCGCGCTAGCTAGCTGTGTCCTCGTCGTCGGCGTCGGCGTGCGTGACGAGTTACGACGTCGACGTATGGTGCATGCATCATCCTTTTCCGTACCCCATCCGACATGCCAGTTTGCCACCACGCACATGATGATCGGTCGCCGCAGCGCCGCCAGGGTCAGGGCGCGCGCGCGACGCCCCGACGCCCGCGGCGCGGCGCATACCTACCCGGCCGCAGCCGCAGCCTGTGCGTGTGTGCGCGTCCGTGAGCTGTGGGCCGGGTGGGGCGAGCGCGTACACTGTACGTGGCCTGCTGCCGGCATTATGCGACTCGTGAACCCGGGCGGCGGCCGGCGACCGGCCAATGGAAGCAGCTGGCGAAAGGCCACGCCGTAGTAGTAGTACCCCATACCTATCCTCTTCCGGTCGATCGATCATCATATCGTGCGAATGCCTCACTGGCGACTGATAAGCTGGCCGTGCCCGTTCCTGGTACGGTGCTACCTTTTTCCCTCCTCAGCTCAGCTAGCTCCTCCTCTCCGTACGTACGTCTAGCTTTATGGTTTGCCTGGCCTCGCCATGGCCACTTCTCCCTCCGCCTGTCTTCTTGTCGCCTTGTTCATTCCGGCTGCTGCATGCATGCAGGTCTCTCGTGGTAGTCTGTGGGCCGGCGTCCGATTGGACGAGCGGTTTTGCTTACATCTCCATCGCAATCATTTGCAGCGTTGCAAGATCGAGTTTTTACTTGCTTAGCGTCGCACCCGGCGGATCGATCGAGGAGGTGTGCGTTTGTTAATTATATACAGTACACTCTATTACCGATAGAAACATGTGGTATGTTTGTCTAAACTTCTCCTACTTAACACAATGATAAGCAAATCTTTTACGTATTTAAGAAAAAATAAATAAGAAGTACTCCACATCCATTCCATATTATAACGCATTTGGATTTTCTACACACATAGCTTATGCTATGCATGCACTTACCCACTTAGATTAGATATATGCTATGTTAGATATATACTACTACATCCATTTTAAATTATAAGACGTTTTGACTTCTCTTTATTCGTTCATAGCTTATACCTTTTTAGATAATCTATACCTACTATTAAAGCACGAAAATTTATGCCACTTTTTTTCACCATCGTTTTCTTTCACCTCTCTTCCGTATCTATGCCGGACTCTAGGAAATCTATACCTACTAATATACTAGTAAAGAGAGAAAATTTCTCGTTCACCTTTTTTTTTCTGCCTACCCACAAGTCCGATGTAAATACGAGTCCGGTACCAATAAGAAGCCAGCGTTGCTGCGGTGCTCGGCGTGCGTGGCCATGGGTGTGTACGTACGACTTCATCTAGAACTACGTCCTTGCGTACCTCCCTGTGTTCACGTCCGCGATCCTGATCTCGACGCAGCTGGCGTTCATGGTGTTCGTCTTCGCGTGGCTCGTGGTGCAGCAGCGCCAGATGGCCACATACATGAACGTCGTGGCGCCACCATGCAACAGGCTGCTGCTGCCGTGCAGGCCGTGCTCGTGATGACGACGATGGTCGCGAGCACAGGGATTTCACACTCATCTTACGGGAAAAGCTAGCTGAAGAGCCATCATCGCCGAGCTGATGCCCTCGTCGAGAGTTTGGCAAGAAACGATGCCGCCTCTGTTCCGGGTTCGATGGAATCATGCCTCAATTTTGCTCGTTTCGTGCCTTATTTTGATTTTGCATCTGCGGACACTACAGTAGTGTAGCCGGAGGAGGATGGAGTTAAGAGGGAGAAAGAAAACAACATGCAACATTTATTTGCTCGAAGCCACTTCCAGTAGGGAACCGAATTGGGTGGGGGACAAATGATTTTTTGTTGAGATTGTTCTCTTATATACCGTGCATAGTTCCTACCATAGAGACTGCCTTTAGTACGAATATCTATACCCAACTTCGCCTCCACCGCTGCGCGTCTTTCTTCTCCACGCGTCGCCCTAAGTATCGTAGGGTGGCTGACGGATCCGCGCGTGGTAACCGCTAGCTATGTAGCAAGCTAGAGCGAAATAAGTGATCTAAGTTTTGATTTTTTTTGTCTCCCGTGGCAACGCACGGGCATATTTTCTAGTGGATAATAAAATCCGGCCTCTACATCCAAGGATGTACACAATCCAATTATTACGAGTTTTGAAGGAAAAACAAACGCAGCCCGACCGCCCGTAACATAGACATAGGAATTAAAGCAAACGGAAAAAATGTCTTCCACCCTCTATTGGTAATTTCTAAAGCAACCATCTCCAATTTCTTGCTCAACACAACGAGGGCTTTCTTTGCTTGCTCATCACGCTGCAACTGGGCCCAGAAGCGTAGCCAATAAGCTTCTCTGAAGATAACCTGCATAATAGAGTTAGATTTCATTTTAAAAAAAAATCATGTCATTGCGACATCTCCAGATAGCCCAGCATAAGGCACCCACACCAACCCAAATCAACTTTTGTCTCAATCCTAACTTAAACTACCTTAACTTTATAGGGAATACAAAACAAAATAGACACAATACTTTATTAAAACAATATACTTCATGGTATACCGCTGTCTCTGCCAAGCTAATTCAAGTACATGTTTAATTTGGCCACATGAAACGAGATAGGGAACATGCATGTATATTTCATATTTGGATCTTTGCGTGGAAGTCCACGGTTGGATCGATAGCCGGGCTGCCTAAACCCTAGCTAGCCTCTTGTCCTCCTGCATGCAGTCCATGTGCGTGCACCCATGCATAATAGCGCCTGTGTCGATCGACCTCCGCACAGATATCTTTCAGAGACGTCCGAGCTGTTCTTTTGTCATGAGATGCCTGTAGCCATGCGTTCGCCTCCACTCTCTCCCAGTGACCAAATCGAGCGATTCACAGGTGACACGGACAAACTTTATTCATTGCTTGGATAACCGTGTGATGTCGCCTTGTGCAACTTGCTTGCCATCGAATTGGATCGACTATGATTCCACAAGAGTATTTAAATTAATAATATCGGTTTTATGTACTTGTAGCCTTGTAGGGGCACGCGTGAGCTCAAAAGGGGGTCAATTATTGGGCCACGTAAATATCTTTTTGACAAGACTTGAGCTATCTAAAAAAAAAAAAACGATTAAGCAAGGGGACGCTATATTGATGATTTTTGGGTTTCGCTAAAAAATAGCTTCGACTTCACCGTTTTTTAGCTTTATTTTGGTGAAAATGGTGATGACCACAAAATGCAAGTGCTCAACACGGAGTTGATGGAGATGCATGCGCAATTTTTTTTTTTTTTTTTTTTTTTTTTTTTGAAGAATAGATGCATGCGCGATTGGAAGCAAAAGCTTTTGTTTCACCGTCGGTGTAGTGTGTAGAGAAGTTTTTGGCCAGTTTTTTTTTTTTTTTTGGGAACCGACCAGATTTAATTTATATATTATTAAAAGAGGAACTCTAAGCTAATATGGTTATCTACTGCCACAAACAAAGTGAGAACCAACGTTGCAATTGTGTTAGACCTTTGAGTGACGTGATGAGGAAGCAAGTGAGAACCTTTGAAAACGTTTTAAAGACGATATTAACTCACTTTGGAGTTAGTAAATTTGAAAATATTTGTGGGCTGCACTTGGTGAGATGTTTCTGCACTCACGAGGATTCTTGGGTGGTCACTAAAGTTAGTGCACTGGGATTTGATGATTTGGTAAAACACGGAGAGAAGTTCAATCATGGTAGGAGCCTCCATGTCAAAAAAAAATCATGGTAGGAGCCTCCATGTCAAAAAAAAAAAAAAAAAAAAAAAAAAAAAAATCATGGTAGGAGCCTGGGTCCACATTTTTCAAAAAAAAAAAAAAAAAATCTTTGCAGCTCACAAGTATTATGTGGGTCGGAACTCTGCTTGCTTTCGAATCTGGGCTGGAAGCTAACAAAGACCGGACAAGCCCACGAGTGGTGCGAAGTCGAAGCATTCCCCGCAGCAGCAGCAGCTCAACCACACTGCCCCATTTCGCCCCGTTTAGTCCCACCTCGGGAAGTCACAACAAGGCAACGCAGCTTAAAGGTTCTGTCCTCACACCGCTCAGTGCCGAGCTCAGCAGCGCGAGCTTGTAACCCGAGCGGGGGCATTAAGGGTGATGTGGACGTTGCCGTATGGCTTGCGTGCCTGGGCCGGAAGTGCTCTTGCTGGGCCCGCCCGTTCCAAGTTGGTAGTGGATCGCTGGGGCTTGTGCGAAAGCTGGGCCTCACGATTCCTACAGTGGCAGGCACTGCGTTAGGCTGGCTTCACAGAGCAGCGACAACTGCCCGCTTCCAACGGTGGAAGGATAACGGGCTGCTGCACTCTCGGCCCATTACAGGCTCCCAGCCTACTGCAACGGACCATCACCTTTTAAATTTTGAACATATACAAAATATATTCTCTTTGTTTTTAACGCTTAATTATATAGTAAAAAACAATATCATACAGCCTGTCATTACCAACCTCTCAGTGTTCCCCATGGAACTAAAAAGTTTCATCATGTCGCAAATTTCAATAAGTCCACATGCAAAGTTCTGCAGATTAATAATATCAACACGATTAATTATTATTTCAATTTTTTTTTTACGATGTAAGGACGGGCTGAACATGCTTGTGCGTTGCCTTGCTGCTGTCCTGCTAAAAATAGCTGAAACATGCCTTGGACTACTGTTTTCTTAACTATAATATCAACACGATTGATTATTATTTCAATGTATGCTATTTTATTTGTTGCCAACGAAACGTACACATGCCAACCAAACAGATGGGAACGATTTTCTGTTGCCAACGAAACGTACACATGCCAACCAAACAGATGGGAACGATTTTCTTTAACGTTTTCTTCCCTTCTGCTGAACCAACAGCACCTAAGTGAACATATCTAATGCATCTTACACATGTTAGTCAGTATTGATTGGAACCATGATAAAATTAGGCATAATATTGGTCCAAACTCGTTAGTACTTCAAAATGTCAACCGGTTACTGAACATTGACTTGAATGTATACATTGTACTACCTCAAAAGAAAATTAAGAAAGACAAGTACTGCATCGAAGAACTGGCAGAATTTCCTACGCAGACAGCTCAAATGTCAACCATGAGATGCATATTAGCACATCGTCTCTACGAATTCAGCTCACCAACGTGCTGCAAGGAAAGTGCTCGATGTCTTGGCTAGATATCAGGTACGCCACTGTCCTGCTGCTGGTGCTGGTGGCATCACCGTGTGCCGCCAATGACCGGCTCGTCCCCGGCAAGCCGCTCTCCCCTGGCGCCACCATCGTATCCGCCGGCGGCAGCTTCGCCCTGGGCTTCTTCTCCCCGACCAACTCGACCCCGGGCAAACTGTACCTCGGCATATGGTACAACGACATCCCCCGGCTCACCGTCGTGTGGGTCGCCAACAGAGAGACCCCCGTCACAAACAGCAGCAGCAGCAGCAGTGCCTTGTCTTCGCCACCGGCTCTGTCCCTGACCAACACCTCCAACCTCGTCCTGTCCGGCGCCGACGGCCGTGTTCTTTGGACAACGACTAACGTCGCCGCCGGTGCAGGTGCGGCGGCCAGAAAGACTGCGGCAGTGCTTCTGAACACCGGCAACCTTGTCATACGGTCTCCAAACGGCACCACCTTGTGGCAAAGCTTCGATCACCCATCCGACACGTTCCTCCCCGGCATGAAGATCCGGATCAACTACAAGACTCGTGCCGGCGACCGGCTGGTGTCGTGGAAGAGCCCCGACGATCCATCGCCGGGGGCCTTCTCCTACGGCGGGGACCCGGACACGTTCCTTCAGATCTTCATCTGGAACGGAACGCGTCCGGTCATCCGCATCGGGCCATGGACGGGCGAGTCAGTTGGCGGGGGCTTGATTCGCACGTTCACGGGCGTCATCATCTACCAAGCCGTTGTGAGCACTGAGGAGGAAATCTACACGACCTACAGCATCTCGGACGGCGCCCCGCATACGAGGTACGTGCTCACTGACTCCGGTGCGCTCCCCCTCCAAAGCTGGAACAGCAGCTCGTCCGAATGGGCCGTCTTG
Source organism: Hyparrhenia diplandra (assembly GCA_015847255.1). Classification (NCBI taxonomy): domain Eukaryota; kingdom Viridiplantae; phylum Streptophyta; class Magnoliopsida; order Poales; family Poaceae; genus Hyparrhenia; species Hyparrhenia diplandra. The sequence continues at coordinate 297,135 of JADLZK010010909.1, forward strand.
GGTACGGATGATCCTGGGTGCTACCGGTACGACTCCTGTGGCCCGAACGGCTACTGCGGCAGCACGGAGTCTCCCGAGTCTCCCCCTAGGTGCAAGTGCCTCGACGGTTTCGAGCCAGTGGGCTTAGAAGATTGGAACAGCGGCGGCAGCTTCTCTCAGGGGTGCCGGCGAAAGGAGGAGCTCCGGTGCGGCGGTGGCGGCGACCGTTTCTTGGCCATGCCGGGGATGCAAGCGCCGGACAAGTTCGTGCTCGTCCAGAACCGAAGCTTGCAGGAGTGCGAAGCAGAGTGCACCAAGAACTGTTCGTGCGTGGCGTATGCTTACGCCAATCTGAGCAGTAGCAGAACGACGACGGACCAGACAAGGTGCTTGGTGTGGGCCGGCGAGTTGATCGACACAAGCGAGGGTGGTACAGAAACTTTGTACCTCCGGATCGCAGGCTTGGATGCAGGTGTGTGCAACATGTTTTTATCTCTAATGTAGCTGCTGAATAATAAGCTATGTGAAGTTCTTCGGGGAACGAAAATCCTTAACTAGTCTTTGGTCAATTGCATACTATATATATGCAAGAATAAAAATCTGGAATGACTTCTGAAACACAGGTACGATTACGAATACGAGAGTGAAGAGTAATACCAATACGAGAGCAAAGAGTAACGCGGTGAAGATTGCACTGGCTGCAGCTTTGTTGAGTGGCATTCTGATACTCGCAGGCATTTCAATTGCATGGTTCAAGTTGAAAGGTACAACCCTACACAGCTGTGTTCTTACGCGTGTCTATTTTACTCTTCGAAGGACTGGCTATATTATTATATACAACATTGGACAGGTAAAATAAGCTATGGGGCAAAGCATAGGAAGATAATTTTCGATGACATGTGTGCATCGGATGAACTTGAAGGAAACCATGCCCAAGACTCTGAATTCCTCTCTGTTAGGTTCGAGGATATCATGGCTGCAACACGAAATTTCTCAGAAGCATGTAAGATTGGGCAAGGGGGTTTTGGTAAAGTTTATAAGGTAATTACTTAATTCAGCCTTATTTTCCTCTTATTAGTAGTTCTAAGCATATAATTACATTGACTTGATGTTAATTTTAACTATGTGCATGACAACATGAGCATTGGTTGATGGAATAGTTACATTGACTTGTCTACATGGTGAACTCAAAAATAAGTTTCTCTCCTTACTTTTGTTGAAGGCGATGCTAGGTGGCCATGAAGTTGCTATCAAAAGGTTAAGTAAGGATTCTGAGCAAGGATTGAAGGAATTTAGGAATGAAGTCATTCTAATTGCTAAACTTCAACACCGAAATTTGGTTCGACTCCTTGGTTGTAGCGTTGACATGGATGAGAAAGTTCTAGTTTATGAATACTTGCCTAATGGAAGCTTGGATGCTAGTCTTTTTGGTATGTGTCACATCATAAGCTCTTAGATATAGTATATATCAGCTAAAATATATATTGAGTTAGTTTAATGATCACACAGATAATTCAAGAAAAATGTTGTTGGATTGGCCAATCCGATTTAATATAATCAAAGGGGTTGCAAGAGGACTTCTCTACCTCCACCAAGATTCAAGATTGACTATAATTCATAGAGATCTCAAGGCTGCTAATGTTTTGCTAGATGGACAAATGAGACCAAAGATAGCAGACTTCGGCATGGCAAGGATATTCAATGATAGCCACGAAAATGCAAACACTCTTCGTGTTGTTGGAACATAGTAAGTAATTATGTCAATAAATTGTTAAAATAAACTATAATTCAATTGAACTTGTATACACTAATTTGAGGACTCAAAATGATCAAATAGTGGTTACATGGCCCCGGAGTATGCAATGGAAGGTGTCTTCTCGATCAAAACAGATGTATATAGCTTTGGTGTTCTACTCTTAGAGGTTGTTACTGGTATAAGGAGAAGCTCCATTAGTAGCACCACAGGTTTTCAAAACCTAATAGTCTATGTGAGTATATGCCTTTTCTGAAGTTGTAAACTACAGGAAGAGTTTAGAGGCTCTAGCTTACTGCAGATCCAAATAATTGTTTTGGTTGTTTCAGGTCTGGAATATGTGGAAAAGGGGAAGGCAAGAGATTTGGCAGACCAATCTATTATGGATACTTGTTTGCTAGATGAAGTCTTGCTTTGCAGTCATGTGGCTTTGTTGTGCATTCAGGAAAACCCAATTGATAGGCCACTTATGTCATCTATTGTCTATAGTCTAGAGAATGGAAGCACCATGTTGCCAACACCCAACAATCCTAGGCACTATGGACAGAGTGGTGATATAGAGCAAATAAGGGATCGTAACAACTCCATCAGTTCCTTTACTATCACATCAATAGAGGGACGATAGTCCTATTTCCATGTACATGAATAGGGTCAAAATATTGTTGAACAAATGTTTATTACTATTAGTGGTTTGAAAGTCATTTCCTTTTCTAATTTTAAGTTTCATGTATGAATATTTGATATTTAAGGCATTTTCTTCTCTAATAAAATTATTTGTTGTTCAACAAATGTCTATCACTATTAGTGGTCTGAAAGTCATTTCCTTTCTAATTTTAAGTTTTTGATATTTAAGGCATTTTCTTCTCTAATAAATTTATTCGAAAAACATAGACTCCCACATTTTTTTTTTTTCTTTGGTATCTTCAACCTAGAATTTTATTAACAAAAATAATGCAGCTAAAATAAATTGAAGTGTCAAAAAAAAAAAAAATGTTGGGTGTAATGAAACACTATCTGTATTTTTATAGCCAGTCATGCTAAATTTATTTGAGAAATATAAAAATAGCAACTATGTTAACAATCGTACACCTCACGTATGCCTTTTCAGAGTGGCATTTAGATTGGAAAAGAGAGCTTGCGAGATACCATGAGGGATGAGGGAAATCGTCAAATTTTCCAGCACGAATTGCTTTCGCTATGGTTAAGACGAAGCTTACCCGTAGAAGAAGGGGTAATCCTTCTGCATTTATTAGGTGTATTGTTTAAAAAATTTCCAATCCTAAACTCAGTGCAAAGCAAAGACACTGAATTTGTTGATCACAGTTCCATCATCTTAGGGCTTAGGGCAGCACGGTAGGGCAAAGGGCAAACTGGTGCCAAGCATCAGCTTCAACATTGCCCATACGAGAAGTGGGCTACCCAGACAGCAACAGAGAATCACAGATGTTCACAATTGCGCAAATTATGGATTTTTATAGTACAATATGAGAGCAAAGTTTCCATCAAGTCCACAGACCCCAACACATGGCAATGCCAACACACGCCTTCAAGCATAACAGTATTTACGAATCTACCAAACACGAGTAGCAGTCCACGGAACACTGGGTAATTGCAGCTCAACAGCATAAGCATGAATCGCATCTGTAAAAGTGCAGACACCAATATTAGCATACAGAAGTTAGGTTCCATAAATCAAAATCGTTTGATAGCATTTAAAAGCTGGGCTCAATAAATCAGGAAGAGGTCCTGCCTCCAATAGTTCATCAAACAGATATGTTGGAGGGCAGTTGCAGAGGATTTATGACTTGCCACAAACATAAGTTACAAAGCAGAGTTGACACTTAACAGTGTTAGCTTAAAAGTTTGAATTTGACCCAATACTGCTTGTATGCAAGGCAAAAAACACTAACAGTGTGCAAACAACTGCTTATATGCAAGGCAAAAAAACACTAACAGTGTGCAAACAAAATACCATGTGTGCTTCAGAAATATTCTTATACACTTGGCCACTTGAGTATGCAATATAACTATCACTAGACCATCACTAGGGGGGCACCTCATAACAGATGAGAAGGCTACACTATGAAGCACACTACTTTATCCCACAATGCAACAGGCTCTGCTTGTACTGTGCCAACATGCTATTGTATTGCTGTACAGCTAATTTCGTACTAACCTCAACTTTGTGATGCAAACAACATTTTACAGCAAAGATAAACCAATATCTTTCACACATTTTCTTTGATTGATTCAACACAGTGAGAATAGTCACATGACAGTGCTCTACTTCTCTGGTATCAATCTTTGTACTGGAAAACCACATACGTGAATCACAAATCAATAAATTTTACTACAACTCGATCCAACTTCATCACATATTTGGTCATGCTTAGATGGTTCTTGAAGGTAGAACCAAGTAACAGCACAATCAACAATGGTGCCATAAGTTCAAGAAGCTTTATGCACTTTTATGCTATTGTTCCCACAACATTTTCCAACGACATAGTTAGGCTTTAGTTGGCAATTGGCACTAGCAGCTAATGGAACAGCTAACAAGACGGATGTGGAAGAACACAATAGGCATTCTTGTGGTCAGCTCAAAAACAAATAGAGCTTGGATATTACCAGAAACAATCACATATGTGCAGGGTCCTGGCAGTCATAAATCACAGATATATTAATTACTATGACAAGTGTTTTTATAACATAGCCATGCCATGTGAAAGACAATTTTTTCAAGATGCGAGACTTTCATATATGGCATCATCAGGTTTGGTTATAATACTGCAAGTCTGTGAACCACTTAGCCTCCATGTCAGTGGTTTTAGGGAGTGCTATACTATACTACTTTAGTCATATACAGACACAGACAACAAAGCTTATTAACTGCTCTAACAACTATGTGGTTATTTGTAAATGCAAGATATAAGAAAATAACCCACTATATATATTGTTCTTTTTAGTTGTGAAAGTTTGAAGACAAGCTACACCATTATCTGCTCTGGTCTGGAGCACAACTCAGAACTCTGAAAAGCTTGGTTCGACAGATATAGTAGATATGTACAAAACAACCTTCACTTGCAATTAGGCACAATCCTATAAAGCAACACAGTCATGATAGCAGTTCTTCAACAATATTCAAAAGGTGCGCAGAGAAGCATAGGCTAGGGGCGCGGGGGCTAGGTTGAATCCATCATCACCTGAAAAGGCTGAAAGCCTGCTCTCAGCCGCGGGCCTTAAGCTCGGCGAGGCGGCGAGAGAGGTCATCCTCGTCGACCTTCTCCTTATCCTTTGCGGCAGGTATGGCGTGCGCGGCGGCCTGTGGCAGACCGACGGAGACCTCGAGCCCGTAGTCGTCGGCGACCTGCTGCATGAGGCTGTTGACCTCTGTCTCGGGCGTGGAGAGGGAGGTGGATCCGGCCATGGCGCCCTCCATGAACTCGGCCTGGACCTCCATGTTGACGAACTGGCGCTCGAAGTTGTCCATGGTCTCGGACATCTTCTGGAGGTTGCCCGTGTTGAGCGCCGAGTCGAGCGACTTGACGATGGACTGCATGGACTTGCCGATGACCTGCATCTTGGCCTGGGTGTCGAGGCGGGCGACGACGGCGTCGAGGCGGGAGGCGAGGCGGAGGTAGTTCATGTGCTCGGTGCGCTTGCGGATGGCGTTCTCGGCGTAGATGCGGGCGCCGTCCATGTTGCCCTTCTCGATCGCCTTCTTCACCTTGAGCTTCTGCTCCTTCTCCTCCTTCTCGCACTTGCGCGCCTGCCGCTGCAGCGACTTGGAGGTGAACTTGAGGTCGAAGATCTGGTTCATCAGCTTCTCCGGGTTCCCCATGGTCGCCGCCGGGGAGCGCTAGGGCTAGGATGGATCTGGGATTCGGCTAGGGTTTGTGTGAGATTAGGGGGATCGGGGAGGGCGATTTGCGAAGGCTCGTGGAGGCGAGAAGGGGAACGAATGGGGATTTTTTTTGACGAGACGAGGCGATCGGGTCTCGCACGCGGTTTAGGGGCAAACACGGTTAAGCAACGATGCCGTTTGGGAGAGGACGGGCGACAGGGGGGTCGTCGTGTGGCGGCCGTGTACTGGCCGTAGATGGTGTGCCCCAGGTCAGAATCACCTCGTCGGATTTTAAACTGAATTTAAATTAGAAGAAATCAGGTTTTAGGTATTTTTCTCTAAACTAGTAGTAAAAACCAAACTTCAGTTTTGGATAATTTCTAATAAATGTCTTTTTTTTTTTTTTTTGTGGTGTTTGACAACGTTCTAGTGATTCTACTAAAAATCCAAAACACTAGAAATGGTCATGGGCGTTGCCGCTTGTAGGCCATTGGGACCGTAATATTTTGCATTGTAAATAATTATTTGTTGTGAATTGAATTCAAGAATTATTAATATTGTATTCAACATAGGCTTTATTTTATTTTTACAATTATAAATGTTTGTAATCTACTTAGATAAGTTTTGTTTTAGTATCATGGTTTGTAGCATGTTGTTGTAGTGTTGTTATATATTTTGGAGGCATCATGATGAAGGTATTATTTTATTTATATGTTTTTCTTTAGTTTTTTAAATGGAACTATCATATCGTTTTTATTATATGATTGGTAATAATGGGCAGCGTGTTGGGTTAGGGTTAGGGTGATTGGATAAGTATTGAGGTTAGCTATGTGTGTCGGTTTAACTATCTGAATGTAGTAAGTAATATTTTGCTTTTGTTGTTGAAACGGAACTATCACGTTTTTATTGGAGCAAAAAGGGTTAAAAGTATTTATTAAGGAGGGAGAAGCGTAGAAGTACCCGAAAGCTTAACATGATGTTATTTTCTCATGATGATTGGTTAACATTTTTTTTTTTATTTTATGATTCTTATTTGATTTTCATATTTACCCCTAAGAAACATAGGCAAAAATGTTAGGTTAAAACTTTGTACTTAAACATGCTCTATTATGGATCCACTTTGCATAGATTTATTTATGCGGATTCCGAGAATGGTTTGATTTTTATTTTATGATTTTCCTATGATTACTATGTAATTTCAAAGTTTCATAAAATTTCTTCATAAAAAAAAAAAGATTTATAGAAAAGGAAACAAGCTTCAATGTTCACTTAAAACTTTGTACTTAAACATGCTCTATTATGGATCCTTTGCATAGATTTATTTAAGTGAATTTCAAAATAATTTAATTTTTTTATTTTATGATTTTTCTGTGTTTTACTATGTAAATTTTTTTGCTTTTTACAAAATTTGTTAAGTAAAAGAAAAAAGATTTATAGAAAAGGAAACCTGCTTTTGAGCTTTTGTATTCGCCCATTAAGGCCCATTTAGTAGGAAAGTCAGCCCAAGTGAGAAGGTAGGCGGTCTGGACTGCGGGTTGATTCGACAAAAGTCGAGTGCTTTTTACAAAAATTTGGGGAGAGGAAGATGGATTGCGGGTTATATTTCGCTAGAGTTCAAGGGCTTTTTTGTAAAATGGTCGGGACTTGCCCGATCTGAAGCCGTCCGTCAGGCCGATCGGACGGCCGAGGGCGGCCTGCGACGTGGCCCAATGGTTGGGTCTCTTTTGTTGCATGAATCGTTTATAGAAGATTTCTAGCTACTAAAGCATACCTAAGGCAAGTATGGCTCATAGCATGTTGTGATCCTCACCATTTTTTTTCTTTTTCCTTTTTCACTTGAATTAGAGTGCTTCCTACCAGTTCACCACCAAAGATTCTCTACCTGTACTTTTCTAATCCCCAACGTGCCTCATCTCCAACTCCAATCTCTAACTGTTTTCCCCGTTGAATTCATAGGCATACTATAAAATTATATAATTATTAAAAAAAAATCTTATGATACTTAGGTGGCATTCTAAATAGAGTAAATTGTACTTATTATATACAACGCGACTAGTGGGTGCACGTTAGGTCAATATCTTGTATTTTATTCATTTTAATACAACTATATAGGTGGGTGCATGTTGATCCAACGTCTTCTAATTCGTTTAATTTCATACCAAAAATTTGTCTCATTAGAGGCTACAAACCATCACACTCATCATTCTCATATATTAATCGGCTTGAATGGTTTACTATACACCATTTATGATTTTGGCCAAATATAAAAGCTTCCATTGATTATATAAATATAAAAAGTATCAAACTAGTTTTGTTCTACATTATTATAATATTGTTTTCATCCCTTTTCGTACCTAACATATCGTTATTCATGGCTTGCTAAAATTGATGTGTGAGTTGTACATTGCATAAGAATCAGGGTTCGAGAGGTTTTGTTTAAAAACAAGAATACAAAATTTGATTTTGTTTTTTGGTTTGGTTCTGACCAAGTTCTTGTAAGGGTTTACCGAGCCAATAAAAAAAAGAAAGAAAAAGCGGTTGCTACAGTTTAAAGGATGTAGTAAGCAAAGAAAGAATGATGTATAAACATAAAAAAATGATGAATCAATTGCATAGTCGAAAGGATCACGAAAGGACTAAAGAGCGAGACGTTAGCAAGCCTACGACAGGGATTCATAGTGCACAGAGACACATTATTAAATGTTCAAACTATATATGCAATTATGCACAGAGACACATTATAAGATATTGGACCAACAACACGTACCTAGATAATTGGCGTTTAAATCAAACAAATTACAAGATGATGTACTAAAATGCACCAACTTAGATAATTGGTATATGGTGTGTGCAATTACTCTCCTAAATATTATTATCTTATATCGTATAAATTTGGTCAAACATGATACATTGTGACTCTTCGAGATTTTTAAATGACTTACAGTTTTAAGATAGAAGAGGAAGTACTCCCTCCGTCACCAAAAGGACGACGCTTATGAGAAGCGTGTCAATCAAACTTTCTCAACTTAGACTAGGTTTATAGAAATATACGTAACATTTATATTTCCAAAAAAAATCTATTAAAAAAAGACTTAAAAGATCTTTATGGTGATATTAATTATTTAGTATAAATATTTATATATTTTTATATAAAATTATCGTCAATTAGTTTGAAAATGACTTCTTGCGAGAATACCATCTATTTTAACACGGAGTGAGTATATATATAAGAAAAACTCAATCACATTTTAAGTTTTAATTTTGAGAGACAATAGATAGATAGGTTAGCACAAACCGCACACGACACGGAGCGAGTATATATGTATAAGAAAAACTCAATCACATTTTAAGTTTTAATTTGAGAGACAATAGATAGGTTAGCACAAACCGCACACGAGCAGAGGTCGGTCTCGACGCGGGCTCCAGAGCGGCGACCTTCTTGCTCACCAAGAAGCCCAACCCGGGCCTCCATCAAAAGCCCACCGCTATCGCTAGTCGTTTCCTCCCCTCCGATCCTCGACGCCGGCGCATGCGCATCCACCCACCCGAGCCCTCCGCCGCCGCTGCAGCTCTAGCTATGTCGGTGAGTACCCCTCGCCCCCGTGCTTTCCTCCCTCCCTTCGCCCCGGATCTCGAATTCCTAACAGTTTTTCGCACCCTGCCCTTCGCAGATCTTCGAGTACAACGGGTCCGCCGTGGTGGCGATGGTGGGGAAGAACTGCTTCGCGATCGCCAGCGACCGGCGGCTGGGCGTGCAGCTTCAGACCATCGCGACCGACTTCAAGCGTGTGTTCAAGATCCACGACAAGCTCTACATCGGCCTCTCGGGGCTCGCCACCGACGCCCAGACGCTGTGAGTCGCAGTCGCCGGATTCTCCCCTCCCGCGCCCCTCTATGGGCTTGTTGTTTTCGGGTCGGTTCGGCGGCTTAGGGTTTTTGGGTCCCCCTGCAGGTACCAGCGGTTGGTGTTCAGGCACAAGCTGTATCAGCTGCGGGAGGAGAGGGACATGAAGCCTGAGACCTTCGCCAGCCTTGTCTCTGCTCTCCTCTACGAGAAGAGGTGAGAATTTTGCTAGCACACTTTTGGTGGAATTGTGTAGGTTACTTGATAGACCTTATGGGTTAGTTTGTTATTTTAATTTTCTTTTATTGATGCCTGCCAAAGCGTACTATGCAAAGAGATGCAAAACTTACTGATTATATGTTGGCTGTTAGTTAGGCTGGAGGATTTTGTCATAGGAAGGTAGTGCTATCAATACCTTGTACTGTGATGATATTTGGGGATGCAGAACTTTGGAGCTAGATGTTTATATGAAAAATGCTTTGCCTTCTGGACGGACCATTTATTAGTTTTACAATAAACTGTTAAGCTATGAGATTTCATCTATTTTCTATTAGCCATGATGTATCCAGAATTAGCTGAACATAAACCAACCTCATGGGCTATTTTAAAAAGAGAGTATTGTTATAATTAGAGTGTCATGTTGCAAATTTTCTCTTCTTTAAGGAACACAAGAGGAAACTAAATCATTATCTGGGGAACTGAGGTAATTATGCTCATGCGCACAAAGATTCTGTTTGACAGGACTGGTTCTCAAACGTTTTTTTAGTTAAGTAGTTGCTCCAAATTAGCTTTTATGTCCAATACTGATACTGATTAATGGCAATATTTGTCTAAATTTTATCATGCCAATGTAACTTTCAGATTCGGGCCATATTTCTGCCAGCCAGTCATTGCTGGACTTGGAGATGACGACATACCATTTATTTGTACCATGGACTGCCTTGGTGCAAAAGTAGGTATCTGTTTATGCTGTTTTCTTCTTGAATAAGTGCTTTGGTTTGTTTTCTGCTTGGGTTTATTGCGTTTTAGGGTCCTAGTGAACTTCCTGGAAATGGCACTGGTCTCTGGTTTGTAAAATTTGTCCTTAACATGCTGCTAATTTGCAATTTTGACATGAAAGTGGGCAGTAATACTGTGATAGAAACTTTAACCGTGGCATAAGACGATTTTGTCTAAATAGTAGTTGAACAAGGAAAGTGCAATTTTCTCAATGGTTTGGAATGAACATTCCCCTCTGCTTATCACCTGCTTCCATTTTACTGTATTGAGCAATATGCCAATGTAGGTTTTGTTCACCTAGGGACATATTTGAAAAAAAGGAAAAGCTACAAGGAAAGTAAATGCAACATGTTATTTAACCAAAAAAAAAAGTTGAAATAAAAATAGAGTGGCACTGAGATCAATTTTCTGAATGCTCATTATTGTTCATTTAGTTGTCCCTCATGCAAATGAACACAACACACAACCTGTTCTTCATCAACAAATGCGTGATGTTGGTCACAAAATTTTTGGACAAAAGAAATTATTGATAATCCGAAAGTATTGACAATTTGCTACTTATATCGTATGCAATTATATAGTAATAATAATATAGTCCCTCTGGTTCGAATGGAAGTTGTTTAGGACCTCTAGTGTGGTGACTTGCAATGTTTTGTAAAAAAAAAAAAAAAAAAAAAAAAAAAAAATTAAATAGGAAGCCTATCTTTGGCCATCGAACTAACACATTTGGCAAGTATTGCCTCAGTCCGATTTTTTGGCTGTCAAACTCCAAAACCGGATATCTTTGGCCATTGATTATCAAAGCCAACAACTCTAGCGCTGATTGGTTTCAAAATTCAAAGAAAGTTTAGCACATATAAGTAAAATAAAAGGAAGTATTGGGTACACATATATATTTTTTTTTTTCAAAAAAAATAATAGAAATATTGCTAAGTCTCTAAGAAATCATAATTAATTCATTTTAATGAAATCCATAAAATAGAAACCAGTACCAATTTTTTTTTTTCTAAAATATAATCTGTCTACTGGTGTTTGTTCTATTTATAGTTCCTTGGATCTTGTTTCTTTTTTCTAGTGTTTTATCATTTGTGCTTTACTTTGCAGGGGAGCTAGCCAAGGATTTTTGTTGTTTCGGGGGGACAGCATCAGAATCTTTGTATGGTGCTTGTGAATCCATGTACAAGCCAAATATGGTATGTGCTTCCATGTGCGTTGTTGACCTATTTTCTTGACATCCACTTGTTTTGGGTCTGCGTGTGTTTTATAAAGTTCTATACTTTTGGATGTACATTACTGTTGTTTGTTCTGTTCTTAGTCAAATGATATCATACTGTTATTTTTTCATGACATAGGGAACCTGATGAGCTCTTCGAGACTATATCCCAAGCTCTGAATTCATCAGTAGACCGTGACTGCCTTAGCGGTTGGGGTGGCTATGTTCTGATTGTGTAAGTTGACTCAGTCATCCATTGTCACATACAAGCTATTATGACATTTCAATACTTGAGCATCAATCTTCTATTCCAATGACATGCTTTTGTTGGATTCAGGACACCAACTGAAGTGAGGGAGCATGTGATTAAGACCAGGATGGACTAAATCATGGCCACTAGAGTTCTTAGCTTGTTTGCAATGCTTAGATCAATGTTGTGTTTGGAGTCTGAAGTAACATTGTATCATCACACAGTTGGTATGAGAAGGAACGTTTGCTTTCTTTATTTACCCCCTGTTTTGCATGGCTTCTGCCTGGGTTCAGCTGAATGGTGGAATACTGAGTTGGATAATATCCAGATTGAGGCATTGTTCTCTTGCAGAAACATGTGCTGTATGACATTCTATGGTTGCATATCGAAGAGCAGATCCTTCATATGTTTGAAAAAAAAAGATCCTGTTGGGTGTTCGAGAAAAAGGAAATATTTTGTTTATTCCATGTTGCTTCGGTCAGTAGATTGATTTTACATTTGATTCTTCATCGATTGTGTTTCTGGGTATTTAGTTTCTAGGTAAGGATAGTTTGTTCCTCATGCAAACTGATCTATTCTGTTTCTGCTTGATTCTAAATGGTTAGATGCAAGTAATCACACAAAAACCAAACGAGGGCTTGATGGTTGATCGCACTAGAATATGCTCCGGCGAGCTTGACCTTGCCGAGGAGCATCATAGAGAATATTTCATGCCGTAGTCCTGAAATACGAGACCAAACAATTCTTCTCCCACGGTCCCACCTCTCTTAGAATTTTCTGAAAAAAAAAATCTCGAAATAAAACCAAAAGCAACATGGGCCTCTCTCATCAAAATTTGGTTCCGTAGATGTCCATTCGGGCCCCACTCAGTGTGGTATGGAACCTTATTCCGTTTAATTTGCTTAAGGGGGGTGAGTTCCTTAAAAAGCAAACCCAAAAAAATTCTACAATATCTTAAAAAGGTGTTACAATACTTATCACATCGAATGTTTCAACGCATGCATAGAGTACTAAATGTAGATAAACAAGAAAAAAATTTGCATAATTTGGCTAAAAAGTGCGAGACGAATCTTTTAAGCTTAGTTAGTCCATAGTGGGGACAATAATTACCAAGTACAAACGAAAAATGCTAAAGTAGTCAAACCTCAACTTTTTCACCAACTAAACACTCCCTAAATTTTCGATTGAAGAATTAGCGGAGTTCAAGGTTGATAAACTTAGAATGTTAGGGTATACTTAGGAATTTTTTATTTGCTAGATTCTTTCTCATGCATAGGCACATACAAAAATGATCTTACATGCTTTAATGCCACAACTTCTTGCTTTCACATCACATTTTCGGGAAATTTTGCTGCAGGACACGAAAAAATTGGCCGGCACACACCGCAACGGTGAGTTATCTCTAGCATGTGTATGGATATGCATGTGCGCATGTGATGTGAGTGGGGTGTTTGTGGTTGTGAGCATCCCTTCCCAGAGCAATTCGATGCTCACACGGGTTCGACTACTCTTTGTAGTCCCATTCAAAAAAATTCTTTGCCGGATGCTTATAAAAAATTATACCAAAAATATGGATGGATACTACAAAAATCATCTACTATCATGCAAATTTCGTGTTGCAATGGATACTTGTGCTAGGAGCAATAAAAAAAGATCAAGTTGTTTGGAGGTTCACTAGTTAACGTAGTGTCAAATTTCTCATGCCATTGTTTAGGTGCTTATTTCAAGCCATACAAAAATTATTGAGTCATTTTGAGCAACCACTCAGATGATCTTTTTGATGCAATCTGACAAACAATTGCCGCTAGACATTGTAACATGGATTAAATAGTCTGACAAATAAAAACAGCCATAAACAGCTACTTGGATGGGTGCTCATGATAATTCTGACTCAATTATAGAATTGCACCTACAATCATCAGTCAACTGTCATCGTGGTATGTCACAGTGGGATCAACTATGGTTTTCATTCGTGACCGCAACATGAATCAAAAGGTCAGACAAATAAAAGGGAGGGGCGTTAGCACACCATAGAAGATGACGACTCCGTTGGGCACGAAGAACATCAGAAGACGATGACAGCCCAGCAGAAGATCTTGGCCATCCAACCACCGTGGTGGATCTTGTCCCGCCATGATGACGGTGAGCTATGTTACACGAGTACGGGTACGGGTATCCGATACGATACGTATCGGATACGCACTTTCTTTAAAGAAAACTCATTAAAATGGTGTATCCGAGTATCCGTATCCAAGTATCTGACGAGTATCGGATACGGATACGTCACCCCCCTTGAAGTATCCGTGTAACATAGACGGTGAGGATGGTGAAGGAGAGGAAATTGCCGAGACTAAGCTCGATCACACAAGGCGGTCTGAAACCACACGGTCGGGAGTCTTGTGGAAGTGGTTAATCCTGCGAGAAAATAGAGAAATCTTCATGAGGTTTGGATCAATTGAATCGATAAATCGAACCGATCGAAAGAAAGCAAGGGGGATGGGGATTCGGATTCGGGGTCATGGCCAAGCACATGGGATTGACTGGACGGGGGCGGGCGACCTCGAGAGCGCCTAAGATCTGAAGAGGGAGGGGCGCGAAGAGGCTGCAGTAGGCGATGTCGCCGAAGGGCGGCCGACGCCAGTGACCGTCGTCCCGCACGCCTCGACGCCAGCGCGACGCCCCAGCGAGCACGACGCCGCCCACATGGTCGCTTGCATTGTTGCACGGACTCCCGATCATATCAAGTAGACTCGGGAAGGGATCCCAAGGCGCCGCCGAGGATTTGGGATTTCTAGTAGGAGAATTTGGGAAGGTGTGGCGCTGGCTAAGAAAATTCTCACGGTGGAGCGAAGAGACCCGCGATTTCTTGCGGTTTTCTCCCCCACAGTGCGAGGCAGGGGAAGAGACCGCCCGGTAATTAATTTTTTCTTCTCTTCGTGCGTACCGGGATGGATGCTGAGGTGGGAATAAGAATCGCTGGCGATGACCACACGCAGCGACGCGGGCTGGGGGGAGCGCTGCTATGCATCCGTTACCGGTGGCGTGGACCAATTAGAAGCGCGAGAATTCTTCATTTTTAGCCCCTAGCGGGGATACCCATATAGGGTAGTAGATATATATAAATTCTAACAAAATCACATGACTAATTGATGATGCATGGGAATCAAGATTGATAAGTGATGGATAGGGTCCCACCCACACGAATTGAAGAGCAGAGGTACGGACTTTGTGACCTGACCTTGAAACGGATTACAGAAGTACAGTACAGAACAAAAAGCGCCAAGATTTGCTAAAAAAAGAAGCGGCCAACATGTGCTATTGGGCCTTATTCGCTGACCAGCACGCCCACAATTATGGGCCATAAGTTGTGACGATTCGTCGCGTTTAAACGCTAGGCTCGTGCGCGGCCGCGTTCCCGCTGGTCCGCCACGGCGTGTTCGAGCGCACGCACCGGTTCGCCGGCTGGAGCGCGCTCGCCCGGCTACAAGCCAGCGACCTCATGCTACGATCGCCTCCACCGCTCAAGGAGCCCTGGCTCGCCGCCGCCATCAACTTGTTCACCTTCCTGGCATGGTTCACCGCGCTGAGCGTGCCGGCGCGGTCACTGTGAGTTCCAACCACGCCGAAGGTCATAACCTTCAGGGCGGGGCCAGGCTGCTCGGCCGCATCAGCCGCTCGCCTCTCTCGGTCTCTCCAAGTGGCACGCCTTCAGCATCATCTCCGACGACGGCGCACACACGCGATGCTCGCCGGCGCGGTGGGTGGGCGACATCACCCGGGCCTTTATGTCGGACCCACATACACTACACGCCTCTGGGTGCACGGGGGTCCACTTCGCCGGGCTGCCCTTCCTCCTATACATGCACCGGTGCGCGACCATGGTCTCGACGGGCGACGGGATACGCGTGTTCATGTCGTTCCTGCTGCAGCCCGCACCTGGCGGAGCTGTCGCCGGTGCGGTGTGGGTGGCCAAGCGTGACCTGCCCCATGGACTTCCGGTCGTCGCGCCTCCACCCGCGCATTGAGCTTGCGCACCTCCTCGTCCTCTGACCACGGCGCGCCGCCGCAGCAGTCGCTCCCGATCGGACACCGCCACCACCATGGGCGCGCCTGGATGTCGTCTACGGCGTAGACCCCTGCCCGTCGCAGCGTGGAGGCGGAGGATCGTGGTCATGCCCTTTGCTGGCGGCGCCGGGCGCTCGTCGTGGAGCTCCGCCTGAGTTCACCGAGCGCGCGGCCTGCTGCCACGCCAGCGCGTCCTGCAGCGATCGACGCCCCGACGCCGGAGGGGAAATGGAGGTTTGGTGCCCGCTGAGGGCGGCAGGAGACGAAGGGGAGAGGTTGAGAACGCTGGAGCCGAGGGACGACGTCGGCATCTGCGCTCCGCGGTGACGTGGCACACAAAGAGACATCGCCGTGGCGAGGATCGGCTGCAAATGGACGGGGAGACGGCGCTAAGGGAGTGATGAGGAGAAGAATGAGTGAAGATGTGGTCCACAACGCTCACCAACGGCGACGAAAAGCGCCGCCGAGTTAACTCGCCGGAGCTCCGACGAACTCGTTTTCCGGAGGTACCACCCCACGCGCGGGCAAAAAAGCGTACGGCTCGACCTAGCGCGCGACAGTGCACATGGTGACGCGAAGGAAGAGGCGAGGTCGGTGACGGTGGAGTTCACCGGAGTGCAAGAGGAAAGATGGGAGGAAGAGCTCTGGTGCCCTGCTTGGGTTGGGGCAAAGATTTGGCTAATGCCGTTGTTCTTTTTACCGCAATACCAATTAGTACATGTGAGCTACGTAATCATTGCGATTGTGGAAAATTCGTTTGAAACTACGCGGCCAGCGCCGGGAACATCTGCGCCGCTGTGCGGCGGAAGCCAGCTGGTGGGCCCCAGTCCTGCCAGCAGCGTTTGCAACCGCCAGCCTCTACAAAAGGCGGCGCCTCAACCCCGTCCCGGCAACATTTGCAACCGCCCCGCACCCGACTCCTCCCTCTCTCTGCTAGCTCGCCTCCCATCGCCCCGCCTCGCGCTTCCGTCCAAACCCAAGCAAACCCCATGGCGCCCCCCTGATCACGGCGGGTGCAGGTCCGTCCTCGCCGCTTCCCCGCTGCCGGAGCTAGGCTTTGACCTCCAGTACGATATTCTGCTACGGCTCCCGCCACAGCATCCGGAACTTCTCTTCCGGTGCGCTGCGGTCTCCAAGACCTGGCGCGCGCTCATCACCAGCGACGCCTTCCGCCACCAGTACCGTGAGCGCCACCGCGTGCCTCCATTGCTCTTCTTCCTGTACAACCACCGATTTCCACCGATCGAGACAGGGTTCGTTGCTGCGACTACGATCCCCATTCCTCTTGCCCCCCGCGCATGCCCAACTTGCGCGGTCTGGTGAAAACTCGACAGCCGCCACGGGCGAGTGTTGTTCAGGAGCAGGAGACAGACACAGCCCCGGTCTCTCTAGTCCTATGCGATCCCGTGGCCGCCCACCACGAAGTTCTGCCGGTGCCAGAGGCGATCCTGAACGACAACTGGGCGCTGGCTTCATGTGCGACGCCGTCGAGCCCTGCACCCACGCCGACTGCCATGCGGGACCATTCCGAGTCGTCGTCGTCTCCATCGACGAAGCTGGCGCCTCAGCGTACGTGTTCCGTTCTACTACCTGGGCCTGGACGGCCACTGCGTCCGTGCCGCTGCCCGCCGCCGCTGCCGATACCCGCATGGAGTACCTGCCGACCACGGTGGTGAACGGGAGCGTGTTCTTCAGGACGAACGGGAGGACGATCATCCGGTGCAGATTTGGCGGCGAGGAGCACCCTCTGTCGTTCATTCAGCCACCACCGCCCGTCCCGGGACTTCAGGAGCTCGGCATGGTGCTCTTACCGGCGGCGAGCGGCAGGCTCTGCTTCGCGGCGCTCTTCCAGGACAACGCGATGGTGAGGACTTCGTCGTTGGTCCGATTATGGGAGACGGATCTCGCTGCGGATGGAGCCGCCGCGGCATGGGAGCAACAGCTCACCGTCAGGACCCCTAGTGCCCGAAGCATATTGGGGTCGGGTGGAAGGCCCTGTCGAAGGTCCGAGGCGTCTTCTGATCGGGACAGTTACAGGTCGCGGGCCGATCATCCTTGATCTGGAGACAGGTAATACCAAGGTAATCGAGGCCGAAGAGTACTCTTGGTATGATTCCCTACACGGGATTCTACACACCATGAGGGAATGAATCTGGGATGACCCTGAATGGATCGTTAGCGATATCATCTGCTGGAAAAACAGTAATCCTTTTGAGCTCAACCTGTGTGCGGTTGGAAGTAATTCGCCTGAGGTCCCCTTCCAATGTAATAGAAATGCTGGTATCTGTTTGCATGTCGCACATTGAGAAATTACTGTTCCTGGTATCCCTAGCACAACAGTATAGTTTGCTTTCAATAGTTTCTCTGTTCATTGAATTCCTGGATCTGTTTGCATGGTACATATTGAGAAATTACTGTTGCTGGCAAATCTGTTTCTCTCTTGATATGTTCTGTTGCTGTAGTAAACATGAGAGTGCAATTAGCAGTACACTGGAGGTAAGCATGAGAATCTCAGGTTTTCAAGATTCTATCCCCTGACTAGTAATCCTTTTGTTCATGCTGTAACTTGGTTAAAGGTTCCTGGTCAGTTGGTGCTCAGCTCTGAAATAATTCCAGTGAGCAAATGTGCCAGTTTAGAGCAGTGTCGATACTGTATCTTATGGGGAATATTTAAGCCTATGGTTGATATATAAAGTAGTTGTTGAAGTAACTCTGAATGTTTCAATCTATCATTGTTCTGTACACTGATTTATTAAGTAGTTGATATATAAAGTAGTTGATATATAAAGCCTATGGTTGATCCTCAAATTCAAACTTTACATTGTGCTGTATATTAATGAAGTAACTCTGAATGTTTCAAACTTACTGAAATTCAGGGATGTTTTATTTCTCAAATCAATGGTCTGCTCAACTAAAGTTCTTACTCGAGTTGTAGTCTCAGTACCAAGATCTGATAAGGTTCTACAGGGACATAGGATTCAGTTTTTGGATGAAATTCGAGGATGGGTTCAATTAAATATGTGTTCACTAAGTTTTCAAACGTCTGAAATTTTTATAGGACAGTCGAAACTGAATGACTCGAGCACAATGTTCACTGAGAAGCAGTAATGAGTAATCTAATTTGGTCAAAGATTATGAGGATTTTTGCATAAACACTTTGGACGAGAACATGCAAAATGGGTTGCATGAACTATGGTTAAAACATTTCAGTAGTTGTTGGACAAAGGAAAATGGGTTTTGGATATTTAGTTGGGAGCTCAAATATTGAATCCGGTAATCGTTGAGTGTTAACTGTTTAACTGACGAACAGACTAAAGTTTCAGTATGAGTTCGTGTTTTGCCAGAGTTCAGAGCTCAATTTCTCCCAGTCTGTCGATCCTTAAAACAAAAGTTGTATCTACAGTTTGTAGATGAATGGATTGGTTGTAACTTTGGTTAAGTTCTCAAGACAGTTTGGTAATTGATTGAATTTCGTCGAGGAACAAGCCGGTTTTGAGCGTGGCCGTCGCGCAGCTGCCCTCCCTGCAGTCTAAGACTTTTCCGCGTCGTGTCCACGCCATCAAGCCGCAGCTGCCACGAGTCCATAAATCCAAGCTGCCGCCGGTGCCTTCTTTTTCTTTCCCCATTCGCAAGAACACCGCTCCGTCTGGGGCTCGATTTCTCGCAGTTGCGTCCAACACCGCTCGATTCCTTCCGCATGCAGCTCCACCACAACCCAATCCACGTTCTACGCCCCTTCAATCCCGCAGCTCCGCGCCGGCGAGGTCGTCCTCGTCGTTGTCTCCGTCCGCCAGCCGCCGTGAGCCACCTCCCTGGTGAGCACCTGTGTACCGCCTCTTTCCGTTTGAGCTCTTGGAGCAGGGTGGCTTATTTGGTGCCGTAGAAGCTCCAGAGAGAGTCCTTGGCCGGAGTTGCCGCCGCCATCGTCCTCCACGCAGACGACCCGTGGCCACATCCGCCGCCACCGTCGAGCCCCCTCGTGCAGCCCACCGCCTTGGACAAAAACACCACCCGTAGATGCGTAGTGACCTAGGGAAGCTATCAAGCTAGTCCCCGTCGCCGGCAAGGTCACCGGCGGCGAGCTATGCGCCGCCGCGGGTGCCCGCAATCAAGGGCAGGTAACTGTCTTGACTAGGGTCCCGCGTGTCAGTGGCTGTGAGTGGGAGGTAGGAAGGGTATATGTGACTTAAGTGTGTCTGGGGTTTTGGGTCTTTTAGGGTGTGTTTGGTTCTTGGCGATTTGTGGTGTCTGAGGCTTTGGATGAACTGAGTTTGGTATTTTGGTTTTGATTTGGTACATTCTAGCATGTCCCAGGTAGCTGCTTGCGTAATGCAGCGCATAGCAGCCCAAATGGAGTGCAGGGGTTAGCAATTCCATTCACGGAGACTTCCGTCTCAGCAGCGATTCTTGAATTTAGTTCCGTGAACTTTGGATACTTTCGTGTCCTCCGCGCCGGGGTGAGGCTGGGGGAGGCCGCCCGCGGCGGCCGCGCGGATGGCGCCTGGTAGCGGATCGGCGGAGGGCGGGGCGGTACGGGGGTCGGAGAGGAGCTCGGCGCCTGAGCATCGGGTGGCCGTAGCGGTTTGCGGAAGGCGGCTCTCGCAGCCAATAACGGGCGCCCGGCTTTCAAAGGGAGGCGGCGGCAACGGCGAATCCGCCTGCGGGGCGGCGGCGGCGGCGCCCACGCACCTACGCGGCGGGGAATCTTTGGCGGGCCCGGCCTTGCTGTCGCCAGCGGCAGCGCCCTCGGGCGCGGGTGGGAGGAGCACCGTCCGTCGGACGGCGAGGATGGGGTGGCCGCGGCGCCTCCAACTCCGCCGCCGGACGCGTAATACGGGTGATCGCGGGATCGGCTGACCGCGTAGCGCGGCTTGCTCGACCCTCTGGAGCGCCGGTATTTCGCCGACCTCGTGCGCATCCGTGGATCTCGCGTCGCCCGGTGCGTCCGATCCAGCGAACTCTGCGGGAGCTTGCGCGCGAACAGCGGTAGAGCCAAGCCGTCGTGGAGCTCGTCCTTGAACCCCGAAAGTGCATTTCCATGGGTCGCTGTCGTCGGCGCCAGCACGCCGTGGTGGGGGGATTGACTTCTGGCGGACCAGCGGTCGCAGATGCGTCTTGCGGTTGCCGCGGAGGCTCGTCGGTCTGACACCACCTTCCCGGGCCATTTGCCTCGGCGGCGCGGCCGTGGCTCGTTTGGCGAAGCAGCGTCGATCCGGCTTTTGCGGCGGCAGGTCACCGGGCTGATTTGTCTGAGGGAGGCGATGGTGCTCATGGATGCATTCGGAGGGTGCCCTTTGGCATCGATGGGGTGGTGAAGCGGCATGAACAGGCCACGCGCACCATAGGATTAGGCAGGGAAGGGCGCAAAGCGGCGGCGCCGGTGGCGGAGTTCCGCTCGGCCATGGCGCCTTGGAAGGAGAGAACGAGGGAGACGGATGATGGGAAGCGGTCTATGACATGTGGGTTCTACCATGGGGGGTAAGTTTACCAAATCAAAAGAAGGGTGACCCTATCAAAACGAACCACCTAACCAAACACCCAATCTTCGGAGGCCGGCTCTGATGGGCCACAAAGCGTAAAAAACAACAAACAACTGGAATTGGCTACAATTGGCACGGTTATACCTAGCCGGGTTACAATGAAACTAACCCGACTAGAAGAAGCTCCCAACCAAACACACCCTTAGACTATCCGCACTTTCGTACTTTTAACTTCATACTCTAAAAGGAATATTCTATCCTAATCATCAAGATTCTCTACTTTATTTACAGTTTTTCTTTGCACTTTCGTCCATACTTTTACAACATACTCTATTCAACCATTATCAATGAGGCCCACCTTTGGGATCTAGTTTTATTGATCACGAATTCAATGGTGTAATCGAATTTAATTTGGTTTTTCATTTGCGAGTTATAACATTTTTTGGTAGTTTAGATTAGTGGGGCCCACCTTTGGCACATCTATGTGAGGCATGCACCTGCGATGATGTCCGTTCCACTCTCTCCCTCTCCCAGGTAGACTGCGCGTCGTAGCGTTTTTTTTACCCTACCGCCTGTATTTGGCGTTGGCGGCGCCATCCCGTCTTGGTTTGAAGTACGGTGTGTGATTTTTACGCTAACGGATGCTTTGGAATGCAGGCATCGGCGTACCGGTGCAAATCTAAAACACCTATAAGCCTATACCCACTAGGGGTTGATTTAGGATTTCTCGGCCTCTTATTGGCTCCCCATCATTTAATGCTTAGAATCTATTGGCGTTGTCGCGTTTGTTGCTCGGCACGGACGATGTTATTTCCCCATTTCCACCAAATCGAAGCTTTGACCCCCTCCACCGGTGATGAATGCCGCGCCCGATGAAGCCTTCACCACCTCCACGAGTCTTCAATGCCTCCACGGGCCTCTGCCCGTTTCTCGGACTCTCCACCTCTGCTGTTCCCGGCCCGCGCCGCCAGGCGCCGTCGACCAATCTCCCTCCCTCCACTGTACCAAGGTTCTCCTGCGTTCGTCCGACTCTCCACCTCGCCGTTCACCGGCCCTTACATAACTGCCGTCGACCGTCTCCCTCCCCCTCCCTGTACCAAAGGTTGGGCCTCTTTGTTCTTCCACGACCATTACGCATCATCGCCGTCTGGATTTCATTCACCTTCCAATCTGCTTGCATCCGCCATAGTGGATCTCATCACCTTAATTCCACTAGGGACCTTCTTAGTACATCATTAGTTAGTGGGCTTTATATGGAGCACTCCATAACCATGGCATCTTAGTTTTCGCTCCCACCGCAATCCACAGGTACAATGTTTGGACAGGCTCTGTTCATGTTCTTTAATATAGTTCGTATGATACAGATTGTAAATTTGTTATTTTGTTATTGCATCAGAATCGAGGATTCAAGATTTACCACTGGATAATCCTTCCGAATTTCAATTCTGCAAATCAGGTTCGTGCCTTTTTCAGGCCTGAAGATCATATACAGCTGAGTTTATTCAAAGTGAATGATATATATTATTTAAAAATGAGTCTGCTGAAGTGCTGATGGATTATCATGTCACTTGCTACATTGTATATTTGCATATGCTTTTCTATATTTTGTGGTGAGGTGCAAATCTGCAGTATTTATAGTGAACTGGCTTATAGTTTACAGGCCTTGATCAAAAAGCAATGAATCAATATATTGGTGGTCAGACGCTGATGAGGAAAATCTGATCTGAAAGCTGAACAGGATGCATAGGTTAGTACTTCAATGTGAATGTGTGATCTTTTCTGTTCATCCTATTGCTGGTCTGAACGCATCACCATGATCCACTTTGAGATTAGCAAGGGCTCTCGTGTTGATGTTAATTACCATCTTACTAACTATGGGAATCAACAAATAAGCAATACTGAGATATGCTTTTGTTCTATCTGTCCTGTAAATTACGACAAGGAATTTGCTGAGATCACCACAAGAGCCAGTCGTTTGCTTGAGTGAATGTTGGTGTATTGATTCCCATAATTTTTCCATGTTAACTGGCAATGCTTTAACTATATGAGTGGCTCCTAAAGACGTTTATTTTACCCACAGTTTGTTGCTTCTAAACCTTTGTTTGATGTGTTAATGTGCATGTAGGTTACAGTTCAGATGGGAGTGTCATCTCTTTTTTTCCTCTTTAATTCTCTGAATAGCAGCCAAAGGAGTTCAGCAAATTGGCTCACATCTCCTAATTCAGCAAAGGAAGGCCATGTTGTATTTCATCTGAAAGCCCTGTAGCTTGTAATTCAAAAAGGAACGATTTAAAAAATTAGGAGTTTGTGATTGCACAGACTGTTTGTGATATAGCATATTGCTAGCACTTTTTAATTGTCCTTTTCTCTGCTGACCAATAACTATCCTAGGAATAATATTGTCCCCATAGATGTTTTTCGGAGTAGCCTGAAGAGTGGTAATACTTCGGGGTCTTCCTTGGTGTGCATGGCTTATGGATTTTCAAATACTTCTATTGATAAATATCTTATCAACTGTCAGGACAAGTACTGGCTTCAAGGTTAGAGGTACAAATTTAAGTTCAGGAGGCTTTTATTTAATTTATTGTGTATATATTACTACTATTATGAAATTATTATTATTCAATTTCCACACATGGTGTTCAAATCAAGTGTTTTTTTTTTTTTGTATGACTGAGAAGTTAACTTCCAGTCAATCTAACATTGTTTTTAATTCTTTGCACAGGTTGCTTCAACAAGCTGGTGCCACTGTGTTCAAAACACTATAATACACTTCAGTTACAGGTTTCAGTCAATTCGAGCTGTTTCATTAAGTACATATTTTTCTATAAGAGCAGAAACTGAAACACATCAAGTATGTCGCTTTGGGTTGTGATGCCCTGTTCGCGGAACTGCCATCACCCCAATTAGTGAGCAAGAGCAACAAAAATGAAGGCAAGGACTAGAAAGGGAATATGGCCCTGTTTGGATAACGCTTAATGTAGCTTAAGAATTTGTTTCGCGACTGCAGGCTGGATGGGTCATGTACGATGTTCATATGGCGTGGGTAATTTGGCGATGTGTGAAGTCGTTTACTGAGGAAGAGAGGAAGGAAAAATAAGACTCATGATCTTATCTAGACTCGACGTCTTCGATTTTTAGGAACAGAAGGAAACCATCGCTGCCCTGCGCTGGAAGCGTTCGCGTCGTTTCTATCGAAAATTGCAGATCCTGTGCGGCTGTACCTCGTCGAGCCGGGGCGATGCCGCCACGCCAAGAAAGGAGAACGACGCCCGCCGCGCTGCTCAGTCTCGTCGTGGCCGGCGGCGGGGGCGGCCGCTGCCGGGTTGTCGCGGTTGGCGGCGCCGAGAAGACCGTGTGGGGGCTCGCCGTGGACAGCGTCGCAAGTCCCCGCGGGAAGGTCAAGGCGGAGGCCCTGCTGCGCGCGCTCGAGGGCGTCAGTCCGGCTATCGGGATGCGCAAGCACCGGTTGTCAATTTCCTCGACACCTCGTGCAGTCCGATCCCCATCTCGTCGCCGGAGTCCACGCACACTTTTTCTAGTCAAAGGCTGATTTTTGTTTGTGTTTGATTTGATGACCGTGCACTTCCTCTTCAAGTCTTCTTTGTACAGAATTAAAAATACTCCCGTAGCATTGTTTAATAGTGTATAGCAGGGCTAATATAAAGTTCATAGATGTTCTATCGACGCTGCATAGTTGCAGGTGTAGGGTGGATCACATCTAGTATGCCACAATAGATCGACTTTTGTTTGTGCTGTAATAAATTACTTTATCTCTACAAACTACAATTATAAGTTTTGTTGTGGAGGATGGTTTTAAGTAGTTTAGGCTGAGGTAGAGTACCAACATTTGTATCTTCTAGCGGCCTAATCCTTAAGCCCCGCCAAACCTCGCTTATCCCTTCGCGTTCTCCGGGCGCAGTCGCAAGAAAATCGAGCCCCAACACTGCGTTCCGAGAAGCGTCTCCCCCAGCGCGTTACGAAATAAGCCCGGGCAATTTCCTGCAGCTGCCCCACGCTCAGCCCCAGCCTCCGTCCCGCCACTCGCCCGTGACCGCGACCGCACTCGCCTAGAAGAAGGCAACTAGATAGTTGTATGTACCAATGAAATCTATCATTATAATATTAGTGAGGTTGTATTTCTTTCATCGGATTTGATTAATATTTGTTCTATGATAAATCCTGTAGCAACATACTAGGCATTCATCTTCTAAGTCTTAGTGGTTTCATCTTCTAATTCTTAGTGGTTAATATTCTAGATCGTTTCTATTTCTCTTTGTGATGTACATGGTGTAGGAATCCTCTGGTAGTCTTAGATGCGGAGGGTAGCAAATTACACTTGGTAAAGTTGCGATTTCCAAGTCCTGAAGATGTTTCTCAAGTTAAATAAAAAACAATACCCGATGGTTTTGTCATTTTTCATAGCCCAGAAACTCAAATTAGTAGTTTGCATGTGGCATGCGCGAGAAGAAGCTGCGCAATACTGCAGGGAGAGGAGTTTTGCCAAGTTGAGATCACTGGCAAATATGCCTAGTTCGTCCCCTCAAATGCCAAGTCTTATCAATTTGACAATAAAAATGCCAAATTTGGAGAGGACAATTCTGATTTTTGCAAAGAAATATGGAATGCCAAGTTCAAATGCCAAACCACTGAGGTGCTAATCTCAACTTGATTTTGCAAAATATGCTTAGCAAAAGTTGTGATTTGCCAAGTCACAAAAATATATGCCAAAATGAAAAAATTATGGTTCTTTAACGGTTTTGCAAATTTAGCTTGGCAAAAAAAAAAAAGGCAACATGCAACATGCAAGTAGGGAGAGATTATTTTTATCGCGGCGTCAATACGCAACATGCAAGCAAGGAGAGGATTTGCAAAGTCCCTCCTAGCTTGGCATATTTGCCAGTGAGGGATGGTTTATACCAAGTTTGCCTAAAATGCCAATCAAATTGCAAAACTGTTGGAGATCACTTTTTTCATGTTCACGGCAGAATTTAAAGAATGCAAACTTTGCTTTTGCAAAAGCGTCGGGAGAACTTTACTCATTTGTTTTCAGTATAATTTGTTTGAACTTTTGACCTATAGTAGAGTAAAATTCATTATATGTATGTTGTTTTCCATCTAGCCTACACATGAAATCCTATTCTTACATGCTTATATATGATGAAGATACTCACAAAAGATGTTCTTTATTTCAAGCCTAGCTATGTACTTACCTATTTGTAGAAACACTATAATTGTTGTCTAGAATACAAAATGTTACCCAATACAAGGAAAAAGTCTAAATAACCCCTCATGTATGGTGGGTGGTCTAATTAACACTGAGCGCTATAGAACAGGGTCCTAACACATTTAAACTTTGCAAACCGCATTCATTTTACCCCAGAGCTGTTTTGGAACTGGTTTTGCCTGGTGGCATCCAAGTTGGCCTGATGTTGTGGGTCAAAGGCTGTCATCCCCTCACGCTCCATCTCTAAGTAGCAGTTACGGTCAGGTCGCATGACTCGAGCCTCAGGGAGCATGGCGAGGCGGCTCACTCCCGGACGTCTTGGCGGCGCCGGCCGCCCGGCGTCGCGGTCCAGTGCTCCTCACCGTGTTGCTCGGGTCATTTTCGCACCCATGTGGCGATGTCCTGCCCTTAAACTCCGAATCCACCAGCGGCGTCGCGACCGTGATAAACACGCGTCTCTGCAGGGGCTTCGCTCATGCGCCGCCCGCGCCGCTCCTCCCTGCGGCCGCGAGTGCCGGCAGCTCGCCACGACTCTCCGCGCCTGCGTGCGGGCCCCTCCCCATCCGTGCACGCGGATTCCACTATCCTCTTACCTGTTAGCTGAAATTGAGTGGCGTCGTCGCGTCGGGGGCCGCCGTGCCAAAGCGAGACACAATGCGGCCTCCGTGTCCGGCAGCGCTCGGCCGGCCCAGGGCGATACTGCGGTGGCGTGACCACATTGGTAGCTTCGCCAGCGTCCTGCGACGGTTGTGGCGGCGGGGCGTTTCGCCGATGGATGAAGATTCGGTGGCGGCGCTGCGACTTGGGGCTTCGAGGCGTGTTGCCTGCATGGATCTCATACGGCGTCGGGAGACTCTTCTTTGGCGTCTTGCGGCGACCCAGCGGTAGAAGATGTGGGCATGGAGCACATTGGCGAGCTCGGCCGTCATGCGGCGCCACGGCGTTCGGAAGCGCGGATCACGTTGGGGGCGGTGGTGCTAAAGTGTGCTGTACGGGAAGTAGCTTACGGTTGCAAAGAGGTGATTACATGTGCCCACTGCTACACCTCGACTTGCAACTGGCTTGTAGTAGAAGGTGATTACGTTACCTTGGGAGAGGATGGAAAACAAGGAGAATGGCGTGTGGCGACCATGCACGAGCGACCTGCGGCGTTCGATTACGGTCCAATGGCGTGCGACCCGGCGGAATGCGCTCGCCTTTGCGCTTCAGCGTCGTTCTGCTCGACCCGGCTGCTGATCGTCGATGCTTGGCGTGGTGACGAGAACGGGCCAGATAGCGTCTGGACCGTGGCGAGGGCAACAACCAGCGCTGTGAGCGACACGGGCCGGTGGCATCATCAAAACAAGCCAACGTGGAGTGCCCTGATGTGCAAAACCACTACAAAAGGCTTAAACCGCGGGGTGATTTGTCGTTTTTTACAAAGGTTAATGTATAATACCCGGTTTTATAGTTTAAGGGCTTATGTGAACCACCCTAGATACATGAGGGTGATGTAGACTTTTTCCATACAAAGGCTAACAATGTCTATGTCTATGATTAAAACATCTGCTTTTTAGTAATATTGCCTGACAACTGATCGAATATGCATGCGCCATGGTTCGAATGCTATAACCCAAACCCTTCCATGCAATTTGCAACGCTTACCAACTGTCACTTTAGAGATTCAGAGAGAGGGTTAACAAATAACAAATGGACATATGCTCAATAAGTTGGTTCATATTTTGTTTGTATCTAATTCACATTTAGTAAAATAATGCAATTATGTTAGTACTGGAAAAGTGATTGATTTGGCAAAGAATACATGTTATTAAAACAATTTTCTTTCCTGCCTATAAAATACTGCTATTCAAGGAACACAGGGGCCACATCCTAAAGCTCATATAGTTTGTCTGAAACCTGAATAACGAAGGCATTATTTTATACTCATGTGTCGGACAAACAAATAGTACTTTTATGTAATAAATAATATATTCTCTAAACACACAATATACACACCGATTGTAAGTTTAACGAATCTAAAAACATGTGAAGAAAGTACCACTAAGGGAAGTTCTCTCAACGATCTCGCTTTGCGAAACTTCTATATAGACAAGCCTACACTCAAGGAAGTTCCTCTGCGTCTCTCTACGTCGTTAATGTAAAGATACCCCACAAGCCCACTACCGCATAAAAATTGCAATCTTCCACTAAGCCTCCATTCAATCGTTAGCAACTGAACAGCACTCATGGAGTCATATATGCTATTTTCCACTTTCGTTCTTTTATTACTCCATGCAAGTGGTTTCGGTAGTGCCATATGGACACGAATAGGCGAAGACGATAAATGTTCATTTGGCCTCCTTCTCTTTCACTAAACTACCAATGTAAATAACCCCAAAGGCTAATGCTATATATATATATATATTCTCCTATATGGATCTGAAGTAAAGATACGTAGCTCAACTCTCAAATTTCTTTGCAGCAACGGAAGGCAACCTCTCAATTCTCCTGACGCATCGGCTCCTCCATGGTGGATGGTAACAAAGGTCTCTATCGAGATCCTTTATTCCTGCATTCCTAGATTCTTCGTATTACTCATGTGGTAGCCTCCAGTTGCTTTGTTGTGTTTGATAATTGTTCTCAGATCGATGATGAGCCATGCAGAGGCCTTTATTTGTTGTTTTGTTGTCCGTGCTTGAGGTCAGCATGCAGAATCAGGAGATGACCATGGAGCTCAAGGTCAGCATGCAGGGTACAGACCGCTACATATGGAACTTGGTTTGTCAGTCTGTAATCACCAGTTTAATTGTTTTTGTTTTATTGTCTGTAATCACCAACTTAATTGTTTTTGTTTATTCCATTT